>JACFYI010003658.1:2090957-2117462 GCA_014898755.1 Handroanthus guayacan
TGTACTTTCTGAATGGGATGCTTGATTCCTTATGCCTCAGGGAACTGACACAAATAAGTCTTTGTACAAAGCCTTGGCTTATCTCCTTGTGCTTATCCCCATTTGCCTTCCCAGCTACAGTTCCGTAGTAAGAATGTGCACGGTTGGGGTATCACTATTTAAAGCATGCAGCTGCGACTTTCATGTTTTAATTGTCCAATGACAATGAATGTAAGTTGGTCGGATGGCATGGCTCACTGCATGTCAGCTTATATAAGATAACAATTTATATGTGGGAGATTTGAGGAAATATCAAGGTTTTGAAATTAATTGTGGGTCCCCTAAATGGACAATAAAAGAATTCGCTTAAAATCCATTTTCTGGTTGGCCTGAATAATTTTGGTAGTTTTGCTAAATAAACGTCAAGATGAATGTTTAAGTTCCTATCTGAGTGATTAAGAACCATATTGTTTCCTTAATACATCTATTTTATGAGTAATGGTATATTAAGTGGTTGGTGGATAATTATATCAATGAAGCTCATAAATTAGGCAATATCATATTTTAACTGTGACTAGTCAAGCAAGAACGAGAGGATAAGAGGTACTCTAGAAGTACAGTTTTGGAGGCCCATCAGTTATCAAGTAGTGTAAAGCACTTCAATCTCTTGTTTGATAAGACACATTGAGGTTTTGTGATTCAAATATCCCGATACATTTCTCTTGCTTGATAGATCGTGTTAAGGGATGTGTGATGACATTTTACTAGATTACCCCTTGGCTATTACTTTTGGTAGTTGTTGTGACTAAAAAATTTTCAAAATATTTCCAGGGGTGAATTTGTACTTTTCTCAATTACATTCCTCAATCACACAAATTGTATATTCAATCACACTCCTCCACTTGCTACTACAATAGAGGCTAATAGTGTGCTACAGTGTGGGCCCACAGCTAGTGCTGGGCCGGCTCAATTCCTTAATATTAGGTATCAAACAAGAGACTATGGAATGTCAACTCCCATAATCAAGCTTTATATGCCCTATCAAACACACCCTGAAAGAATTTGCTTACAATCCATTGTCTGGTTGGCCTGAATAATTTTGGTAGTTTAGCTAAATAAACATCAAGATGAATGTTTATTTTCTTATCTAAGTGATGAAGAACCATTTGTTTCCTTAAGCTAATACATCTATTTTACAATTATTGGTTTATTAAGTGGTTGGTAGATAATTATATCAATGAAGCTGATAAATTAGGCAATACCATATTTTAACTGTGACTAGTCAGGCAAGAACGACAGGATAAGAGGTACTCTAGAAGTACGGTTTTGGAAACAAAATATCAATTCTAGAAAGAGATTAATATTCAAGAAGAAGAAAAAATGAAACATGGACCTCCATAGCCTTGTGGAGGGAGGAATCTATTAATTTCTTAATAGTTCGAATTATCTTTGTCTATTATTCTTTTAGGTTAACTGATCAGTTGTCATGCTGTAACCTTGTAATTTTTTATATTCTTCCTCTAGCCTAAATTTCGACATATTTCTTGAATGCAAAAAGGATTCTGTTTAATGACCTTGTGATACATGGGCATGCCACCCATACCTCGCCTGCGAAATGGCAGACTAGCATTTGAGTGAATTCTGCTTCAAATATCTTCCTTCTCTCCATCTAATTTTATATTAACATTCCTCTTTGGCATTTCCCTCTTCCGGGCTCAGAAGCTATTGCGAATTGATTGTGAGACATCTGGATCTGCTGGAGGGATAGAAATTTGGCCCAACAAGAAGACCTAATATATTGTATTCCTTTACAAGCATTCCATGGAGCTGGAGTTTTCTCCCGAAAAGCCAGGCTTTTCATCTTCTGATTGTGCCAGTGATGCTGAGGAGAGACAAAACAGTGAAGGTGAAGATGAGGATGATGATCGTAACCATAAGCATCGTAGAAGGGACGGACATTCTCAATCTGTGGAGGGCTATTCACTTAGTCAAGGTTTGACAAGACCATATAGAAAAAGGAACAGACCTTTTGAAAATGGGTATTCCTACAGGGAAGGCTACTCTCAGTCAGGTGAAACCTTGAAAAACTATAATGTTGCCTCAGATAGAGACATCACCTCAAGGTTTGAGAAGAGACGTCTGAACCAGGCCTCATTTTCCAGAGCTCCTTTAGAATTGAACCAAAGAATCAGGGGAAATCAAACTCTGTCTAGTGAAATTGGCTCAGTTAGGGGTAGGGGAAGGGAACAATTTTCCTGGGGCATCAGTGATTCCAGGGGTGGCTTGGTTGACGTTGCATCTCAAATTGTTCAACCTGGATCTGTTCCTTCTGCGCCGTTTGCTGGGAGGGGCTTGCCAGATGTTTCTAATTTACAAAGTACATCTTGGGATGCATTTGGACTGGTTCCTGGAGTACCTAATGTTGGGCTTGACTCATTTTACCCCCTAACTTTGCAAGGGGCACTGAGGCCAGCTATTGGTCCACCGATGAACATTGGGATTCCTCGGCAACGGTGTAGAGACTTTGAGGAACGTGGTTTTTGCTTAAGAGGAGACATGTGCCCAATGGAACATGGTGTTAATCGTATTGTTGTTGAAGATGTTCAGGTGTGTAAACTTGATGACTCATAGATTTTTATTATGGTAAATTCACTTGGCGTTATGGAATTCTTTTGATGATTGTTTAACAATTGAACTCTCCCTCTTGATTAAGATGCTTCACATTTTCATTCCAAAACAATTAACTGGCTCCACATGCAAGTGCATTGAAGGGATTATCTAATAGAAGAAATAAATTTGTATAGGTTTTAGCTGGAAGATGTGATTAGGATTACATATGTTGATATTAGCCCAATAAAACACGCACTCTATCTTATGTTTCATATTTGTCCACTCTAGCTTTTATTTGCCTTTGTTGTAGACTTTTACACTGGCACCATTGTCTGTACATGTAAAGATATTTATGAATATAGTGTAACTGTGATGTGGTCGCTTAAAACATCTCGGATATCTGTTGTTCAAATTTCTCTCTAAATCTCCAGACTCACTTGAAACTAAATATCTTCATCAAGAAGTTATATTCTTTTGATGTTGTCTTTTTCATTTTAAGGACAGGGATACAGATACCACCTGGTTTGAAAATTATGAGGAACTTTCAATTAAACAGATATAAAAACTCCCGTTCTAGTCTCAATATCTGTCTGTGGTTGTGGATTTACTGTCGCGTCTTAGCCAGCAAGTAATCAAATGTCATCACTCATGCAGCAATAAGATTTTGTTCTCTCAAGTAATTGAATAAATACACACTTTGGAATGCCATGATCCCGTGTTGTGAGCAAATTGTTCATAATTTCCGTTTCAGATATATATTGGCTGTTCATATCATAATTGCTTGACTAACTGTTGGGTCCAAAATTTTCAGAGCCTTTCACAGTTCAATCTCCCTGTTTCACTTCCTGGTTCACAGCTTCTGGGAACATCTTCTGGACAAGGAGCTTTACCTGTAATCAGTACTGCCTCTGGCTCATTAGCGAATAGCACAGCTTTTCATGCCAAAGGTAGCAGGCCTGGAATAAATGAAGATGGTTTTGGCCTGAACAGTGGTGTTGTGGGAGGTTCTATGGCGGGGGCATCTGATGTGTATGATCCAGATCAACCTTTATTTACAAATGATGATCATCGAACACTTAATCAATCAAATGCTGACAGAAGAGAATCTTTTTTGGATATGGATCTTTCTGATCCGCAGAACGTTGAACCATATGAAGGATTTAATGATGATCTTCCACCCAGAAGTGCGACCACCATTGGATCTCAAAGTTCATCTTTGTCAGGAAGGATACGTAGTTCAAAACTTAGTTTAGGGGTAAAGGAAAAAATTGATCATGTTGGAACATCCTCTAGTTATCTTGCACGGGACCTCAAAAGTGAGGAGGCACTGATAAATGTAGATGGCAATAGTCCACCAGTTAAGGAATCATCTCTGAAGCCACATGGTGATACTGTTCGCAGTATTCGAAAACCATCTCAGAAGGCACTTCGTACGCTATTCGTCAATGGCATTCCTCTGAAAGACAACAAAAGAGAAGCTCTTTTTTCTCATTTTCAGAAGTTTGGTGAGGTCATTGACATTTATATTCCCATGAACAGTGAACGGGCTTTTGTTCAATTTTTGAAAAGGGAAGAAGCAGAAGCGGCGTTGAAGGCACCTGATGCAGTAATGGGCAATAGATTTATCAAGCTTTGGTGGGCAAATCGAGATAACATTCCTGATGATGGGATAAGTGGCACTGTTACTGGACCAGTTGCTCACGGGATCACACTTAACCATGCTCGTTCCCATCCGTTTGTTCTTGATAAAAGAAAAGATAATCCTCATCCTGCAAGTGGCAAAGATTGTCATGATCATGCTTCTGTTGCTCAACTGCCAACCTCTGATCATCCCAAGGCAGCTCAACTACCAGTCTCTGATCATCCCAAGCCCATGGTTGCTAATAGTCCCAAAGCCCCTCCGCCAAAACAAAAGAAATTGGAGAGTCTAGAGCTTTTGAAGGAAGAAATTCGTAAGAAGCAGGAGATGCTTGACCAGAAACGAACTGCATTCCTGCAAAAGATGACCAAACTTGAGAAGCAGGTAATTCTTGAATTTCGTCAATTGGAGTATGCTAGAAAAAAATGTTTAAGTTGTTAATTACTTGCTTCTTTCTGCTGCTTTTCCAAAATTTCCTCTCCCTTTTCAGTCAAGTGTCTGACAATATATTTGCTGGAGTCAGCGTTGTTTTTTCACATTTGGGGTTTTATCTGGCTGGGCATCTTCTGTTTGGGGCTTGTACATGCACGTGGCTTGTACATGCACGTGCGTGGGTATATACAGTGTGAGGTAGGTGCTAAAACGTAGTCAGCTGCTTATTCCAAGTGGGATGTAGAATCGGATCTAAGTTGCCACCTGAATTAGTAGGGCACAGGTGGGATAAAGAGATAAGTTTCAGAAATGAATTATTACAATATATTATACAAATAGACAAATGCTGCTTACCTTCACGAATAGCCATTTTATGGCCAATCATGGTGGGGAGTATAATGGTAAATGCACAGAACCAAGTGAGTGTTCTTATTCTGCTTATATCTGTGCTAGGTGTATCTCTGTATTCCAACCCTATCCCCACCCTCCCTCTTTCTTGAGTTTTTCTGCATTATAGAATTACCGTTGTCCCTACTTTAATGTATAAAAGAAAACATAAGTCACGAAATCTCATTCTACTTTTAGTATTGGTCAAAGACTTATTCTCCCTTTTGCAGGCTGGCCCCAAGGATGTGACAGTATCAAATCTCACCACCAAAAGGCTTAAAGGTGAAACACCATCTGATCATGCAAAAGCTGAAACTTCCAAGGCATCACCAAGAGATGACAAAGCAACTGTGAACACCACTTCCGCTGAACGCGCTGTGCCACATGCTTACACTTCACATCCAACTTTGCCGGTGCAGGAACTTCGAAAGCCGTCATTTCGCCCGCTAGCACCTCTGGGGGGACTACCATTCGGAGTAAGCAGATTCGTATTGGACAATCGCCCCAAGGCCTTCAGAATTGTTTCACCATTGCCAGCTGGCCTTGCAAACGTAATCTCTTATTTTCTTTCATCTATACTATTTGGTCTTTGGAAATCAGTATTGCTCCTTTTCTGATGAGCCCAACTCATCGAATAGCTACTATACATGCATGCATCTCTTTTGTCCTCTTATGACATGATTACGTTGCTTATTTTCTGTTGGAGGCATGGGTAAAATAATATAGGAATTGTCAACATATGTAGCATGCATTTTGAGTATTTTATGAGTTTGGGAACTGGTTAAGTTAATTTTTCATGAATTACTGCCTTTTGAAGATGTGATGGGCATGCCTTGAATTGCTATCATATAAATTATTTAGTATAGCTGGTTTATACTATTCATGAACAATGAGTGTCTGTTCTTCAGGTTACTGCTCTGGAGGAGCACTTCTCTGCTTATGGTGAACTTTCTTCAGTGGAACTGGAAGAGCCGGAGGTTCAAGAGACTAATGATGCCTCAGTGCAATCTCATGTTTCAGCTCGTATTTCCTTTACGACACGACGTTTTGCTGAGATGGCATTCTTGCATGGTAAAAGCTGGCGAGGTCACAAGTTGCACTTTATGTGGCTCACGACTACTAGCACTGCCAAAGAAGGTCGTGGCTCTGTAGATCGTTCAGCTTCTTCGAATATGCCATCAGATACTAATGTTCAGCCTAGTGGAGATGATGCATCTACCAATTCTCCGAAAATTGATGCCAACGTTCAGCCAAGTGGAGAAGATGCATCCGCCCATTCTCCTAGAGTTGCTTCCTTGGAAACTGGTGAGGACAAAGATTCTAAATCTACCTGAACCTCGTTTTCAAGCGAAAAGCAACTCTCTTGAAATTCCTGTTTCTGACACTGGCTCGAGAATTGTACAGTGAGGTAAACATGATGTCAAATTAAATATTAGTTCATATGGTCTAGCTGTGGCTGAATTCTGGCTTCAGTCTTATTGTCACATTACTTGTAATGCCCCATGTTTTTCTTACACATATTTTTGGGAACAAGGATTATAATTGGAAAATTCATTTTGAAGGACATACTTTACCTTAGCACCCCCGTGCATGTTGCGTGCATGGCACGTGCGTGTGTGCGTGCTATTGATTATGACATGAAAGAAAGAAATTTGACTGCATGGTATACCTATAACACAAGATCGATGAGACGACTTCTTTAAATGATATGCTTTTGGTTGACTAGAATATGCATTTTAATCTGAAAATGAACTTTTCCATACATGAAATTCACGTATGTTGGTTATGCTGCTGTTTCACAAACTGCCATGTAATTTGAGATGATTACACTTCTGATTTGTGATGTCTTAGTACGGAAAACTTCTGTTTTTTTCACTTATCTAGTGGTTTAATTATGTTCCTTCCTTGAAAGAGTTTGTGTTGTGTGAGGATCATATGCTGACAGAAAACCAGAAGGTCGACAGTAACGTTGATGTTGTATAATGGAGCCAAACTTTATATGTTTGTTTCCTTTAGGCTTAATCAATTGAGTTTTCTCTGGATGATGATTAGCTCCCTATTCCACAAAAATGTGGATGCATGAAAAAGGTTGGCCTGCTGTTGCGACTCGCCCAATTGCGTCCGCTAGCTTCTGGATCCGAGGACTAGACCCATTTAACGTAGCACCAATGGTCCAATACACACGTGGTAAAAACAAATAATTACCTCGATACCCCTGCGGTTCAGCCTGAGATAATTTTCATGGGTTGTATGATTATAATAATATTTTATATTGTTAGTACAATCTACAATAACAAATCATGTCTCATATTATAAATCGATCCCCTTAGTAAGAAATTTACCTATAATGTTTTATTCAATATATTAGATTTTCAAATGGATAATTAGCTCTGTTTAGTTCTACATCAATTGAAACGATATTTATCCAAATTTTAGAGGGTATATTCATAATTGCAACAAACTCAAAAGGGCATTTGAGTCACTATCCTTGGTTATAATTAGGGTTGCTTATGCTATCTTGCCAGAGTCTTAATTAGCAAACCCTCGGTTGAAGATAATCTTTTTAATTGGTTCAGGACTCCACTTTCCATGGGAAACGAAGAATTAGTTGTAAAGACTTATATGCATTGCGCTCCCATCGTTCCCAGAGAAATGGAAAGAAAGGATCCAACAAACTCACTATCCTGAAACCCCAGTCATATGGGCATCTACATTCTCACGGAAGTCATGGATGGTCTTGGCTTGGGGCGGTGACCAACAGCTATAATTTAGGCTGGACCTTAAGGGAAATATGTCCCTCGGATGAACAAAGGGTTGTTTCACGAAAATTAATAAAGTCCACGAAGAGTTTCATTACAAGAATTCAGACTGTCCTCGTCTTGATTTATAACTACTCCCCTGTACCCTTCTGCACGTTCATGTGTCGACTATGTTAGCAAGTCTCAGCTGTTTATCCATGGGCAAGTGCTCTTTCAAAGAAATACATGTCTGGTGCATCACTTGCAATAAGAAATCTGCCATGTCGTTCTCAGTCCTGTCAATAGGTTGTGAGGAAGGGAAGTAATCACCACTCTTTACATATCCGGCCCATTCGTGAATTCGTTCTGTTGATTTCCACACGTACGACGCTACAGATTCTGCAACTATTCCCCAGCCGCTGCCCACAAGAAGAGATGAAAGAGTAACAGGCAGGTCACTTAGCACACTCATTTTGTCAACAACCAAAACAGGCATATACTTGCAGGAGCTGCCACATAACAGGCCGAGAAACCGTAGCACCTGCACAAAAGGAAACCAAAGAGACACTGAACATGGAAAAGCATATAACAGCATTAGGACAAGCATTGTGCAATGCGAAGAGAATGAAGTTGTGAATAGGAGCAGGAATCCATACTGACGTCAACTTGGATCCTAAGAAAAAAATTGGCACAATTTAGCCAAGAAATTATGATGCTACTCTAGGAGCCTTCTTGAAAGAATTCAAAATTTCTATCAGGACAACTAAGTTATACCTTCAGAAGCTGCATTGTCCGTTTTAATCTGGTCACCACTTCTGGACCATAATCTGATGGATCCAAAAGAAACATATTACCCAGAGAATGCTCTCTGTGTGTTTGGCTTGCAATCCGATTCTTTACAGAATCTCAACCGGATAAGTTTTGATCTTAAATAGAAACAAGAGCCTAAAATCATAGCAAATCGAAGGCAACTTCTGACTATAGACACAGATCCAAAAAGCCAAGGTCCAAACTTCTACAGAATTCTACAGAAGCATCAAAGAAAAAGACGAGCAAGAATAGCCCTACGACCTCAGCCACCAAAAAGCAGAGATGGGACAGTTACCAATGAGCCACACCCTTAGACAACCTAAAAGATGATGATGGCATAAAGGGCAATAAATTTTTCATACTTCATGGGTACGACCATGCTACAGAGAGTAGAAAAGATGACTGAAAACCGAAATGAAGCACATTACTACTAGAATGATATAATACCCCATACCGCCATATGACTACAAAGACGGAAGTATATCTAGAGGTGCATGCATGCATCTGTTTGTGCACCGGGAATATATTTAATAATGCATAAAATTGCATATGTTTAAGATTTATTATGTGAAATTTAGATCTGATTATGTACAGATTAGCATATGTAATAGACTGCAATCCTTTTCTGTCCATGGCTACATCTAGTACCGGACCGATGATTTGGACAATACACCCGTTGCTCCTGGAGTGGACAGTGGGGCTTATTTGGTGGAGTGGGTGAATGTACTCGTGAAAGTATCATATGAAATGTGGATACCATTTACTTCAGGAAAATATAGTATAAATAGATATTCAATGGGCATTAGAAATCTTTGGTCCTTACCGTTGAGGGGTAACTTGTCACACACAGAATTTCTGCTGTGTCAACTAGCCATTGTCTTCTAACACCTTCATCATTGTGTTGTAAAGTTACAGCAACTTCTACCAGAATGTTCCAGATAACTACATGTTTAGACATTTGAGTATTCTGTCAGGATGGCTCAAGAAATTTCAATGTGATTCACCTCAAAATTCAGCAGACTAACCTTCCGAATTAGCGTCCAACATGTATGCTTTCAATTTTGCAAGTTCCAACAATGGAATGGAACCAACTCGAACTAGTGCGGCTTTAGCTTGAACTTTTTTCAAAGTTCCGAAGATTTGGTTGTTCTCCTCTTTGAAATTTGCATCTGAAATCTGTTCAGCAAGAGAAAACCAGTTATTCTAGTTGAATGTTATTCCATACAGAAATATAAATCTTATATAACAGCTTCAAGGGCATCCACACAGGATATTAACGCAATAGAAACAACCGCTCAATGATACAGCTCCAGGCAAAACAATCAATACCTGCTGTTTGTCACGCTTCTAGTAAGTTTCATACATAATATAGTTTACATATCATTAATATTCTATCCTGTCAAGTAGGGACTAAGTTTCATATTTGAAACCGAACAGAGATTACGAGTAATACTGTAATATGTAGTCCACTTTGTCATGGAGACCCTAGCGCATGGTTCAAAATTTTCACATACCTCTAAACAGAGACAAATTAAGACTCTCCCTGTTCCAGTATTATGAACCGAGTTTGAATGCAGATTGGGTTTAAGAACAGTTGACAAAATGAGTTCCCATATGCTTGCAAAAGTTCTTTATTAGAAAATATTTTTATTTTAGAAAATGAAGACTTATTTTGTGGCGCTCCAAAAAGGACTTTGGAAATATAGAAATAAATTTGACACGGATGGGGCAGAAAATAAGGATCCAAAGTTCCACATTTTATCTAAAATGAGTTCTTCACAGTTAGCAGTCTTGACTCGCACATTCCACAGTGGCAAGCTTTATGTAATTTGAGCACCTGGGGCATAACCAAGTGGAACTGAAATATTACCTGCAGAAGATCTGATAGCCAGCCTTGTCGAGCCTTCCCAAGACATGTAATTGCTTCAGTCCATTCCAATTTGGAATCCATCTGATATGATTCTAAAGTAACAGAGGAGTGAGACAATGGCAACATTGTAAACAGAACGTCCATGCAATGTTCCAAATTATATACATAATCTTGTGTCTCAAGGGCAGATTCTTTCAAACAAATCTGCAGGCCTTTCCAGCATGAAACCCGTAACAAGATTTTCTGTTCTTGGTTGTATTGATCGGAAGAAACAAACCAATGTAAAAACTCAGCCATATCATCAAAAAGCTTCACAACTCGAGAATTGGAGAATATCTTCAAAAGGTCTCCCAGGTGCAAGAGAAAAAGTGATTGCAGATTTGACTCAAGTGTCTTGAACCTTGCCAGATCAGATAGCTCATCAAGGAAGCCAAGAAGTGAGTCAGATTGGTTTGCGTGAGATAACAAGAATAGAAGGCATTCCTCCCTAAGAGTTCCTATTTTGAGGGCTATATCATCGGAAGCAATTTCAGCAACTTGACCACCATATTTCATGCATCGTCTGATGGCGGCTCCCCAATCAACAGATGGCAATCTTGGCGCATGTGACAGGCAACGCAAAGCAAAAGCTGTCGTTCTTCTAATATTTAAATTAGTACCAAGCTGGAATTATAAAAACCAAAAGGAAGGCAAATCAGAAAGACCTCTATATAGCTGTACAGAGAGAGTCTGGATTTTAGCCGTGGTGAAATTATTTGCTACAATTTACCAATGTCACAAAAAAAAAAAAAAGGAAAAGAGAAAGTAAAGAAAATGACTTCTCAAGATAGTGAAAAGAACTTGTACAGGTGCTACAAAAACTTGATTCCAAATGTCAAAAAGCAATAAAGCAGCTTCAACCTATAGAATATTTGGAATCAAAATGAAGCAAGGCTACCTCAGAATAATTCATCTGCATAAGCCACACAGACAATTTCATGACAATACTATCTTCGGCGAATCCCTGGGAGACAGGCTTAGTGACATGGGAGTCATTATGTACAGCGCTCTCCTCATTTGCTTGTTCTCTAGATAAGGTAAAATGCCTGAGAAATGAAACTGTCCATGCCGCATACTGCTGCAATTGAGGATCATCAGAGTTTTGGGCAACAAGAAATATCTCTTGAATCAGTGATGTAGCCTCAGCCTCCAGTACAGGATTTGAAAGTAGAGGGCCCAAGACACGAGACACTTCCTGCCAGGAAACGTATATTTCAACCCAATGTACAAATGACAACATAAATAGATTATTCTTTTCTCCTTCTCTGCATGCTCTTCAATAGATCTCACACCTTTTGTCCATTTCAAATTTGCTCATGTTTCTAAATAATGAAATTCTTATTTGATTCTGCACAGTTAATAATGTTAAAAGAAAGTCTTCCATGTAACTTCATTCATTCACTACTCAGACAATATATAGTCTGTCCATGAGAACTATTCTTTTTGACATCAAGACATCAAACTCAAGCAAACATACCATTCTGGTCTCGCTTATCTTCTTATTCGTCTCACTTTACATATCTTCATACATTATTGCAAGCCAGCAACTTAGCATTTTTTGTCATAGTTTACGTGAACAAGGATACGCCTATTGTAAAGAGAGTATAAGCACCGAGTGAATCGAGAGTGACAACCTTTTGATCAGATGTGGTTGAGGAAGGTAAAGTGAAGTGTTGAATCATTGTCCCAGCACCAGCTCCCATTGCATTTACAACACCAAGCATTCCTCCTAGATGAGTAAATAGTGGGTGAGGACTCGAGTAAGTTCTTCTAAATAATGCCAGCAAACCTTTAGCATGCTCAACTTCTAAAAAGTGCAACCCCGCATTCAAGACAATAGAAAGGAGGCTTCCAGCTCCAGCACAAGCAGCCATCAACAAGCTCTGATGGAAGGTGTCAGATCGTTCAACGGATAACAGTTCAGAGATGAGCTCCGTGAAGCCATTCCTAAGATGGTCCAACTCAATATCATCAACGAGTTCTACCCTATGGCAGAAAGATATTATGGTTGGTACCACAAGGCACGCTCCCAGAGACAACATTTGCGAATGTGTTTCGGCTTCTACAGACTCTGGGAACAAAATATTTTCACTAGGAACCCATGAAATGATTAGGCCTTTTAAATAACGAACTGCATCATGAGCCCCAGCTCTGTATATTGCCCCAAGAGAATTCCCTAAACCAATGATAGGTCCAGCAACACCCCATGCATCCTCCTCCAGATGATCAATATCCCCACTCAGAAATTCAACTTCAGGTGAGGAATAATCATCCATTCCTAGAGGAAAATAGGTGGCTAGCTTCGCCAGAATACCATCTGAAGAACCTCCGAAATGACATATCATCTGGAATAAGGTCCTAAGGATTCTGCTTAATAGTTCAGTTTCCTGCATCTGGTATGCTTCTTTTTCAGACTGACCACTAGCTCCAGAATAAACTCTAGTTAGAAGATCTTGACATGAAAATCCCATTCCAATTCCACAAGCTCCTTTCACAAGGGTGCTCTTGCTAGTAGATGCCACCTGTAAAAGAATGACCCTCACATAATTTTAGCACGTATCAAGTCAACATAGCTAAGCAAAGGTATGATACAAATATAATAACTTCCCTATGTTTCAAAAAAGTATATATACTCTAAGTTCATAAAATATAACACGCATATACAAGGACAATCATTCAGATACCTACAATTTTTAAGTAATTCAATTCATGCAGCAAGTAGCAACTGCACTCCAATGCTCCAGAAAGCAGATTAGGTCATTCAGCCAACAGTGCACATAAGATAAAAAGGACTTGGAAACCTTATTCTTAGGGAAGAGGGCATTAATTTTGAAAAAAAAGTTTCCAATACATAGTTTAAAGGACCCAAAGCCGCCACATCAAACAACAAGGATATCACAAAAGCATAAATCGAGAGGTATAGCATTACATATTTGTCTTAACTCAGCCACAGTTTGTAACAACTAAGTCTCTCATCTGTTTATTATTTAACGGTAATTAAAAACCCCATACCTCAAGGAGTGCATTTATATTATTGAACTTCAGCTTGTGATCAGTTGCATGCAAGCAACTTGAGATCAAGCCAAGAGAAATTGCTGCTGACCACTGGCGATAGTCATGCTCATACTGAGACAACCAATTTAGCAAGAACTTTGAAGCCATCGACTTGACCGCATGCGCAGATGCAGGCAGTACCTACAGTAGGGAATAACACATAGCTGTCAGCAATAGATGCTATGAGACACAGAGAGAGAGGGAGATCCCAGGAACTCCCGCCTTGTCACTTCTAACTTAAAAATTCATCCCCATTCAACAATAGTGAGGTGTGGCTATAACCTTGTAGAAATGATGCGTGAGCCAATTCAAAAGATCCCAGGAACTTCCGCCTTTTCACTTCTAACTTAAAAATTCATCCCCATTCAACAATAGTGAGGTGTGGATATAACCTTATAGAAATGATGCGTGAGCCAATTCAAATAAGGATGCTAAGAGGGGAACATGCTATACTTTAAAATTTAGTTCCCATTAGGGGAACACAATGTGTGAATGTCCATGCGGTAGAAGATAGCATCAAAAATTCCCATTAGATGGTAAAAATCATTAACTTCCCTAGCAAATTACCAGACAAAATGCCCCAAGTGCCAGAGCGAAATTCTCAGCAGATCGAGGGATTGCTACTTCTGCTAACTTTGTTAGGGTCTGCAAGGTTATATGAGACTCATTAGAAATATTTTAAGAAAAGAGAAAAGCCCATAGAGTACCACCTACATAAATTGAATATTAGTACACTGAACCTTCAGAATATCATTGGCAGCCTTCGAAGTTTTGTCTAACACTGTGAGATGTGCCTTTGCCTCAAGGACCATGATGCAAGACCTTAACCATCTTTGCATGAAAGGTTTCCATGACTGCAAAGATAGGAGGGCAAGCAAAAAATTTCTTGAGAGTTGAAGAGAGGCAGATATTTCCACAGCTGCATCCTCGTATTTAGTGTGCACATCCATCAATTCCTGTGCCCTGATTTCAAAACTCACAATCCCAAGGAAATAATTTGAAACAACACAGAGAAATAGTATCTCACTTTTGACCGTCCTTGACTCTTGACATCTTTATGAATAGGAAGGCAGAGTAAAGCTGCACCAGGTAATTCCCTAATCCTGTGGCTACTTCCTGCAAGGGAAATGCTCATGTTAGCAACAATTCAATTTGCATGTAAGCCCCAACACAATATCAAGATTGGAGATTCCATTGGTGATAACCTATTTATTTTCATAATTATGATAACAAAGAAATTAATCATGGTTCTACCCACTTTATCAAAATTATTGTAATTTATTACAAACTAAGATTCTCATTCGGCTTACTCGCTTTTCTTTCAATATAAGTAAAAACCAATACCTTTAACCTTAACTTGGGAATCAAAAAGTGACAATAGATTGGAATGCAAACCTTTTAGACAAGTTACTGGCAGCCATTAAGGGGATCACAGGTAGAAAAATTTCATAAGAGATTAATAAGCCAAGCAATCTTAGGAAGAATAAATGTCCTAATTCTCTGTCAATTACTGATACAAAGATACACAGAACCAAGTGGTTTGCACCTGATCTGAAAATAACCTCAGGGACGACATCCAACAACTTAACAATCTTGCTTCCAGATCCAGAAATCCTTTTCTGCTTTATGAATCTTCGTCTTGTACTGCAGAAGCAATCAAGGATTGTCAATATGAGATTTTTCGATAGTTTTTTTTTTTTTTTTTTGAAGTAACATGTAGATGACAAAAGGCAATTTTCTTAACATGTGCTCATAGTTAATAATTCTGACTTCAAATTTTTCCAGTGCTGTCAGTAAATCTGCATTAGCCTGAGAAATGAGAAATCCCAGGTTCCTGGTGCTGAAATCTGGTATGCTTCTCTTAATATGTACGACCTGAGAAAAAGTTGAGAGGCATAGAATGGAAAAACCATTCAAATCCATAAGTAAATGGAATACCATAAAAGATTAAATAAGTTTTAAGTGTCTGATTCACTATAAATAAATTTTATCCAGGAACACTAAAGGCAAAATTACAGAATAAAACGCCTAAAGAAGCAATAAAGGTCTCCACAAGACCAACCTCATATTGCAACAAAGCTGTGAAGGCCGCCTCTCGAGCTCTTGTCCACAAAGGACTCTGACAAACTTCTCTGTGAGTTCCAATATCCCACAATATGTTCAAAACATTCGTGGCAGCTTCTGGATATGCTTCAGCATCCATTGCCCCCCATCTCAAAAGAAGAGACAGCCTAGCAAGTGAAAAAAGTTGTGAACTGTCAAAGGCACTTCTGGTAAGAGAAAATAGAAAAGGTCAAAAGGAATGCATCTTATATATGTCAAACTACAGAAGTAAAAGATAAATATCAAGAACCGAAACACAATTATGATTTGGTAGAAAAGGATCTATGTGAACGCAGCATTCCAAGGAAATCATGACCAAACTGCATTTCAAATACAGGGAAAAGAGAGAGAGCGAAGAAAAGAAAAGAAAGTAATTAATGTCCAAGAAAACAGAAATGAAGGAACAGCAAGTAAAAGAGCAAATAAAGATTTCAGGTTATTGTTCTCAAAATCGTAAGTCATCAAAATAAAAACTAAATTTGGACAAAAAGGATCCACTTAGCTCCATGAATCCACCGCCAAGGACCATTTTCCCAACATGATTTTGCGTTGCCTATTTTCTCCAGGTTCACCGTTAATACTGAGTCTTTACCTTTCCCCAACTAGTTCTAATATCTCTTTGGAATCAATTGGGGTTCAACCAGATAAACTGGCCCATACATATATATGTACTTGTGCTATACAAATTAGAATAATTATATAAACATTCAAGCAGACAGCCATGCCTGAAAAGTGTAACCCAAGAGAAGATGCGAGCCAGGGCCCTAAGCATTAAGTAGGATAATTTATTGTGCCCGTGAATTTTAGCTCATCATCCTCCATGTCAATAATAAAGTGAAAGATCATCCATGCTTTGGAAATAGAAACTCCTGAAAGTTTGCTGAGTCAAGATAAATAATCACTGTATTAGATATCGCATCACAACTTATAAAGCATCCCAAGAGAAAATTAATTTTAAGACTAGTAGTCCTTAGTATTGTATTACAAAACCATATGAAGGAAATCAATAAATTTATTAGTCTAGAAATACTTTTATCCTATATATCATAGTAACTTGCCAAAAACTAAACCATATTGTTCTTTATTAGAGAAAAGTATCCAAGCTCCAATTATCTAACAGCACCCAATCAAATGCTCAATGGTTCAAATAAAAAATTACCAGTTGCTCTGAATGGATTTACATCTTAATTTTAGAGATCACGTAAACATAAGAAAACAAGTAACAGATGCAATAGCAACTAAAAATTTACCCATAAGCAACAATGGCATTTCCAGAGTAGTTCTGTATGTGCTTTGCAATCACATCCCAGGCAGTATAAAAATCTGGATCGAGGGTAAGACAATATCAATCAATTTTATAGCATTAGAAGAGCCACCATCACAAATTTTTCCTCATATTGCAAGGTATAAGATTATTATTGATCAAGTTTGAGTGTGCATCATTTTTACACAAATCTTTCAAATGAAAGTTGTTTATGCAAAGAGCAAAACAAATCAGTAGACAATGCGGAACTACAACCTTGAATTAACAGGCTAACTTATAAGTAGGTGCACAGAGAATTCATATATTAGAAAGGTAGTCCATGATAATATGAGGCTTGATGCACCGACAGGTTAGAGGAAAAATCAGAGAACGAAAGAAACCTCCCTCATGAACGCACTGCCTGTACAAGTGAATTTTAGTGTGACCTTGCTTACTGCCAAGAGAATTTTAGTATGTCCTTGCTCTCAGAGCAAGCTTCATTCATTTCAAAGCATAATAGTCAGTCATTCATTTCAAAACTAGCGACATAAGACAAAAGTTCAGGAGAAGCCCATATTTAGGACCAATTAGAAACTTTCCAGAAAAGTTTCCAAGGAAAATTATATTATCAATAAAAAAAAATCAAAGCGATCCTCTTGCTACCAAGAAATTTAGAAGAGAAAAAAAATCAGAAGACATAAAAATCTGTCCAAGTCAATAAGGCAGCCCAGCAATCAGTTAAGAGCAGAGTGTTGAGCTTCATCCTCCAGAACAAATTCGACCTATGAAGTCAAAAGAGGTTTCAAATCTTTTCTAGTTTACATTGTAACTCGAGAAAGCAGAGTTGTGTAGACTAGTTATAGCGCAAGCAACTAAGTCTGTGGACACTGGTACTAGGAGGAAACATCTTAATCTTGTTTAGACTAATTATAGTTGATCAATTGATCGAGTCTTGCATAGGGCAGTTAGGGCTAAGTCAAGCTTTTTGTAAGCTGATTTGGAGAATCATTCAGGGGTTGCCTGAAGTACAAGAATTCTGTAGTCCTGAGAGGCAGTTTGATTCTTGTTGGTCAGTTTTATCCTGTGTGGGTTAGTCACGCATGAGAGTCACAGCTCATGTGGCATGTGAAAACTCTTAGTGGATTCCTCCATTAGTTGAAGAGGAGTAGACATAGGATACTTTGAACTACTATAGAAGTTTTTATCGCATTTATGTACTGCACATTCACTTTAGAGTGGTTTAGCTATTTTTCTTGCGTGTTAATCACTGCTACATACCTCATCCCCAATAATCAAAATATTCTTTCAAACAAAAAACTCAGCCATCTAAGTCCTTGTGTATTTGAGGCTTTCAGCGTACAACGCTAAGTCTTCTACCAAACAGTCCAAGTTCCCGGTTAAGTTTAACCAAGCGGATAAAGTAAAAACTTAACATTTTGTAAAACCTATATAAAAATTTGAGAGCTAACTGTTGATCAAAAAGAAATTGCACAAACTAATTAAAAGTTTTAAAAGGTATATTCACCCTCCTAGACCTTTTCATGCCACTTGAGACCTATAAAACATAATCATTCTAAAAGCAAAAAATTAGAAAAACTTATTTGCTTTACCTAATGACGCCCAGAGTAGAGCATTTTTCCAAAAAAAAAAAAACAAAAGGAAAAAGAAAACAAAACATAAACACTGACCTACATCTTTATACTAGCTTTAAAACTTAATTTAAGTGACTGAGCAACATTAGAATTTTGCAAGGCAAAGAAACTGAAGTGCCACCAAGTAACTTAACATTTGAAGTACTGAAAGCATCAAAAGTTGGATTACCAATCACATCAGCTTCACAAAGATGGGCAAGGCTTTGTAATCCAAGGGACCGAACCAAAGGGTCATGATTTTCTATGCAAGCCTGGTAGTTAAAATAGAGTAATTAAAGAAATTCATACTGTAAGCGTATGAAATCCCAGACCCAAAAAAAAAGAAAAAAAAAAATCAGAGCATACCGCAACAGACAAAATAATGTCCACTCCCCTATCAGGGTTTCTTTTGCAAACATCTTTAATTGAAGTGGCAATACTGAGACAGACACCTCTTTCAGCTTCATATTGAACTAATCCATTTGGATGCAACATTCCCTATGCTCCACAGAGAAAAAGAACATAAGGCAATTTACCGGGGAACTAAACAAAAATTTAAAACATGTTCTCTCTTCCTAGCAACTAGTTTTCTTTTTCCCTTTTATCCTTTTTGGGTGTATTACATCATGAGGACTATTCAACAATCACATGCTAACTTTTCACTTGCAGTTTCAAACAATTACAAGTGCTTCATAAAAAATATGGATAGACAGCATAACAAGAATCTTGCCTGCAAACTCCCAAAGACACGATCATTGATCTCCCAGGTCTTAGAAATCAAGCGTATGGCGGTAGCTTTTATGACACTGAACAATTGACAAATGAAATCAAAGCAGCTTTATGAACAAAGCATCAAACTACTTATTAAAGAAAAAAAATATATTATTTCCCACTCTATGAACAACAAATAAGAGAAGGGAAACCTTGGTGCTCCAGAAGAAGATGTGAAAGAACAATATAGTTCGATGAGTTGAAAATTTTGTATTTATATTTAGACAATGGAGATGTACATCATTTTTTGCAAATTTAACCATGATCTGTGATAAAGTAAATATAAAAGTGTACTCAAACTTAGGGTTGTATTCAATTTTCGGTAATTCAGTGGATCTTGACGAAAGGTTGTGAATTTTGTTTATCATCACATCCCACTATCACATAGTATGTTCAGTTATAGAAGAATTTATTCTAAAATCAATTTGTGCTGGTACTTGTAATTTCTAAAATTCCATAACACACAATTTTCTCGACATGTCATTATTACTATTGTTATTATAATTATAATTATTTTTATTTTTAATTTTAATTTGGTTAGAAATAAAATCATGCCCTTCGGCATTCTAAGTAACCCAAACACTGACAGCCAGTATCATGTGTCATGCAGTAACCGAATACAGTGAAATAAATGAGACATATACATAAACAATTCAAACGACTTACGGATTCACATCCTTGTGAAGCATTGGCAGGAGAATCTGAAGTATCAGTGGTATCATTGCAGGATGTGAAGCAACTGATGGAAGCAAACCCAAGAGTTTAAGCTGCATGAAAGAAAAGTATAGCACGTCTTCTCAGGACACACAGCATATCATAACTTTATTCAAATAATCACACATAAGGACACAACCAAGGAGAGCAAGTGCATGGTCCACGAAGGGAAGGTCGAAGGCGTTATCTAAACTTACCAGCATTTCCTGAAAGTTGTCATATTTTTCTGTACTTGAGAATATTTGATTGTAGAACAGAATTATTAGCAACAAAGGAACACCAAGCTTAGGTTCAATATTACTGCCAATAGCTAACAGATTAATAGCAGAATTTCCCTTCGGATGCAAGAGGATTACACTAGCAACTGCACAAAGTATCAGAGGCATGTCTGCAAGGATAAAAAAGGGAATAGGGTAAATAACCTAAACAGTTCCATTTAAAGAGTCTTTAACCTACAAAATACGCTAATATATCTCAAAATATAAGGTTAGTTACACTTGCGTCGTGGCCCTCTTCCGAAATAGCTAAATGAAATCCTTATTCTTTCATAACTATAGAAATCTTTCTTTAAGTTGATAAAATTCACCGAACTTCCCATATTATGGCGGTTTTGCAAGGAAAATGATATACCAACAAAAAGTTATTTTGAGCTTTATATTTTTTTGTCGACCCACTGGATTCATATTTTCTTGACTAAAATACCTTTTGTAAGTTTTAGAAGTTAAATGAATGTAAATATAATCATTAGATGCCTAAAGAGATGAATATGAAGCTAAATGTTGTTCCAAAAATATAAGTGTTCCTTTTATTTTGGGAAAAAAAAAAAGAAAGCACTACTTGAAATTGTAGACGAAAAATGACTTGTCTTTTTCTCAATTCTTTTTTCTTTTTCTTTTTTTCAATTATGACTTAGGAGTGGAAGTTTTTGTAATTATTAAAGAGAGGATAAATGAGTCAGTTGCTGGAATAAAGCATAGGCAGCATTTACCTGTTATAAAGATTTCTTCAAGATCAGAGGTGCGTGAAGTGGATTTCTGCTTTCCAACAATTGCCAAACAATACTCCTTTACAGAGGAAGTCCAAGTCTCTTGCTCCCAGTGCTTTAAATTGGCATAGACTTCACCATGAGAGAAATGACTGATATAAAATGAGCCATGCAATGGCAATTGATCCTGAAAAAGAAAGTTATCAATGGCGAAAATTAGGACTACTATAAAGCCTGAAAGAGATTCTGCAGAGAGAATTATTTTAAGTTAATCTCCTAACTCTCAGAAATAGTGCAGATGATATCAACAATAATATTAAAAGTTACAATGGAACTAATTAAGATGAGAAGCAAGCAAACCTTCTTTTGGAAATTGCATGCATTGATTAATTCCATTAAGAAAAGAATTTTCAGATTAACTTCATCAAATTCCTGATTCAAGCAATAAATTAGCGCTAAGCCCTTAACAACATACTAATATTAGTAATCAGCGTATTCTACTCAGATGACAATGAGTACTTGCAACACGATCAAGTTAATGAAGACATTTCACCTTACTTTAATCTTAACAACCAAATCTTTGTTTAAAAGTCGTATATTGTTTAAAATGAACAGTAAATTAGTTTTCTGGCACAATTGAATGACAAGATGGCCAATTAGAAAGCACAAACTACAATTAAGCTATACCTCAAACCACAGATTACTTAAAAGCCTGAAAATAATGTGTCCAGGAGTGGTAAGTGTCCGATGCATCCCTTCTGGTACTTGTTTTTCCTTTGGTGAAAACAGAATATTAGCAGCAATCTTTCCCAAAACAGAAAGTAAATCAGCGGCGGTTTGTTTAATAGATCTCGATGGAGAAGAAACAAGTGCAAGCACAGGAAAAATGAACAAAAGCTCTTCACTCAATTCACTTGCAGATGAACCAATGCCGTATTCTGCAAAAGCAGGCAAGTTTGTGATTTTAGAAAACATAAAAGTACCAAGGAAATCATTTGCAGAAGCATGCAACATTCCATATAAAATACTTGGGGATATCAATGCTCTTTCCAGATGATGCAATTGTCCAACTCATAGCAATCATCCGGAAACAACAGGCTAAGTGCAAGAGACAATAAAATTTTGATACAGCAGTAACTGGTAAGAAACTCATGTCATGGCTAGAAAGTGAAACATCCCAGTAAAGTACAACTACAAAGGACTGCAAGTTTGGCGCATGCAGGGTTTTGATTGACAAATGGCTGGCAGCTTCATCACGTGAGGCGGTGAGGGCTCATTTTCTAGTGTATTTTATTCACACCACACAACTGAATGCGAAAACAATCATAGACTAATAATGGCAGAAGATAACTGTACCATTTTCACTTTTCCATCTTAACAGAAACAAAATCAGTTTCAGTATAGAACATTGTTCATGTTCAAGCTCCGACTGGGTGAGAATTGGAAACAAGGATAACAACACTGACGAAAGTTCAGTCGCATAATTAAGGCCAAGCTCTTTCTGGACCATCAATAAGTGCCTTGCAACCTTCAAAATTTTCTCAAGCCCACCCGAGCACTTGCTAATATCCCTATGCTGCGATAAAATTGCCTCCAGGAGTGCCAACCCACATAACTGAACTTCATGAACAAGCTGATCCCAATGAGAAAGCAATAAAAAAAGTTGTAAGTTCTGACACAAAAATCAAATAAGTTAAAAAGAAGCACAATTAGTTCGAAAAAAACTATGGGCAAGCTTGTGAACTGCAGTCAATAGAAATGTGAATTTGTGGTGACTAACATACCAATCCCCTTCCAACCAACTGCCTCAAAACCACCAGATATGCATCCACCAAGCTTTCAAAGATGTACAAAACATTTGTAACCTCCTGCAGAAAAGAAATAGCAGCAAGGAAAAAATTCATGCACCTTAAAGGTAACTCTAATCTAGTTCCTACCAGATGTTCTGACTGCCCTGTCTTGTATGAAAAACAAGAGAAGACAAATGACACTATTTTGTTCAACATCTAAACTTACTTCAGCATTCTTACATGAGAAAAACTTGAGGCGCCCTGTCAATAGCTTAATCATGGGAATGGCCTCCTGGGGAAATGAGCAGCAGAATGCTGCCATCGTGGACACTAAGTTCCTCACAAATGCAGAACCGGAACTCGAAACAGGCGCTTTTATAATGGAATAATTCAAGAAAGGGCCCAAGAATTCACAGACTGCCTCCATTCCAAGATGTCTACACTTCATGATAAATGTAATTACTTGCTTTTCAAGCTCGCCTTGAACTTCAGTCCGACAAGAGAGTATCTGCCACCCAATATGCAGATGCATCACATTTGCATGACACTATCAAGTAAACTGAACCAAGCACGTATATGATAGACTATTCTACTTAAAGTAATTGCTCCTAGCTAGCAAATCAGGGTTTCAGATAAATAAATGGGGATGCAGTTTGACTGCAAGCGTTGCAGCATGAAAAGTGCTGATGGCAAGAATAGAAAATCACCTAAACTTACATAGACGTTAACGCCTTTTTCATATTTCACTCCATTTGATCCATGAATTCATAAAGGAGAGTTTTAGAGACTTCTGTTTGTGTTGTTTTCTTCGAATTTTCCTCTAAATTCAAAAAGGAACTGGGACATCTACCGTAATGTTTCCAACAGTCAACTCCTTGGTCTAGACATTAGTCTTACCTTGACGAATGGGTGATTTTCAGACGAATAAAACCGGAACGAAGATGGTTTTTCTTCGAACCCAAGTCTAGTAAGTAAGCCAATAGCCTTGACGTATACACTAGGAAACTGAGGATTGGAGCACTCCTCAAGTGCGGACTGCAACTCCAATAACCCAGCGGTGACATCCAATTTCGAGTCCTTAACAAGGCGGCAGAGCTCCCGGGTAGACTGATCGACAACGGCCGGCGACGCAGATCGGAGGCAGAGGCTGAGGGCGTCTCGACTGGCATCGGACGGCGGCGCAGAACGAAATTTCTCGAAGAGTGAGATCACTGCTAGTTTCTGCAGTGAAGGCTGGGGTATTCGGGTTCTCTCTAGGAGCGTAGTGTATGAATCCATTTTCAGGTAAGGGAAAAGCAGAAAAGGAAAGAAGAGACAAGCGGCGTGAAGACGTGCACAAGTACCTATTTTAAGAAAAAACCTCCATAAAGAAATCTCCTAAAAAATCTTATTTTCCATTATTATTATTATTATTATTATTATAGGTATTTAATTTATTCATTACTCTTAACAATAAAGTCGAGACCTCAAACTCGATCAAAATTTTTTATCTCAAAATAGTATTTTATCTCATATATATATATATATAGTATTATAAATAGGCATGTATATTATATATTTGTTTATAAAAAATATGAAATTATAGATGTCATGAATTCATGAATGAAACATGAAATGAATGATAACTCGGATTAGGGGATCACAGTGCTGTTTGAAGATGGTATAAGTTGAATTTCCATTACATGAGTTTTTTTCTATCGCATGATTATTATGAGTTTTTTTCTTTTCTTTTTTTTTTGGGGGAGGGGGTGGGCTTAGTATATACGATCTTTTGGAGGATTTTTCTTATTTTAGTTAATATATTTGTTCTTTAAATGTATAAAATGTTGATATTAACATATACTCGAATAGGTAAATAATAATATATTAATTAAATGTAACAGCTTACCTGAAAATAAATGGTAAACATTAGTTAATTTGAATTCAAAAAAGAAGGGGGAAGCTAATTCATTACATCGAGGAATTGCAACCGCCTGTGGAATCAGCCCATTCTCATTTGAATCGGCCCATTAGAAGAGTTATGGGCTGCACTATGGCACACTATATGACTTTCAATAATTTTCAGTTTGGGCCGGTCCATAATCTGTATTGCTTTCTCACCGGACACTTTGGGCAAGGGGTGTGAACAAGCCGAGCTAAAAGAAATTTTCAAGTTTGAGCTCGAATTACCATTTTGAACTCTACTTATCCATCAATTTCCTTTTTTTCAATTCGAGTTTAGCGAGCCCTTTCTTTGTATTTTGAGTTCGAGCTTAAAAAAGAGAAACTAAGGTAGAGCTTGAGCTCAAAATATTATTATTTTTAATTATTAATATGTAATTATAAAAAAAAGTTAGTGAGCCTGTTTGCTTATTCTAAACTCAAGTTCAATTTTATTGGAGATAGAGTCAAGCTTAATTTTATTGGAGATAGAGTCATGCTTAATTCGAGCCAACTCCTCAGACTCAAATTGCATCCCTATTTTTGATAGCTCAATAAGGGCCTAAAGGACTTGGGTAGCTAGTTAAGGGCGTGAAAGCTTAACGTGCCTAGTAGGCTTTCAGTTTCAGGATTCGAATTCGACTTTTTTCAACTTGATATTAATATACTTTTTGTTTATTTTTATGCATATCAATTTCCATTTAATGCAAGTGTATTAAATTGATATTGACTATGCAAGTGCATTAAAATAACATTGACAGCTGTTAACGTGTTTTATCTCCTATTTTGTCTTAGTATTTTATCTGTTAACACAATTAACATGTTTTATCTTCTATTCATTTCCTGTTCTATTTGATGCAAAAACCGAAACATGATCTATCTCTTTTTCTATTTGATGCAAGCGTATTAATGACCCAAACGTGACTTATCTCCTATTTTATTTGAGGCAAGTCCATTTCATATATCATATATTATTTTAAACTAACATGATGCACTAGGGATACCGGTTAGATTCTCTTCTAATTTATTTTAGAAGAATATTTTATCTTCTATTTCATGTCATAAATAAACACAATCCAAATATATTAAACATTTTTTTATTTTTTATAAAAATATAGTATTTTAAATACTATATATTTTTTTTGATAAGTATTGTAAATAATATATAGGTAGTGCAAATTTGTGCAATGAAATATTAAAAATATCAAATGAAATATAAATTGAAATAATGCATTCAGAATCTAACCATACGCACATACCGCACGCTTATGTTACGCTTATACAGTGTAATATCAGATGAAACATATTCTAACAAATCTTAAGTGCAAATATATATTAAATCCTTTTACATTAAAACAATGCATGCATGCAAGGGATGAAACATATAATAATCATATATAACGTGCAATGCAATGAATGAACAAAAATGATTCTAAATCCACTCAAATATGTCTTTTTTCCTTTTATTCATCAATAAATCCACTGAAACAACAGAACCGATGCAAGAAGCTAATAGCAAAACTAATCAAAAAACAACACCAACTCAATCCACATAACTAATTCCCAAGTACTGCTCTACAAATACTCTCCAATAACCCACCATCACATTCCACACCACCCAAAAAAAACACACAAAATAAATACAAAACTACAAAATAAACCATTATTATTTATTTCCACCATTGATACACCTTTGAATTAACCTTCATCTTCAAGTCCGTCCTCCTTCCCCGGCTTTACTCTTAATCGTTTCACCCACCTGCTTCGTCTTTTCCCCCACATAAACCGTC
>JACFYI010003658.1:2117562-2135356 GCA_014898755.1 Handroanthus guayacan
ATGTGTGATGTAATGAAGAGAGGGCGTGCATGGGAAACAAGTTTCATTTTGTTTTTGCCACATTTTTTGTGTTCTTTCTTGTTTGTAATGATTGTTGTACGATCTATAATCATAATTTTTGCATAATATCATATTCCTTTTAAAAGTTTACTCTTATTACACTATTTCAATTCAGATTGTGAGTGTCGATGAAATTTTGTCTAACAAGTAAATTAGAGGTCTCATGACTTATAAATTATAATTAGTTTGATCTCATTAATAACATATGAGCTTTTATTTATTATATGATAGTTTGAAAAATGTATCTTATATTAATTTATGTGTCTGATATTTAAATGTATGCATTGATATTAAAATATTTACTGAATGTGATAGTTAAAAAAAAAAAAGAAAGAAAGGAAGAAGAAGAAGAAAAAAAAAATCGATTGGTGAATAGTGACAAATTAGATGGGCCCTTTTCGGGCCGTCTAGTCACTCTAGTCTAGTGTGTTAGAGTTTGGGCTTAATGTCATACTATTCCAGAGTCATTATCTTTATATTTTGAAATTGGGCTAGTTATCTTTAATTTTATTTTTTAGTATTTATTTACCTTTTTTTTATGAAAGACATTGGGCTAGCGATCAATGAGACCCTAAATGGTGTTCTAGAGCCTTATAAATTAGCCCTGGTGGTTAATTAGCCCATTGTCATAGAATGTCCCATGGTAAAATGATACTTGCTCTACTACATGTACCATGTTGTTTTTCGCAGTTCGTATCCGACTTGGTACTCAGCTCTTAAACGATTTTAACCTACTTGTCTGGTTAGATCCTATTGTCCTGCTATTTAAGATGGATTTATGGACAGTAGCATAAATATTCAAAACGCAACCACATAAATGTATACATTTATCATATTTACAGCAAAATTTACAGTCACTTCATATTATCTCCAAGTTATATATATTCACTTAAACATGACAGAGTCTTCGCTAGGACTAACACAAACAGCTCCTAACATCTTCTTTGATTTCAAGACTAGGACCCTTAGCAAATACATTCAATCCCATCATCCTAACAGAGTGATTCTCGAATGCGACTTGACTGACCTGGAACAATCTCGAATATATACATCTAACATTATTTATAATATAAAATAAAAATAATATATATATATATAGTTTAAAATGGAGAATCTCACAAATAATTGTAAACGTGATGTGGTATGAAATTACACTGAGAAAGCATGAATTCTATTAATAATGGACGACACAGAGATAATGATTCATAAATTATCAAGTTTATCTGATAAAAAAAGTCATTCTTCATTAAAGTAGTGTTAATTAATCCTATTATTTCTCTCTTGGTCCACAGCTTTACAAAATCGGAAACACGACGATGTGAAGAAATCCTTCAATAAGATAAGGGATTGGTCAAGTCAATTTTGAGTTGTATTATCATTTTATTGAGGGATAATTACCTTTACACCCCGTGAAGTTTGGCATAATTACCAAAATACCTCATGAGGTTTGGTTCAGGTAATGCATAATTATAATTACATTCCCCAAAGTTAACGAATATTTATAATTACATCCTCTTATCCAGATGGTCTAGCCAATTGTAATATTTAAGATTTTTAGGAGTATAATTATAATGATCTGGTGTCTGAACTAACAATATATAGTTATGTAATAATAATTATTCAAATACCAGGGGTGTTTTGATACTTATGTCAAATCTCAGGGAGTGTTGAGGTAATTATTCCTTTTATTTAAACAAAATGTTGTGAATACAATTCCTGCCGATGGAGTGTAGCAGTTTTCTATCATATGGTAGTTTGGAGGATTTTCATATGGCACAATAATTTGAAGGATTTTTTGTGTGTTAATTAATGTATCTAATATTTGAATATATTAATGTGTTCATAATTTATTTAAGAAATGCAATCGCTTTTTTCTTTTTTCTTTTTTTTTCTCCTTTTTTTTCTCCGACCAAAAGAGAAGATAAAAAGGGTAAATTGGATTCATTGGGTCAAATTTTGGGTCACCTGAAGTTGATATGCGGGCTCTTTTTGATGGCCCAGCTACTGAGGTCTCATTGGCTAATGAATGTAATGACGGTGGCACTTTCCATTTAAAAGTGCTTATTGCACATTCTAATTGTCATGCTTGTGGTGCATATTCGTTTCGTTTAATTGCTTACCTTTCTTAATAATAATTAAAAAAAAAAAGAGAGAAGAATTTCTCAAAATAGTTTATTGTTGTGCAATAGCTATTCAATTATATAATTCAAATTATGACATTGGCTTAAAAAAAAAGATTCTCGAGCCACACAGTGTCCAGATACATAAAGTGACCAATCAATTTAGTGATCTCACTTTCTTAGATACCCTAGAGAGAAAAATTTTAACATCTATCATTTAAAGTTAGCAAAAAGGTATCACGAGACAATTCGAGGGGCCCCAATTTCTCATATGCACTAAAGAGGAAAGAAAAAAGTCAATATAAGGTAACTTGAGTAAGACAGTCTATTTTCTTGATCGATTTTGATCACGAGTTCATTTACGTATTGCATGACAAATGCTTCTTTGGGTGAAAATTGATGTCTACCCTTTAAACATTTATTTTTTTATTAAAAAATATAGTGAGAATCATGATTGCATGAAACCCCAAACATGGCTTATTCCTTCATTTATACCCCTCTTAGATTTTTTTTGGTTCATTCTTAGGTAACTAAAAGGTCGGGTCGGAAAAACCAATGTGGCTGCCTCAACTAAAAGAACCCAACCGCTACGGTATGTTTCTCTTACAAAACTTGCAGAACTAAGCTCAACATAATGACCGTAGCCCCACCAACACACTAGTAAATAAAGTCTCACTTCATATCGAATTAATATCATAAACTTCATGACTAACTCATAATACACCCACAATATCCGACGAACTTACATCTTTTCACATTGTAGAAATTCTAGCAGCTTACATTCTTTTGCAGTAGATAAGGTGTGTGTAATTCGTTACACAGTGGAAAGTTAATTAATCTTAAATAAATAGAATATATTTATTATATTATATATATATATGTATATGTAAATGTATAATTCATTTATATTTGAGACAAAAGTGTTGTCTGAGTTGTCTTAAAGGGTAAAAAAGGTTAGGTTCTTGTCAGGCTTTGGGCCCATCAAATCAGTCAATTCATAGGACTTGGTAAAATTCAGGGAGTTGGGCCGGAGGTAAGGGGGCCTTCACCTGGATCACCTGAGACAGAGAGACTGAAGGGGGATTCTTGGGCGGTTTGGAGGGCCCAATCCTTTTGATTGACTGATGGGACTCATTATTCACATTTGAAGGACCTAATTTAATATCGTTCTCTGAATCTCCGCCACTACTCTCTTGACTTTCACTTCCCCTTTTATTTATTTATTTATTTATTCCCCCTTCTCATATTCGTCCATTCTAATTCTATTATTGTTCATTTAAATATTTTCTGAATTATTAATTGTTGAAACTTTTTTCACAAATATGTGTGTAGATTTACATTATGAGTGCAATCGAAGTCACATAAAGCAAGAGCTATTCTAAGAGCGTATGGAGGCGGGAGCATGAGAGCAGCGAAAATGAAAGCCATGTGAGAGTGAAAGTGCCTTAAAATATCTTTAAAAATAATTAATAATATATATATTTTAATACTATATTCATACTATAATTTGCCATATTGAGATTGAGAATTGAGCGGCCATGGAGATAAAAGGATTATGTAACCTAGGGTGCAACCCAATATGACACGACTACAATCGATCAACCAAGTTGTTTATAAAAATCCTTAAATACTAAAATCAGTCAAGATTTTGTGAAGATGAAGAATGAAGTTAGAATATTTTTCTCATATTAGATGCGTATATGGTTGCCCAAATGACTAAATAAGCACTTAACGAAATTGTACCACTTCTTGTTGGTTGTCTTGAGCTATAGTAGGTCATCCTCTTAGACATTGGAATTCTCCTAAATATCCTATAGCTGCTTCTTTACATAGTTAACATTTTTACTAAGTTACAGAGCTTATCTCTGCAATGTTCCCACATCCTTAACTTGAAATATTATACTGTGCTCCAAATCCAGCTCAATATCTTTGTCGAACCTTCTTAAATCATACTCGGATCAAGTTAAGATCGTAGCCAATGTGATCATCAAGTTAATTTTGTTTTGTTTTATTATTATCATTATCATTTTTTTCATGTATTCTTGCCATATATTTTGTTTTGTTTTGTTAAAAAAAAAAAAATTCACTTGAGCATTTTTTTTAACATTATTTATTTTTTTATTGAACTTTCACTTTCTTTCATATCAATCTCTTCAAATAGATTAAATTATAAAAATAAAAAATAAACTTTTACTTTTGTTCAGATCACGCGTGATCAATTGTTAGTACAAATTAAAAAAGTAGATACACAAAATATTATGATGTTGAAACTTGTAAATGTTAATTAATTATTTTCTTGATTTTGGGCATCACTCTTATATACTTCCTCTTCACTAGCCTACCACCTATAGGCCCTTGGGAAGGGGGCCCTGCCCCCTAGTTACTTGATTTTTCCAATAATTTTTACTAAAATAAAAGCAATTTGTTATGCACTTTTTAACATAAATCACTCACTTTCACCTATAAAAGTATCCCTAACCATTTTGTTCTTAATTCCCTTTTCCCAACATTCTTTTTCTTTTTCTGAACTGTAAAGTTAAGCGTGAACGTGTAAAAAAAAAATACGAGATTGTTTGGTTTTACTTCACAATTATATGAAATAATGTATAAAAGAAGTAATCAATCCATTATTAGCATTTGTTGTGCACACTTAATGCTGCAAGTACATTTGAAATCGGAATACGGTCCATGTATTTACATGCAATGGAGTACTAGTTATGTTATTATACAAAGTGGCAACAGTGACTATGACTAATGTCTTGGTAATTACTTTTTACGTGAATTAGATGATGTTTACAATAGCTTATGTAAAAGTATAATCATCTACTTTTATTGAAAGTTGAAAAAATAAGATAATATTAATCAAAAGTACGTGATGTTTGGAAATCATCAAAATAATTCAATGTAAGTTGTAATGTTTGAAATTATAATCACTTATTTTAATGAAAAATAGCTTACGGAGCCTACTTATAAAATTATAACTTATTGCTGATCATTTTTAGAGAATTCACAATAGAAGCAGTGAAACCAAGCATTTAAAAACAGTTTTTAGCAGCTCATAATCATATAAGTGCTTATAATAAGTAGTTGCAAACACCTCCTTATAATTACAGAATTTTTACACATGATACTTTATTAAAGTGCACGAACAATTTACCTGCGTGCAATTTCTATAAGATTCATGATAATATAGGTTCACGTGGAGAAAGATCTTCTTGAGATTTTTTTACTGTTTAAACAATGACAATAATACAAGAGAGATGTTCAAACTCAAGAAGAACATATATATATATATATAATATAATATAATATAAATCAGTTATATAATTGTGTGAAAATTTGAAACATCAAAAGTCAATTTTGTTCCAAGGTGTTGGTTTTTCTTCCTATCTTGACTACAAAGTAGAAAACTAAGAACAAAAGGCTGAACATGTTTGAAATTGTGATTCCCCAATCTGGGACCGTAATATTTGGTGTAATTTTTAATTTATTCATAGGTACCATATCTATATATAGGGTATGATAATACTGTTATTTTCATAATTTTGTTTGATTAATTGGTCAGATTATATAAATAGGAAAGTCTTGAACACTGATTCCTCGAATGATTCCAGAATCATTCCTTTCTTTAATTTATATTTTTTGGATTGATTAGGCATAAAATTATACCCTTTTTCCATTAATTTATGTTTCTTTCCTTTGATTGGAATCTTATATATATTTCTAGTTAAGCTAGTATTTTTAACTGTTTAATTTGAATAAATAATTAATTAGATTATTATTTGTAGGAATAAATGAACGGCCACCAGCATATTTAATTTTATAAATAATTTGGGATCATCATTGATCCATAGAAGTTTTAGGATCAAATGATCAAGCCCCAGGCTAAATTTCGACCTTCTTGAGCAGATAAAGATACACACTAAACAACTTCCGGCAAAAGCGCCAAATAATCCTAACTCGTTCATCATTTAAGGAAGTTGATGAGTCCTTGCCCGAGTGTGATTTTAAGATGGAGATCTCATGTACCTCAGAGCCCAGAGGTCGACGATTCTCTTTAATGTGTGAAATTATTTTTTGACGTATGGCAGATTTGAAAATTTTTCTACTTCATAATAATTACTGAGGATTTTTCTTTCACTACAAAAAATTTGAGCAATTATCATGGTTAAACACTGATGTTAATAGAAAAAAGTGTTGGCAAAAAGCATTCGCTACGGCTTCACTACAGCAATGATTCGTGATTTCTGCGAGGGTGGCAAAAAATCCACCACAACACATAGCTATGGTGGATGTTTCTCGTCCTAGTGTGGCTATAGCAAATGACGTTTTTATCACGATTTTTTGGATTATTAACTACCTCATCCACTACGACTCTTAATTTTGCATTATTGGTTACTGCTTTCACTACAGTTATTAATATTTTGGTTGCGAAAAATTAATAATTTTGTAGTGTTTCATATTGTACTAATATTTGATTGTAATGCTGATTGAATTAATATAACTCATATTGCACTTATATTTAATTGTTATTAATGTATCTACATACTAATCAAATGTTGTATTCGCTTCTTCAGGTTAAAAAAAAAAAAAAAAAAAAGGAAAAAAAAAGTTCACTTCAGGAAAACCAAGTAACCATCCCTTATATTGTAATATATATCCTTCACACAAAACATTAATGACTAAACATTATCTAATTACATCACCACCACAATAAAACATCTTATTCTTCTATAACACAATATCCCAAACCCCAATTAATATCTAGTACCAAGTTTATTTCCACAACTAGTGCATCATAATCTATAATGATCAACATACAAGACTCACAAAAATATACTAATTAATCACACCTTAAATATTTGCATATATAAAATGATGCAAATATTGCCCCATCCCTCAATACATTCACATTATAACTCAATTCCCACCATCTCCACCTCTTCGATTAGGTCCAATATCCCCATAACTAGAACCACCACTACTCCATGGGCAAGAATATGTAATAGAACCCCCCACATTCGGGTCGAAAGAACCTCTTCCATAATCCATTTCCCCACTATAACTACATTCATCATTTCTCTGCTGATTATGCAAATATGAGATCTCATTATTTGCATAACGCATTAAATTAGCATTTGTAGCGTCCAACTCTTTTTGAAGGCTGAGGACTTGCCTTTGTAGAACAGAAATGGCACCAACACAACCATAAACTGGATCTTTCAATCGGGCTTCAGCTTCGTATGCTAGAGAATTGACGGCATCCTCTCTCTGATGAGAGGGGATCTCGTTTAGCAGCTTGCTAACGTTGCTAGCCCCAAAAATTTTGTGTACGTTTACGAATTTTGTGGGGTCCTCTGGAGGAAAATAGGGTGCAAAAATACAGCCAGGTAGACATTTTCTCCTTAGGAACTTGCATGCAGCACAAGGAGGGTTTGAATAGCTACTCGAAGAAGACATTCTGCAGTAAATTTTATTAAATTGCATGGAGAAGGATCAATGGTTAGATTTTTTTTATTTTTTTTTATTTTTCTTTTGATGATTGTACCATATGCAATAGCAATGAAAACTAATAAAATTAAATTTTTTGAATAATAAATAGGGGTATTTAGAGTATCTTCATAATATAGGGACGACATTATTAATATTGTATGTTTTTTTTGAGAAACTAGCTCGATATATTCAATCAGTACATATATTAATCATAGAACAATTATATCCGAAATCAAAATCAAGTACAATTACTAATAAACAAATACTAAAATCTACTGTTCAGTAAATTAAAGATAAGATTCAAAGATTATGGCGGCCCAAAATTTCCTCATACTTTAAAATTTTCAAGACATCAATTTTGAGGACTAGCTAGGACAAGACTTCAAGCAAGAGTAATACTTCAGTGACACAAAACGGTAGCAAATTACTTTTCTCAGAAAGTATGTCTTAGTTCATTATGTATTGATTATTATTTATTTTTTTATCAGTTTAAAGTTTATGTATTGATTAATTACACGAGGTAATAGAATTGAAGTACATATTCACTATTTTTTATCTTGAAATTAATTATGAACTAATCTATTGATCTCAGGTATATATATTTCAGACTGCAAATTGTGAAAAAAAATCAATATTAATTACAATCATGACCACACATATAAAATTTACTTACTTAGAGTCTGCCCTGCAAATTAATTAAGTGAATTAAATTTATAAAAAAAAATGCATAAAATTTAAAAGTACAGCTAGCAAAAATTAAATCACTGGCCTCATGATCAACATATATTAATGCACAAAGAAGAGAACTAAATTAAAAATTATGACCAAGCTATACCCTTCCAAAAACTAATGGCAATTAATTTTGTATATAATTGAACCATGACAAAATGAACTAAGCCACAATATCAGGAAATTCTATAGATAACACAAAGAAAAGTAAATAAATATATATTATTTAATTTAAATATACATGGATCAAGATATATGATATGCAACTTTAATTTTATTTTAACTAAATTCTAAAAGAAAAGCAAAGATCATGCAACAACCTAGCTAGTCCTGCTTAATCGTCCTCATCTAAGTTAATTTCCTGCAAAATACATAAAATTTCAAAAATACAGACAATATATATATATATATATATATAAGCAATGGATCTACATATATCAAATTCAAATTAAGAAATGTATACCTGATCTTTAATGAGTGGATCTATCTTAATCTGCAAATTTGAACCTCTTTCTGAAATTCTTAAAAAGAAAAAAGGGTTTCTTTATCTAGAGAGCTAGCTAGTTTATAATTAATCTGAGATTCGCTTCTAAATTTCTTCCTTTGTAACCTGCTGGGTAATGAACTTCAAATTCCTCGTGATCCCTTGATTCTTGCAATGAAAACATATGCAATAGTTAATTTTTCTTGATTTTTAATTTGTTTGCTAAATAATAATTAAAAAAGTAGAAAGGAAAACCCTAGAACCAAGAGAAGATGTATATAGTAAAGGTGAAGAATGTGTAGAGAGAGAGAGAGAGAGAGAGAGAGAGAGAGGGAGGGAGGGAGGGAGGGAGGCAAAATGGTTTGAGGAAATTAATGTAAATTAAGCAACAGCCGGAGCCAGAATTAATAGAGCTAAACAGTGGTTAAACAATGCTGTATCATGAATGTGATACCTCCTCTTTCAAACCAATTAAAAATTTTATCACTATAAAAATTTTAAGCAATTATCACGATTAAATTAATAGAAAAAAAATAGTAGTAAAAAGTCATTTGTCACGATTTTATCACGACAATGATCCATAGTTTCGGTAAAGATAACAGAAAATCCATCATAACATGTAGTTATGCTGGATATTCTCACTTCAATTTAACCATAACAAATAATGTTTTCATCACGACTTTTTAGATCATTGGCTATCGCATTTACCACGGCTGTAATTTTGGGTTATTAGCTACTGCTCTCACCATGACTGATAATCTTTTAATTGCAAAAAATCAATGATTTTGTAGTGTATATACACATGAAAAAAGTGAAATCAAACTAAACCTGTAAAAATACTTGACTATGAATTATATATTCTTTTTCCAGGTCATATATATATATATATATTACATTATATTTTGTTATCTTGAGATTCTCTGGTAACTACCCAAAATTTCAAGACACCCATCATTACGTTTCAGACATTTTCTCCTTATTGTTGTACGTGCGTGGTGGTTGTTCGATTTTAGCATAGGATTTGAATTCATTACTTAATATCACACATAGACATGCCATATTCGAATCCCTGTCATCTTACTTTCATTTTATTTTTGTTCTTTTCTTACCTACTTTCATCGGATTTTTTGATCCTAAAAGTTATGAGTTTAATTTTTACTAATAATGTTATTTTTCTACAATATGATAAATTGCTAAGAATTGTTCTGTTGTAAAAAAAGTTAATTGTTAAGAATTTTCTTGTTATTGTATCTATTATTATTAATGTATTAATGCATTGTTTAAATATTGTAATAACTTTTCTACGTAGAATTCATAACTATAGCATTTTTTTGAAAATTTTCCTTTAATTATTATCGAAATTTCAATATATATAAAAGTTTAGTTCGAATAACATTCGATCAAATCGAAGTCATCAAATAAAGTGGAATTAATTAATATATTTAAAGGGAATATCATTAAAAAGAAACACATTAGGACAATTTAGTAGAGAGCTAGCCTAGGCACTGTCTAGCTCACCCTTAGCCCTTTAACACAATTAGAAAAAAAACACACAAATCTTCTTGAATCTATGTGCCTGATCACAAGACTTGTTTTTCTCTTCGTACATATGTATGGGATTCAAAGCCTTTAATTAAGCCAAAAGAAATTATACTAAAAAAATTAGGGCATCAAACCAATTAATTGTAGTTGATGTAAAAAGTTCATAGCCTTATAAGCCACAGAATAACTGTAGTCCAATGTGAGAAAAATGGTTATAGATTAATAATTAATATTTGTAAGTTTAAGAAATTATATTGCCACAGAACATTTGTAGCACTAACTACAAAATTAAATTTTTGAATGACTATCTTTTGGGTATTAGTTACATGAGTAAAAAGCTCGAACTTAATTTGTAGTTAGACTACAAATTTTCAGTGACAAATATGAGTTTTCAAAATAATAAAATTATTGCCTATGATCAATTTTGTAACTAAGAATTAGTTACAAAAGTATTTCTTTCTGAATATACTAAATTGGTTTAATAGTCTATGAAGCAAATACTCAGCTAACTTAACTATAGCTCCAAAATTAATCTTAATTAACAATTTTAATTATTTCAAAATTTTATATTTACCATGAAGAATTTGTATATTAATTTATTAACTTAATTTCAAAGCATATCTCTAATTTTTCATTTTTCTTTCATTTTTTTTTTTTTTTTGGCCCTTTCCCTAGTCACTTTTAAATTCTTCTGTTCTTGTTCCCCTGCCGACATGTTGACAAGTTGCAAGTAATTATGAGCAATTGTCAGAAGAAAGAAAGAATGATTTTTAAGACGAATTAAATAAAAACGCAGTGCAGAATTTATCAGTTCGTACGTTGTAGGGCGAAAGAGATAAAAGCTAGGTGACGCTTCGGTCGACATAAACAAATAAAAACAAAACTAAATAAAGAAGGCCGATATATAGCAGCTTTTTGCAGAATTGCATCGTATTTTGATAAATGGAAAATTCAATTTCGACTCGGGGTATAATTAATGAGGCTCACATGATCCAATGACCGGGAGGAATTTGAAGCGTCATGTTCCGAAGAATTTTTTTTTTTTTTAATAAAGGAAGTTGATTACATTCAATCATATATGAATATTATAATATAAATATATTTTAAAAATCAAATATATGAATTAAATATAATTCAAATTCTCTAAACTAGCATATCGATAGACAAATACTGTCTTATGGTAGACAAATATCAAAATATTACAGGTATAACTCGAATCTTATACCTCTATTATGAGAAGGTGAAGGCAATGTCACTTCATTTAAAAGATGACGGCCGGGCACATTTGGAAGAATTTTTGTCAGGTAAAATATATTAATTTGTGCAATATTTTCATGGTTGTGGTATTGGAATTAATGTGAAATTTTGGGCCTACAAGATGTTATGAAAATTTTGGATATGAATTATATATGATTAATTCATAGCTTATGCTAAAAACATGTAATTTTAATTGTAAAATTGATCGCAATTGAATTTGAAACAAAACTTTCATAATGCCTACAAATATTTACTTTATGCCAACATTTTACATATCTAGTTACATAAAGAACATTAGTGAAAGCATTTTTCTTTACATGAAAGGAGAAGTGGGCATAAATTGATATGAAAATCAATATTTAATCATTAACACTCATGATAGAGATAAGATAAATGCATGTACCTACCTCTCTTTGAAATCTAATGTGTGTTTATGTGTGTATAGATATATATATATATATAAATCATGATGTATGAAAATGGGGTATGACCATATAATTCAATCATGAATAATGAGAGCCCACTTATTTATTGGACCAAACTGATAGATTTAACTATATTACGCTCCATGCTTGAGCTTTATGTGAATATATTATGAGTTTAATTTTTTAAAAGAATTAAAAGAAAAAAGATTGCAACCGGCCTATGCTTGGCCCTAAATATTTGATTCCCCACCCTATAATACAAAAGTGATAAACAATCAGTTCATTCCATATTTGGCACCACAGTCTATGTCCTAATGGGGTGAAGTAGTTGGAATTCAAAGTACTGGGTCCCTTATTTCAAAGTAGTATTTCATCTCTTATCTTACATATATGCCATGTATATTAAATATTATATTATAAAAATATTTAATAATAAATAGAATACACATGGTATGTATTTAAAGACATAAAATAGGTGATGGAACACCATTAATTTCAAGATAAGAAATCCAATTAGATACCTAACCAGACTCATGTTCTAAAATACTTGAAGAATAAGACACTATATTTTATTCTATCATATGCTACTTAAGATTCATTGCGTCTATAACTTGGGTCTACTAACCAAGATCAATTTGATCTACTTACACTATCTACAAATCATTGGTTTACAATAATGAAGACCCATTTAATTAGTTAAAATTGCTATTATAATATTGGGTAGTATTAGGTTATAGGTATGTGCGTCTTGAGTGTAGACCCAAAATAAACTCATTCTAACATTTTTAATGGCCATGAATAGGATTTGAATCTAATAGATTTTAATTAATGTTGAGTCCCAGAATCTGAATAGAATATTACTCTACGCTAACAAGCCTAACTAGAGATAGAAACAGGTTCAATCTCCCAGCTTAAAATGAATATGATGTTTATGTATAAACTATTCAAAAATATGAGTTTTTCGTCCGTTATATTTAGTGTTTCTACTAAAATATTGTGTTAAAATTATATATAAATCTTCTCTCTTTCCTCAAAAAATAAAAGTCTTGGCATGCCTCCGAAGATACTTTACATGGGTAGGTTTTAGATAACAATGAAAAGTAAGAGACGGTGCAAGAATAATGCAACCCAATGAAGTGTGTTGCTAATGATTAGGGGGCCAATTACTGGTCTTCCCCCTCTATTTTTTTTTTTAATACAAATTGTTTGTTCTTCTAAGTCCATTATTGGACACTGAATGCTATCTAGTACAAAATATGTGATCTAATCTCAGCTCCTCCCCTTATCTTGAAATAAACAATTATATCATGAATAAACAAATCTTTATATGAGATAAAATTTAATTTCTTATAATTATTGAATGTTTATTCTCAATTTCTGTTGTTAGGGTTGGAACCTATGTTCAAATTCTATTTCAAAATGATGTTCATTTTCTATTTTTTGTATTGAATACACATTAAGTATATTAAATTTTACATATAAAAATACAAAATTCTGAATATCATACATGCAATTTGTTAGAAATAATGCAACCTTCAAAATTCATTTGTTAATTGTTGTGTTCCTTTTTATTTTCGATGTCAATGCTGAGAGTTCCTAAGTGCCGGTATTAATTCTCTTCTAATTTTCATATATCAAGAATTGTCCAAGGTCCTTTTAAATTATATTGTAATTTCTTGCATCGCACGAGAGAAAAAACCTAAACTAGCTTAATAAAATTTCACTTACCGACATCAATGAAATGGAATAGAATCTAAAATACAAATTAAAATAAAGAACTTAATTTGCATCTTTAATCATTTACTTTGTCAAGTGCTTTTAATGTGAGAGAATCAATAATCATTGAAGAGTCATAGCTGCTTCATTTTCATAGGCACAAGAATATTTGGATTCTATATTTCGATGGGCATGTCCACCTTAGGACAACAAAAAAAAAAGAGGAAAAAATAATGCAGGGGCATCATTACATAATGATGAAGGCCGCAAATAAAAACCTCCTTCATACTTATCGCATTTGCTTTACTTGGATTGAAAGAACTGCTAGATGCCGACACAAGCAACCATTGAGCATTAATGACAAATAAAAATTCATGAGACCAGAAAACAAAAAAAAAAAAAAAGACAGATTTGAAATACCCATTTTGCCCTCCAAAGGGCTACAGTGGGGAAACTTTAAAGCCTTAACCGGAGAATAATCAAATAATCATTTACCATGCTCCTCTTAAGTTTGTGGCTTGCAATCTGGCTCTAAAAGCATGCAAAAATGTACCAATAAACTTAATAGTGTCAATAAAGCCCTGCAAAGTTCAAAATGGAGCAGCTTATATAAAAATACAGTGATTGATTAGATCTAACTGCTTTGTTACAAACTGAAGATTTAAATAGCTCTAACCTTCTCTAATAATGCTAGTTTTTCTCTCATCCCTGCATTAAAAGAATTGTTTTGCTGATAATTACAGACAAATAAACTGTACAAGAGGTTTCTGCATAGGAAGTTTCATCAAGAAACTGTAAAGTAGTCTCTGATTGTCTTTCTTTTTAATGAGGAAGGAGGGTTTAGGACAGAAGAAGGGCTTTTCATATCAGCTTCTGGAGTTCTTTCTAAAATATCTTTCCCTTCAAAACTTAATGAAATCTTTTTCTTCTGAGATTCTGGGGTACTGATTTCTATCATTCGGGTGGGAGGGGGAGAGTTGACTTGGGAGACGATGTTATAAGACATGCTACTTTCACTACTTTTGGTATGTGATGGTTCATCTGAGAATAGTTTTCTCCTTTCGATTTTTGGAAGTGCCTTGATTCTCTTTCGCATTGATGATGGAGATCGCGTATTTGAATAACAACTACTTCGGATATTCCAAAAGCGAACCTATAAGGGATTAGAAAGTGCTCTTAACTCATCAAACAAAATTTGAATTCCTGAGAATGTAGCATTGGAATCTAATATATTTTGTTACAGATGATTTCAATCATAAAGCTTACCGTGAGATCATCTGCGCAAGTTGCCACCTTTCCCATCTCTGATGGACACCTGGAGTAAATAAAGTACCAGAAATTTGGTTAATAATTGTAGGATTGCAAGAAATAAGGTGCAAAATGTAGAGTTCTCAGAGTGCTTACCAGTCTACTGCCGTGACTTCCCCATCATGGCTTTTCAAAATGATGGGATCAAGATGAGGTCTGTTCACCTGCTTTAACATGGATGAAATAAATTTACTGTGCCAAAAAACCGAAAAGGGAAAGGAAAGTGGGGAAGAAGTGAACCTGCCATATGTAGGCATTTCCATCGCTGGAACCACTGAGTATGTGAGCAGCATCAGGACTGATCGCTGACTGCAGTTTCAGCAAATATTATACTTCCGACCAATCAAGATATCCATAACTAAGTTGTAAGCAGTTTTTTATCTCATAAATTGTATACCTTCACGAAAAATGAATCTGTTCGGCCTCCAGAGAAGGTTTTTATCGGCCCCTTTTCAAGCTGAAGTATGTTATATAGGTATACTCTGGGAGAAAGAGAATATCAGATACTGGCTGTACAAGTCGAATTTGCATTGTAATTTTTGCAAAGCTTGAAATTGATCTTTTTGTTTCACAAAATAATCACAATTTACAGTGAATTCAACTGAGCAAGGCGTTCACCTGTGATCCATGCATGAAGCGGTAAGAAATACGCCATTCAAATCTTGAGACAAACTGGATATGCCATGCAGTCTCTTTTCCTATAAAAAACCAATTTGATTCTATTCATTCATTTAAAGGTTATTATGAATGAATCTTAATGCATGTATAAGGGACTTCACAACTTGCACTTTACCTCTGCAAAATTCAGTATAGCCAAACAAACTTACATTTGTAAAACCACAAATCTGGATTACCAGCACAAGCAACAGAAACGCCAGAGATGTAGGCATATGAAACAAATTATCAAAGGGAAAAAAGTTAAATGTCCCTATTATGCAGAGTTAGACATACCTCACTTGATGATTCAGAACTAGGGCACGCATGAGTAACCGGAGCTTTAAGATGCCTCGTATCCCATAACTTAATAACACTGTTTTAAAGGAGAATATATAATAGTTAATTAGAGTTTCAAGACGAACATCAATCAGGAAATTGTATATCTGAATTTTATAACATTACAAAGTTTATCAAGAACCTGTCAACTGCTCCAGCAGTAGCAACAGAAATTTCATCCTTGAGATAAAGTACTGATGTGATGCTCATGGATTCAGCCTAGAAATACTTAATGTCAACTGGAGATGAATGCTGAAGCATATGAAAAAATACAAATATAATAAACAAACCTTCCCACGCCTGCGCCATCTTCTACCAAGAGAAGTGTGAGCCTCGTGGATTACAGAAGTAGGCCTAAAACATTCAGCAGGATAATAGATGAGGGAACCTAACTAGAAAGATAAATAAAATACAATATTTTGGTTTTCAACATGAATTTTGTTAACAATGCATATTCTCTAATTTTACAAGCACAAGGTTCATTATTCGGGTAAACAATCGATCCATGAACATGTTCCTAACCCTGAACTTCTATTGTAGGCAACCGACAGGAGAATGCAGAACTTACGATGCACACAACTTCTGATATGTAGCATCGGAGCACCTGGTGTCCCATACAGCAAATGACCCATCTCTTGAACCAGACACCACAAGGTCTGTGAGACACAATAATTTGTATAACTAAGTAAACCAATGAAATAAGGATGCACATAAAACAAGTGATCTTTGCTCTCATCAGTGGGAATGGGAAAGCAAATAATAGATAAATCTTTTGAACGAAATCAAGTGCTAAACAATGAATAACAGACTCTGAAACTCAGGAGCTTACCCTGATTAGTAGGATGGCAACTGATGGACTTTATGCTTCCAGTGTGCCCCATCAATGCTCTTATGCATTTCTGCCCTTGGGTATCCCAAATCTTAATCTACTCAAAAGTCACATTAAGTTGTGATCAGCCCACAATATAGGGAATTTTTTGACCGAAAAAATGAAGGGGAAACTCCCAATTTATACAGGACGCTTTGAAAGATTTTGTTATTTAAGGAAGCTATATGATACTGGTACATAGGGGGGTTAGCATCCTTTTAAGAAGCAATGTGACTTACACTTTGATCTCCTGAAGCAGTTAATATATTTGCATCGTCCTGGGGAAGAGCAATTCAGTCAGTATAAAACTAAGCAATTTTTCGTGGAGTAATACACAGAAGAAGCAAGTAGCAATCAGTATATTTAGATAATAATTCATCAAAAAAAATAAAAATAAAAATCAGTATATTTAGATAGACACCTGGTTCCAACAAAGATCAAATATGGCGTTGTCATGAGCTATCCACTCAGAAACTTTAGCCTTTTCTGCAAACCCAAAAAGAAATATCCACAACGGAAATAAAAAACCGCAATCCACAACGCAAAAAATCTATATTCCAAAAATTTAACTTACCTGCATTTTCTTGGTATGAATTCAAATCCGGAAACCTCTGCCTAGTATTAAACAAAGTAATATAACCTCCCTCGTCGGCGAGAGCAAGAATGTGGGCATTTTTATTAGTCTACATAGCACAAAAAGGTTCACATTAAAGGCAATCTCTCACCTCAAATAAAACTTATACACATTATAGCAATAACTAACCTTGCAGAAAGACAGAGCCATCGGAGGTGAAGGTTC
>JACFYI010003658.1:2135456-2164249 GCA_014898755.1 Handroanthus guayacan
GGGAAAACTTGAATTTTTTCGGATTTAGACTGTAATGAATTGGCGGCAGGTTGGCTTTAAAGTAACTCCACATAGTTGAGGTTTAATTTCAATTCTGGAAATTATTTTTTAATATAGTTTTACAACGTCGAAAATATTAAACTGCCTCTAATTGTAATATGTGGAGTGCCAATGATATAATTTAAATTTTAAAATACAGTGCAAATTGAAATAAAAATACCATGTATTATCATTCTTCTTAGAGGGTGTTTGGCATTACTTTTTCTTTAGAAAAAAGTGATTTTTATGTAGAGAAGTTGAGAAGTTAGTTGTAGAAGTAAATAGTAAAAGTTGAGGATATTTGTAATTAAAAGCTAAAATCTACTGAAAAATTACTAATGGTGTTTACAAAAAAAAGTAATTTTCCATAAATATAATTATATTTTTAAATTTTAAATTACAAAAAATAAAGGTAATATATTATTTTTATAATTTTTTTTAAATTGAAAAACAAAAGTTAAAATTTAAAAGCACATGCACCAAGTGATTTTAGATTTTGGTTGATTTTAACCTAAAATCACTTTTTCAAAAGTAAAAGTTACCTTACCAAACACTCCTGAAACTACTTTGCAATAACTAAAAACTAAAAGTTGCTCTCAAAAGCAATGCCAAATACCCTCTTAGTCCATTATTGCTCCACATCACTTCCATATGGTAGGTAAAATTAAAAGCGGAGTATATTACTCATAATTCCTAGTAAAAAGGAAATACCTGTCCATTTTTCTGCTCCCCATCATCGCTTTAATTGTAATAGTTTCATCAAAAATATTTATTTTGCACTGTTTAGCTTCAAGCCTCCATAATCAAGAAATGGGCCAAAAAGGCTCAAATAGAACCCGACTCATATGCCAGATGGCCCAGGTCTCCTTTAATGAAGACATTTCCGAAGATTTTGTTCTTTAATGAAGCTAAATGATACTGGTTAGGGGGATCGGGGAAAAAAGAAAAAGAAAGAATGTTTGTGATTTTATATTTTTCATAAAAATAAATAATCATTTATTGTATATGTGAGCACGGGACGGGACGTCCAGGCCATCCCGACCCATCCTTACTCGAAAAGTCTGGAAAAATCCCGTCCCGATTGGGCATCGGGACAGGACCGGGATAAAAAATATTGTCCCGGTTGAAAATCAGGATGAGATGGGAATAACTGTGAAAAGATTGGGATCGTTCCATCCCGATTAATTTTATTTATTAGTTATTACTGTTATTATTATTATTATTATTATTATTATTATCATCATCATCATCATCATCAAATTTATAATATCAAAATATATATAATATGAAACAAGTAATTAGACCCACTTTTTTCTTAATAACCTAATTTAGACTCTAACTTAAAGCTCATTAGTCCACTTTCATCTTTCAACATAGAACCCAATTTTTCCTTATTATTATTATCATTATTAAATATATATATATTTTCCGTAATTTGAGAGTTGGGACTGGTTTTGTTTTAGTTAAATTCAATTGAACAATGTTTTTAAATCAGACGATGAGCTCTATTCTTATAGAATAATGAACGTATTTTTGTTGTATGTCATGTAGGATACATTAAAAATGTAAAATTTAATATTTTGATTTTGATTTTTGGTTTGACATCCTATTTCTTGTTTTTTTTTTTTTAGCTCATAATTAACAGGTTCATCCTGATCCCATCTCAGTCCTGTTCTGAAAAAATCGAGACAAGTTAAAAGTGGGACGGGGACGGGGACGGGGACCTGGACACGGACACATTCTTATGTCCCGAATCAAAATTAGGATGGGGCTAGGACATGCAAAATCCTGGCCTGCCTTGTCCCATGCTCACCCCTAATTGTTTTTATGTTATTATTTATACAAAAAAAAAATATTTATAATAGCAAAATCAAATGTTATAAGAAGATAACATTTTAAAGATATAGCCACTAATATCTAGTACCAATATTAAAGTATGTATAATCATTTGAGTTTATTAGGTAAAAAAAGTCATAATTGAATCAAATTATACAAGTTTTGAATTAATTTTTCTTATAATTTTTATTTTATGTATTTATATATATAATTACATTAATTGTCAACGTTATCGGATTTGGATCATTAATTCTATATCCGATTTATTTATTTCGGATTGCGAATATTTAATTGAATCCTATCTATCAAGTGTTTTAATTCATAAAAAATTCTAAAATTCAGATCGATTTGGAATTAAATTTGATTAATTTAATTAGCATCTGAATATTTCTTATGAAACAATACTTTTCAAAACTTGTAAAAAATGATTTCTATGTAAACATATCATGACATCCTAGAGGTCTCATGGGATTGTTGGGTAAATGCAAAATTATTCTCTATCATTCTCCCATATTAATTTTGTGCAACGACATAATTCACAATTGATTTACCCTACAATAACAGAACTAATGTTGGTATAAAATATGAAAGCTTAAAAAGATAGAGAGTGAGTTGATGACCTCTAGGCTAGTTGGTTAGAAGGAGGTCTCATGACCTTATGGTATATGAAATATTTTATTCTACTGAATAGTAGTTTGTTTAAATTTTCTACTGTATTATAATTTAGTTAAACATTTATGTTTCGAATGTTATTAATTTGATATATTGATATTAAGAATTTAATATATTAATTGTATCCTTTAAAAAAAAAAAAAGAATATAGAGTGAAAGGTAACAAGGTCAACAATGTAATTTATAATTAATTTACCATAAAATATTAAAAAAGGAGAGAAAATTATGAATTAATTAGTTTCAATACTCACATTTTGATTATTGTTATTATTAGGACAAATTGCACTTCTTCCCCAAAAAATTTCAAAATATGCACTTTTTTCCCTAAAATATTTAACAGACAATTGTGCCCTCCAAAACTAGTGAATAGTATTGCACATTACCCCCCATTACCCCCCACTAAATAGTTCACCGGGGGGTAACGTGCAATACTATTCACTAGTTTGGGGGGACACGATTATATATTAAATATTTTAGGGAAAAAAGTGCATATTTTGAAATTTTCGGGGGTGAAGCGCAATAAGTGTTTTATTATTATTTACTTTGGCAACTTAAAACAAAATTTACTGTGAAAAATCAGATTTATTAGTAAGATAAATAGAAGTATTTGCAAAGGTAATCTTTAAGGGGGAAAAAAGAAAAAAAGGTAATCCTTTCTATTATTTCTTTTTTTTCCAAAATCAGCGTTGCTCACACAACCCAACTGACAACGGTCATAATATTTTCAGAGCTGCTTCATTGAAACGCAAAAGGACGCTCCCCCATGCCACTATATATAATCCCACTGCCTTGAAGAGAAAGCAGCCATTTCCTCTGTTTTCCACTGTAAGATTTTCCAACGCGCTAAGCCGGGAATACATGGAGAGCCCAGAGTTTCATACCCACCCATTGTGCTTTTTAGTGGATTTGATTGGTGGAAGGGAAAACGTCTGAATCAAGCTAACTGAAGTTTTTGCAATGGAGGAAGATGATGCTGGAGTCATTGTTTGATCAATGGTTTGTGTTTCTGGTTCCCAATTGTTTTCTTATATGAAAATTAAAAATTTGAGGTAAGAGTTTTTTGTTCTGGAAGGTATTAGAATTACCGTTTGTTTCCTATCTTGTATTTTGAAATTCTGGATGAGTACCTGCAAAGATCTGATGAAGAAAAACATTCTTATATGCAGTTACATCAAGACTTTATATGTAGCGTAAATAATATAATAGAAGAAAGCATGAAAAGGGCACAAGATGAATCTGTTTTTGACAATTACTTTCTGTCATTGTTTAGCAAAATCATACGTATTGCAGCAGAGATGGCACCTGCTAGAACCCATTGTTTCTAATCTTTCCATCTTGTGTTATACTTATATACGCTTGATAGCTCTGCATCGAATTAAGAAGTAACATGTGAAACCATTATCATGACTCATAACATAGACCCCTTTCACTTGCTTATTTGTATTAAGTTCTCAAATTCTTTTTGTGACTTTCTGGTTGTCTAGGCAACAGCAATGGGAGTAACATTACCGGTTGCAGGGTACTCCAATCTTTTGACTGTTAACCTTTATTTGGTCTGAGTAAGGATTTGTTATGTGTCTGCGCCATATTGTGCAAGCTGTGAAATTAATTGTCGATGGTTATGCTTATTGTACAGGTAATTGTTGCTGCTTCCCCTGCTAAAATTAAGTCCCTTATGACAACCTCAACTTATGAAATATTTGCGACATTCCCACTCATAGTTCATCACGTCATTATCTTCTAAAAATTCTCTTAAAACCTAATTGGCATGAGAAATTAATCATCCATCTTGTTGTGTCTTCGGTGCATACGGGTAGGACCTTCGTATGCTTAGCAGAGGCAAGGAAATCATCATTGGTCGCGTGGCATTGATATGAGAAATCATAATGGTAAAGAAGTAACTTTTACATGCATACAATTTTTTCTTTGTTACGAGTTTATGCACTTGTAAATTTATTCTGATTGGGAAATAAATGTAGTTCAAGTAGAGATTTTAGGCTAGCCAGCTTTCAGTGCAAAGCAAAGATGTACAGATGACCTATAGCATTATGAGTTGGTGAATATTTTTGCAGCAATCTGTAGCATCGGGCATGGGGGCTTGCAACTTTATGCTAATGCTAGTCGCTTCTAATGATCATTTCTTTCTTGCGTTGTCCCTTGGCTTTCATAGATTCTTAGATACCAAAAACAAAACAAAATTATTTGAGGATCAAGTTCTCATTCTTTTTGTGTCTTTTGGCTTCACTCTTCAACGTAGCACATTAATTGATGTCTTTTCTCTCATGTTTTTCTTCTTTTCTCAAGTCTAAGGACTTATTAATTAGTGTGGATCGTCCAAAGATTTCGTGTTTCCTGTTGTCTCAAGTTGCATATTAAAATCTTTCCTATTCCACATATAATGATTATATAAAGGCTGACATGTCTTAGTAGCAGACCGCAAATCAAGTTCCCGCAGGTGAACTTATTTAATCAGTTTTCTCTATGAACCATTTTTAATCTTGATCTGCATCGATTGAACTTAAGATTCTTTGTTTGCAGGTTAGATATCTTGTTCAACTTACTCCTATTGGGAAGGAAATGACAAGAAGGGTCTGCATTGCATCTAGCCAAACTGTAAGTAAATATGATCTTTGAATGTGCACTCAACAAAACACTACTCGCCTATTTATGGGAGAAATATTTGTTATGCCAATCATTGAAGATTTGACTATTCAGGTAATTTTTTCAGATTCTGCTAATTAATTTCTCTATTCGCATGCATGATAGTCCTATATTTATTTTAGACCTTAGACAAAATGTTCATTGCATCAGTGTTATCTGGATGGTAAAATTGTTTCTTTATATATCTGGATGGTGCTATACTATTTGGTAATTATTCACTATGAGTGATATTCTTTACGAATTTTACTTATAAAAGCTTTTAGTGGATTTTTCCATAATATCTTTTCTCCTCTTGGAATAAAGTTGAGACTTCCTTGATGTTTAATTCCCATAGATGGGTATTGAACTTAGTGCATAGAGTGTACTGATAAAGAAACATTCATAAAAGAATAATACGGATTTACAAACTCTTCGCACAAGCAAGCACAAAGTGTAGGTACAAATGTCATACAAAGCGTAGATACAAGCAAGCCTAAATTTTTGAAAAACTCACAATATACTAGAAATAGTAATTTAACTAACAACGGTTTTTGAATGTTTTTCACCTTCTTTTGGAGACGATGGCTTTGGATGAGATGATTTGCCAGTAATTGCTTTCTTTACCTTTGCAATAGAATGCTTCACCTTTGATCCAACCCCTGACAGTATATTGTGTGATTTCTTATGAGTAACTTTCACATCTCCATCTCCTGCTTCCACCATGACAGGTGCTTCAGAACCCAAGTCTAATCTTCTTCGTTCACTTGATTCCTCTTCCTCATCTGTTTTTTCATCAGTTTTTGCACCTGAAAGCTCAGCGTTATCTGCTTTTTCTTCCTGCAGGTCTTTTGTATGGATAATTGGCTCTTTTTCAATAGCACAATGATATGCCGTTTGTGAGCTTTCTTTCATGGATACCTGAGGAAGGTCTGACAGTGAATGGTTATATGTTTCTTCTGATTTTGTTGTTTCCTGGCCACAGTGTGCTTCTTCTAGCTCACATTTAGAAGGTTTTAGCATTTCATCTTCACCTTCTCCTTGAGAATATTCAGCAGGGCTTCCGTGTTGAATTACTGAGATGCTCTTGTTGCCAAGTGAATTCTCAAGATTCACATTCTCTGTATGATCTGCTTCCAAAGTTGCATTTTTAGCTTTTGCAGGCAGAGAGGTCGCCATTAGCTCTTCTTGTCGTTGACTTTCTTTGTTTTCAACACTTTGACTTGCATTCTCCATAGAACTCTGATGATTTGATGCTTTTGCTTCTATGACAGCCTCACGAGTCCTTCCCGGTTGCTGTTCTTGTATTTCTGGCTCGAAAGTTTCTGATGTCAGGGCTTTCTGAATTGCTTCTGCTTCATGTCCTTCGCTTGAAATGGTTGCCTCTACGTTTTCATTTGGATTTGCCTCCACTGGATTCTGTTTATTCAATACTTCAACAAACCCCTCTTTTAACTTCTGAACGTCATCACGTACATTTGTGACATTCTGAAGATCCACTGGAGCATCTCTCCGTGTCATTTTTACTTCAGAACCCATGTCACGTGATTCTTGGAGCAAGCTATGAAGTTCAGTAAGTTGATCTTTGGCTTCCGATGAGGATCCTACTTTATTTTGCAGTATGATTTCTGATGTAGAAATCTTACTAGGTTGTATTGATGTGGATGTCTTTGTCATCCCTTTGCACTCATCACTTAATTCTTCTACTTGTTGACTATCTACCCCCATTTGTTCTGTAACAACACTGGAAAAACTTTGAGCTTCTATTTCCTGCGTTTCAGCAGTAATTCTTGTATCGTTTGAGCGTTCTTCTATCAGCTCAATATTCTTGCTGACAGTTGATACTTGGGATTCTGTCCTTTTATTTTGATATTTCTCTTCAGAGCATTCATTTATGGTTGTGGAGTTTTCATTGTCTTCTGGTATACTATGGGCAGCCCCATCACTGTGTGAAACTTCTAATGGATTCCTTGCGTCAGCTAAAAACTCAAGCTTCTCAGCCTTAGCATAGATTTTTCTATCTTCATCTTCATCTGGTATGTTAGCTTCATGTGCTTCCTCCTTATGTTTTCCTGCTGAAACCATCTGATTTTCCTGTAGAATAGATGTCTGCATTAAAGTAATCCTTTTTAATACATCAATTCATTAGTGCATTTTATTTTTACCTCATCCTTCGCTTGAACTCCATGTGAACTACAAATTTCATCTTTTTGGTCCGGTTTCTCACTTTCTTTTCCAGGTGCAAATTCAGGAAGTGGAAGGCTTTTATTCTTGTTTATGTTATCCTCGTGTTGTTGTTCCATCATGATGGTATTTGTGCGTTCTTTTTTATCTTCAGTCTCCTCGACTGGTTTTTGGACTGTCTTTGTAGGCACAGCATCACATAGTATATTTTCATGATGTCTTTTCCACTGTGCAGCTGAATCTAGCACAGATGTATTTGTATTTTGATTCGGTAGTACTTCATCTTTAGCCGACTCATTATCAATGCCATCAGCTCCTTTTCCGTTGTCTCCATCCTCTAGAAATGCGTCGCTCGAGCTTTTAAACTATGTAACACAAAAAGCATGCATATTGATCAATATGCGACAAGGAATTAGAGGCACACGTAGAAAGTGAACGATATGATTGTTAATAGCTATTGTGAAAGTGACACTTAGATGGTTGTTTAATGCTAAAAACTGAACTATAAAATGTTTACCTCTGTTGTTGAATCCTTAGTTTCTGTCTTTGTGTGTATGTGATCTAACACCTGAGCCTCTTTGATGTCTGATGCACTTATAAACTCCTCAACGCTCTTTCCACACTCTTCTTGGTGGAAGCTTCCATCAATTGATTCATTTGCCAGTAAATTGTCTTCTGGCTCTACCATAGCCTTGTCATCAGCCTCTTCAGAAACTTTAGGCACCTGGAAAATGAAAGAGATTTCAGCATTATGAAATGGATGAGGTTTGTGAAGGAAATAAGGTTAGTTTCTTCTTTTTCTTTTCCTGACCTTTCCTGCGTCATTTGCATTTGTTATCACTTCATCAAGAGTTTCTTCTGTGTTTGTCTTTCCTTCGTGCTTTACCACATCTTCTTGGCAATTTTTTGTGATTACCCTTTCCGTACAAGAGCCAAGATGATAATCTTCTACATCTTCATCTTCTCTTTTGATCTGCATTTTCACGTCCTAATTTAGTATATGATGATAATTCAACAAACAAATATTGGTCAAGCTTCTTAAAAAGAATAAAATAAAATAAAAATCGCTAGATGTGAAAGTTGAAGTCATGGTGTTGCACCTTGATGATTTCTTTTGGTTCAGATCTATCATCTGCTACTGAATTTATATCTATTGCTGCTTCATGATTCTCTTCATCTGTTTTCACCTCTTCTGCATTTGAGATTATGTCACAACCTTGAACTTGGGCACTAGATTCCTGCACCTGATTTTTGGACTGATTTACTCTTTTGGTTTCTTCATGTGCAAATTCAACTTCATTTGAATCTGACTTGTTCTCAATCACGCTGCCAAAGCGCACATGCTCGTATTCATCCTTTTCACATTGAGATATCAAAACTGAGGTTTCCCCAGCACTTCTGCTCTCAGTTTCTTGACCTTCTGTAACATTGGGAGCTGTATCTGTGATCTCCAAAGCTTGATCATCTATTTTAGATTCAAAGTCCACAATAGACCTGCTATTGATAAGGTTATCCTCCAAACTTACCGCACTTTCTGTGGTATCAGCTTTCAGCTTTTTTCCAGCTTCTAAGGGTTCCATGGAAGACATTGGTGGGAAGGTATTAGCTACTGGAACTGATGTAAACCCTTTCTCCCCTTTACATTCTTTTTCCTCTTGCGCAATTTCAGTCAATTTTTTATCATCCCAGAAGCTCTTAGTTGAATCATCTTGTTCCAGGTTCTCAACTGATGCCTCCTCTAACTTTTGTATCTCTTGAGTAACATCAGACACATGTGCACTTGTAAGATACAACTCAACATCCTTTTCTATATTTGTAAGGTCCTTGTCTTGCTTTTGAGCTTCTTCACTCAAAGCCACTTGCCCTCTTACTCTTGTAGATTCTTGAAAAGGGTCGGATGTTGAGAACTCTTCTGATGCCACATTGGATGACGAGATTTCCTCTGAAACTTTAGGCACCTGAAATATGAATGAGATTTCAGCATTATGAAATCGGTGAGGCTAGTGAAGGAGATAAAGTAAATTTTTCCTTAAAGTAAAATTTTTCGTTTTTCTTTTTACTGACCTTTTCTGTGTCATTTGCATGCTTTATCACTTCATCAAGTATTTCTTCTGTGTTTATCTTTTCTTCTTGCTTTACTTCATCTTCTTGGCTATTCGTTGTGATTACCTCATCCATACAAGAACCAAGATGATAATCATCTACATATTCATCTTCTTTCTTGATCTGTATTTCGTGTCCTATGTTTGTATACTATAATGATAATCCAACAAACAGAGATTGGTCAGGTCTCTTAAAAAAATAAAATAAAATAAAAATCACTGGACGCGAAAGTTAGAGTCGTGGTACTGCACCTTGTTGCTTGACATGTCAACTTTCATGGTTTCTTTTGGTCCAGATATGTCCTCTGCTACTGAATTTATTTCTATTGTCGCTTCAAGGTTCTGTTCATGTGTTTTCATCTCTTCTGCTTTTGAAATTATGTCACAACTTTGAACCTGGGCAATAGAATCGAGCACCTGATTTTTGGACTCATTTATGCTTTTGTTTTCTTCATGTTCAACCTGAACTGCATTTGAGTCTGACTTATCCTCAATCATGTTGCCAACTGATGCATGCTCATGGTCGTCCTTTTCACACTGAGACATCAAAACTGAAGTTTCCCCAACACTTCTGCTCTCAGTTTCTTGACCTCCTGTAACAGTGGGAGTAGTCTCTGTGATCTCCGTAGCTTGATCTATTTTAGTTTCTAGGTCCACAATAGACCTGCTATTGATAAGGTCATCCTCCAAACTTACAGCGCTTTCTGTGGTATCAGTTTTCAGCTCCTTTTCAGCTTCTGAGGGTTCCTTGGAAGAAGTTGGTGGGACGGAATTAGCTACTGGAACTGATGTAGAGCCTTTCTCCCCTGTACATTCTTCTTCCTTTTGCTCACTTTCAGTCAGTTTTTTATCATCCAAGAAACTCTTTGTTGTATCATCTTGTTCCAGGTGCTCATTATACTTGTCTTGGGTTGAATCCTCTACAACTTCACTTTCCTCACGGTCCCTTTTTTCTATTATTTCCTCTATTTTCTCCTCTGCAGAAGGTCCCAATGCCTCATGTAGCTTTTGCATCTCTTGAGTGATGTCAGATACATGGGCACTTGTAAGACACAATTGGACATCATTTTTTATATTTTCCACAGATGAATCACTGATAGGTGCTGAAACATGCAGGGCATCGTCTTGCTTCTGAACTCCTTCTTGGATAGCTTCTTGCCTTGTTACTTCTATGGATTCCTGAAGAGGGTTGGATGTTGAGAGCTCATCTAATGCCACATTGACGGGTGCTAAAACATGCAGATCCTCGTCTTGCTTTTGAGTTTCTTCACTCACAGCCTCTTGCTTCGTTACTCTTGTGGATTCCAGAAACGGGTCAGATGTTGAGAGTTCCTCTGATGCCACATTGGATGATGAGACTTCCTGTAATTCCACAGAGTCAGAGCTCTCTGATATCTCATTGCCGTAATCTGAACTTCTGTTATCTTCTTCACCATTCATCCCATTTGCTTTTGAGGCATTGTAGGAAGCACTAATAGGTAGCTCTTCTTCAATTTTCTTCTGGTCAATGCCTGCTTCTGGCTCTTGTTCAGTTAATTTTACTTCTTTTTCTCCAGCTCGAACTTGGGCCTCTGTATCTGTGCTTTCTTTTGCTACTATTTCTACTAAATTCTCATTTGATGGTACTGTGGTAGAGCCATCATCTAGCACTCCTATTTTTACTGCATCTGTCGTGTCACCACAACTGTTTGCTTCCTTGATGACTTGATGATCACCACTCAGCTCTGATGCTTCAGATGCCAAAATCGTAACATCTGCAACATTCTTGCTTATATTTATATGTTCTTCTGAGACATTCGAGATAGAAGATTCCTCTTGCTTGTATTTGGGATCAACAATATCCACCATTATGTCTTTATTAACACTGGGAATCTTTATAGCTGATGAATCTGAAACCTGGTTCTGTTTGACAGAAAATTTTGCAAATTAATTTTATGAAGAGGAGCAAACTTAAGTACACCTACAGCTAGAAGCACTTGAAGAAAAGTTGCTCGGGATCAAGTTACTCACCTCATGAGCTAGAATAATTACTGCAGTTGTCATTTCAGTATCACTAAGGTAACCTTCTTCCTCATTTAAATCTGTAGTTTTTGCTTTAATGTCCACATTTTCAATCTCTTTGGACACCTGCAGATTCCTTAAATGGTTAGTTGGTAATAGTAAAGCTTTATCGTATTTTTCTTTTATTTGAGGTCTACCGGGTACTTACTGAGGAAAATTTACATAAGCTAAGGTTATTGTTGGCCGATCTCTCTTTGGAGAAATTTACATCTTAAGTATTTTTTGTGAGCTTTTAATCTAATAGACAAGTTATCTAACCTAGAATATATTATTTTTTATTTTTTATTTTTAGCTTGTAACATACGAGGAAAACATATGATTTTCTTGATCGAGCCACAAAACTTATAAACTCTGTTCACTTTAAAAAATAAATATTGTTCTTTGTTTTCTTTCCTTACCTAGTCCTTTATTGTTAATATGTGTGTGAAATAAGCTGACAATAGTAGAGTTCAATTGATAATATAATTTTCACCTGAACCTCCAGGGTTTCCTCCTTTGTTCCAGTTGCAACAATAGTTTTTTCCTCTGTATTGTCTCTTGAGATTTCTTGTGAATCTTCAGTTAGGATCGTTTCCTCGAGAGAATTTATTTTCATGTCTTGACTTGAAGCAGCTGGTTTAGTATCCTCATTTATTTCTTCGATCACGGTTGGAGCTTTCGTCGAAGATGAGTTTTCACTTTCTTCTCCCAAATGTTTCTCATATTCCATTTGTGAGCAATCCACTAGGATTATAGAGTCTTTTTCATTGTCCTCTTGTGGAACACTTGTTGCAACATTCTGTAACAAGAATAAAAACACTTGCTAAATATGTTCGATTTATAGAAGAAATATTGACAACAACTTGTTTTTTCATAAACTAAGTTTTTGATAACAAAGGGAATTTAGCACTATGAAATTTCACCTTATCCTCAGGGGTTTCTTCTTTTTGGTTGGTTGCATCAATTGTTTTGTCCTCTTTATGTTCACCGGTAATTGCTTGAGGATTTGGAGGTAGACTTTGTTCCTGTAGTGAACTTATTTCTCTGTCTTGACCTAAAGTAGAAAATTTAATATCCTCAACTGCCACTTGCACAGACTCAATGCATACTTCTTCCTTTACCAAAATATCTTCTGTGTTTTTCTCATTTGCAAACAAGTCAGATTTTATTAAGTCTTCATCCGCAAATCTAGCATCAGGCATAATTGTTGGCTCATAATCCGTGGCATTCCCAGTTGAAGCTTCTTCAAGAGATGGCTTTTGTGGCTCATCCACTTTGATTGGCAAACTATCTTCATTGTCTCCATTAGAAACATTTGTTGCCATATCCTGTAGCAAGAGTAAGAGCATTAAGCTCTGTTCACTTTAAAGAATTCTTCAATTTTCTTTTCTTTTGTAGACTAGTCATCTATTATTCATATATGTGCTAAGTCAGCTTATAATAATATGTATAAAATTCTATTGATAGTATAACTTTCACACGTACCTCAAGAGTTTCCTCCTTATTAGAAATTGCATCAATAGATTTTTCCTCAATGTTGCAATCTGAGAGTTCTTGCGGATCTGTAGTTTGGATTTTCTCCTCTATAGAACTTGTTTCTAAGTTTGGACCAGATGTAGATGCTTTAATATTCTCATTAGCTACTTGAAAGGAATCAATGAGCTTTTCCACTTGTGGTTCTTCCTTTACCAAAGTCTTTTCTATGTTGTCCTCTGTGGAAGCTTTCGTCAATGATGATAGATTTTCACTCCCCTTGTCCAACTGTTCCTTCTGTTCCATTTGTGGGCAATCCACTTGGTTTAGTGAGTTCTCTTCAGTTTCTTCATGTGAGATGGTTGTTGTGACATTCTGCAACAAGATTGGAACACTCATTAGGTCTTTTTATTGTTCATAATAACTTTCCTCAACAAATAAATATTTTCTTTATTTTATTTTCTTTCAGAACCTAGGCCTTTATATAATCCATCTAGGTGCTAAATAAGCTAAGAATAACAAAGTTCAATTGAAAGTATGATTTTTACCTGTACCTCGACAGTTTCCTCATTCATGTGAGTTGCATTAATAGTTTTTTCCTGTGTAATGTCACATGAAATTTCTTGTGGATTTGTAGATAGGATTTGCTCCTCAATACAACTTGTTTTTGTATTTTGACATGAAGCAGTTGCTTTAATATCTTCACTTTCTTCACTGGCTACTTGCAGAGAGTCAACATGCTTCTCCACCTTTACTTCCTTGATAATCAAATTCCTTTCTTCAGTATCCCCAGCTGGAGCCTCTGATAGGATTTGACTTTCGTTTGTATGATGTTCCATTTGTAAGCGATCATCTTGCTCTTGTGATTTCTCTTCCTTGTCCTCAAATGGAATAGTTGTTGAAATATTCTGCAATAAGAATAAACCAATAACTAAATCCGTTCAATTTGTATAAATTAAAAAAAGAAAAAAAAAAGATTATTAGTAACATGTCTTGTGGCAAAACATAGCAACTTCATCTTCAATGAGGTGTAAATAAAATTTGAGACAATAAAGTTGATTTACGTGTATGATTCTCACCTCATCCACAGGAGTTTGTCCCTTAATGCTAGTTGTGTCTGTTTTCTCTTCTATGTCATCACCTATGATTCCTTGGCAATCTGCAGCTAGGGTTTGTTCCTTTAGAGAACTCGTTTCTATGTCCTGAACTGAATCAAATGCTCTAATATCCTCAAATACTTCCTTCTTTACTGAAGTATCTTCTATGTTTTTTTCCGTTTCCAACAAGCCATCTTTTATTGAGCTCTCGTCCACAAATTTGCTCTCATCTAAAGATGTTTTTTGTGAGTCATCTTCTTCGATTAGTGAGTCACCTTCATTGTCTCCATCTAGAACATTTGTTGTGGTATCCTGTAACGAGAAGAAAGTACAAACTATGTTCAGCTGAAAAAGAAGATGTTTTTTATTTCCTTTCTTTTTGCATCTAACCATTTATTCACGTATGTGCCAAACAAGCTAAGAATAATAGAAATCAATTGATAGTATGATTTTCACTTGTACCTCAAGAATATCCTCCCTCAAGTCGGTTGCGTCAATAGTTCTTTCCTCTATTTCGCCTCCCAAGATTTCTTGTGTTTCTACAATTAGGATTTGTTCCCGGATGGAACCCAGTTTTGTGTCTTGACTTGAATCAGATGCCTTAATATCCTCACTAGATACTTGCATGGAGTTAATACACTTCTCAACCTGTGCTTCTTTCCCCAGTGTACTCTTTATGCAGTTTTCATTTTCCAACAATTCAGTTCTGATTAGGTCTTTATCCCTATATTCCAGTTCATGCATATTTTTTGGCTCATCATCATTGGTTTTCTCTGTCAGAGTCTCTGTTAGAGATGGAATTTCACTTTTCTCCTCCAAATGTTCTTTGTGTTCCATCCGTAAGGAATCACCTTCGTTTAGTGAGGGCTGTTCAGCACCCTCGTATGGAACACTTGTCGCAACATTCTGAAACAAGAATAAAACATTAGTTAACTATGTTCAATCCATTGAAACAAGATTGTTAGTAACAATTCAATCTTGAACAATGAATAAACTAAGTTTGTGATAATAAAGTTAATTTATTGGTATGATTCTCACCTTGTCCTCAGGAGTTTCTTCTTTCACACCAATTGCATTACTTATTTTGTCTTTGTTGTGTTCACCAATGATTTCTTGGCAATTTATATTTACACTTTGCTCCTTTAGAGAACTTGTTTCTTTGTCTTGAATTGAAGCGGATGCTTTAATATTCTCAACCGCTACTTGCAAAGATTTAATAGATACTTCTTCCTTTTCCAAATTATCTTCTATATCTTTATCATTTTCGAGCAAGTCAATCTTTGTCGAGCTTTCGTCCGCATATTTGACCTCATGCATAGTTGTGGACTCATCCTCATTGACATTAAGTGTCGAAGCTTCTTCCAGACACGGCTTTTGTGAGCCATCTTCTTCAATTGGCAAATTATCTTTTGTTTCTCCGGTTGGAACATTTGCTGCAATATCCTGTACCAAGGATGAAAAACATATTAACTATCTTCAGCTTGGAAAAACATATGTTGTTCTTCAATTCCTTGTCGTGTTAAATCTAGCTATTTTTTTATTCAATTATGTGCCAAATAAGCTAGCTATAATACAATTCAAATGATAATATGATTTTCACTTGTACCTCTAGAATTTTCTCCTCCATTTCAGTTGCATCAATAGTTTTTCCTTCTATCTTGTCACTTGGAATTTGCTGTGGGTTTCCAGCTGGGATTTGTTCCTCAATGGAACTCGTTCTTGTGTCTTGATTTGAATCAGATTCATCAATATCCTTAGTGTCTACCTGTGACAAGTCAGTAGGCTTTTCCAAGCATGATTCTTCCTTCGTATATTTCTCATTTTCCATCAACTCAGTCTTGATTGCATCATCATTCCTATTTTTGGGTTCTGGTATATTTCTTGAGTCTTCCTCATTCGTCTCCTTTGTTGCAATTTCTGTCATAGATGGGTTTTCACTTTCTTTCTCTAAATGTTCCTCATGTTCCATTGTCGAGGAATCCATTTGGATAACTAAGTCCCCTTGAGTGTCATCATATAGGGTAGTTGTTGCAATGCTCTGCAGCAAAAATAAAATAATATGTTAATATGACTTTAACAACTTGTTTTTTACAAATAATAATTGATTGTTCAGTCAAAACTTGTGAACTCTATTCAATTTAGAGAAATATTCTTCATTTTCTTTTCTTTTAGAACTTAAATCATCTATCATTTGCATATGTGCGAACTAAGCTAATGACAATATACTTTAATTATAGTATGATTTTCACCTGTACCTCAAGAGTTTCATCATTCTCGTAAGGCAAATCGATCATATTTTCCTCTGTGTCATTGCCAAAGATTTCTTCTGTATTTAGGATTTTCTCATGAGTAGTTTCCTGCAAGGAGTCAATAGCCTTCTCTACAAGTGATTCTTCCACGACCGAAGTACTTTCTTTGGTGTCTTGTGTCAGAGCTCCTGTCAAAGATTGGTTTTCAATTTCCCTTTCCAAATGTTCATTTTGTTCCACTCGTGAGCAATCATGTTGGTCTAGTGACTTCTCTTGCATGTCCTCATATAGAATTGTTGTTCCAACATTCTGCAACAAGAATAAAGCCCTAATATCAATTTATAAAATTCAGATTATCAGACTTGTTTCTTGTTGGACATAGCATTTCAATTTTCAACATGTGTAAACTTTGTGACAATGAAGTTAATTTACTTGCATGATTTTCTCACCTTATCTTGAGGAGTTTCTTCCTTCACGCCAGTTGCATCATTTCTTTCATCTTCTTTGTGGTCGCTTATGGTTCCCGCACGATTTATATTTAGGCTTTGTTCCTCTACATAACTTGTTTCTTTGTCTTGAAATGAAGCAAAGGCTTCATTATCTCCAACAGCTTCTTGCGAGGACTCAATAGATACTTCTTCCTTTACTGAAGTATCTTCTGTTTTTTTCTCATTTTTGGACAAGTCGGCTTTTGTTGAGCTTTCATCCACAAACTTAGCCTCATGCTTAATTGTTGACTCATCATCATTGTTGCTATCTATTGGATCTTCTTCCAAATATGGCTTTTGTGAGCCATCCTCTTTGATTGGTGATTCATTGTCTCTATTTGAAAAAATTGTTGCATTATCCTGTAGCAAGGATAAAAAAATGCATAAACTATCTAGTTGAAAAAGAAAATATAGTTCTTCATTTTCTTTCTTTTAATCTAACCATTTATCATCCATGTATATGCTAAATGTATTAACAATAATGCAGTTCAATTTATAGTGTGATTTTTCACTTGTACCTTAAGAGTTGCTTCCTTTATGTCATTTGCATCAATAGTTTTTTCCTCCATCTTGTCACTTGGGATTCCTTGTGGAATTGTTGTCAGGACTTGTTCTTCGATAGAGCTCACATTTATGTCATGACATGAATCGGATTCATTAACGTCATCTGTGTCTACTTGTGAGGAGTCAATAGGCTTCTCGAAATCTGCTTCTTCCTTATTTTCAGGTTCATGTATACTTTTTGACTGGTCCTCACTAATTTCCTCTGTTGCAGCTTCTTTCAAAGATGGAATTTCACTTTCTTTCCCTACATGTTCCTCATGCTCCTTTTCTGAGCAAGCCACTTGGATAAGTGAGTTCTCTTGAATGTCCTCGTGTGGAATAGTTGTTGCAATGTTCTGCAGCAAGATTAAAATACTCAATCTTTAACTACTTTTTCCTTGCAGAACTTAACGATTCATTGTTCAAGCTAAAGAACAAAACTGACAAATCATGTTCGATTTAGAGAAGAAATATTGTTTTTCATTTTTTTTTTCTCTCTTCAAGGACCTAGACATTTATTGTTGACATATGTGCCAAGTAGGCTAAAGATAATATAGTTCAAAATTAACATTACAATTTTCACCCGTACCTCAGCTGTTTCCTCAATTTTGTGAGGTGGATCAATCATGTTTTCCTTCTTGTTTTCACCTAATATTTCATCCTTTGTTGGGATTTGCTCCTCGATAGAACTTGGTTCTGTATCGTGAGCTGAAGCAGATGCTTCAGTATCCTCAATAGCTACTTGTAAGGAGTCGATAGGCTGTTTTTCTTCCACCAATGACGTACTTTCCTTTTCCAAATGTTCATTCTGTTCCATTTGTGAGCAATCATCTTGGCATAGTGACTTCTCTTTCGTGTCCTCGTATGGTATAATCGTTGCGACATTCTATAGCAAGAATGAAGTACTCATTAAATATGTTCAATATATAGAATGAAATACTCATTAAATATGTTCAATATATGGAATAAGATTATTAGACTTGTTTCTTTAACATAGCAATTCAACCTCCAAAAGTGTGTAAACTAGATTTGTGATAGTAAAGTTCATTTACTCGTATGATTCTCACCTTATCCCGAGTAGTTCCTTCCTCCAAGCTAGTTGAATCATTTGTTTTGTTTTCTTTGTGGTCATTTGGTTTTCCTTTACAGTTCATGGCTAGCCTTTGTTCCTCCAGAAAACTTGTTTCTCTGACATGAATTGAAGCTAATGCTTCAATATCCTGAGCTGCCACTTGCAAGGACTCCATGGATGCTTCCTCCTTTACCAAAGTATCTTCTACATTTTTCTCATTTTCGAACGAGTCAGCTTTGGAAGAGCTTTCGTCCACAGCTTTAGCATTGTATATAATTGCTGACTCATCCTTATTTATGTTACATGTCGAAGCTTCTTCCAAAGATGGCTTTTGTGAGCCATCTTCTTCGATTGGTGAGTTATCTTCATTATCTTCATTTGGAACATATGCTGCAATATCCTGTGGCAAGAATTAAAAACTTATTACAGTGTTTAGTTTACGTGAAAGAAAAAATATTGTTTCTCCAGTTGGAGAGCCATAATACAATTCAAATGATAATATGATTTTCACTTGTACCTCTAGAATTTTCTCCTCCATTTCAGCTGCATCAATAGTTTTTCCTTCTATCTTGTCACTTGGAATTTCTTGTGGGTTTCCAGCCAGGATTTGTTCCTCAATTGAACTCATTCTTGTGTCTTTATTTGAATCAGATTCATCAATATCCTTAGTGTCTACATGTGACAAGCCAGTAGGCTTTTCCAAGCATGCTTCTTCCTTCGTATATTTCTCATTTTCCAACAACTCAGTCTTGATTGCATCATCATTCCTATTTTTGGGTTCTGGATTTCTTGAGTTGTCCTCATTTGTCTCCTTTGTTGCAATTTCTGTCACAGATGGGTTTTCACTTGCCTTCTCTAATTGTTCCTCATGTTCCATTGTCGAGGAATCCATTTGGATAACTAAGTCCCCTTGAGTGTCATCATATAGAGTTGTTGTTGCAATGCTCTGCAGCAAGAATCAAATACTCATCTAATCTCTCTTTAACAACTTGTTTCTTGCAAAATAGTAATTGATTGTTCAATCAAAACTTATGAACTCTATTCAATTTAGAGAAATATTCTTCATTTTCTTTTCTTTTAGAACTTAAATCATCTATCATATGCATATGTGCGAAATAAGCTAATGACAATATACTTTAATTATAGTATGATTTTCACCTGTACCTCAAGAGTTTCATCACTCTTGTAAGGCAAATCGATCATATTTTCCTCTGTGTCATTGCCAAAGATTCCTTCTGTATTTAGGATTTTCTCATGAGTAGTTTCTTGCAAGGAGTCAATAGCCTTCTCTACAGGTAGTTCTTCCACGACCAAAGTACTTTCTTTGGTGTCTTGTGTCAGAGCTCCTGTCAAAGATTGGTTTTCAATTTCCTTTTCCAAATGTTCAATTTGTTCCACGCGTGAGCAATCATCTTGGTCTAGTGACTTCTCTTGCATGTCCTCATGTAGAATTGTTGTTCCAACGTTCTGCAACAAGAATAAAACCCTAATATCAATTTATAAAATTAAGATTATCAGACTTGTTTCTTGTTGGCATAGCATTTCAATTTTCAACATGTGTAAACTTTGTGAAATTTACTTGCATGATTTTCTCACCTTATCTTGAGGAGTTTCTTCCTTCACATTAGTTGCATCATTTCTTTCATCTTCTTTGTGGTCGCTCATGGTTCCCTCACGATTTATATTTAGGCTTTGCTCCTCTACATAACTTGTTTCTTTGTCTTGAAATGAAGCGAAGGCTGCATTATCTCCAGCAGCTTCTTGCGAGGATTCAATGGATACTTCTTCCTTTACTGAAGTATCTTCTGTTTTTTTCTCATTTTTGGACAAGTCAGCTTTTGTTGAGCTTTCATCCACAAACTTAGCCTCATGCTTAATTGTTGCCTCATCATTGTTGTTGCTATCTATTGGATCTTCTTCCAAATATAGCTTTTGTGAGCCATCCTCTTTGACCGGTGATTCATTTTCTCTATTTGAAAAATTTGTTGCATTATCCTGTAGCAAGGATAAAAAAATGCATAAACTATCTAGTTGAAAAAGAAAATATAGTTCTTCATTTTCTTTTCTTTTAATCTAACCATTTATCATCCATGTATATGCTAAATATATTAAGAATAATGCAATTCAATTTATAGTGTGATTTTCACTTGTACCTCAAGAGTTGCTTCCTTTATGTCATTTGCATCAATAGTTTTTCCCTCCATCCTGTCACTTGAGATTCCATGTGGAATTGTTGTCAGGATTTGTTCTTCGATAGAGCTCACATTTATGTCTTGACATGAATCAGATTCATTAACGTTGTCTGTGTTTACTTGTGAGGAGTCAATATGCTTCTTGAAATCTGCTTCTTTCTTATTTTCAGGTTCATGTATACTTTTTGACTGGTCCTCACTAATTTCCTCTGTTGCAGCTTCTTTCAAAGATGGGATTTCACTTTCTTTCCCCACATGTTCCTCATGCTCCTTTTCTGAGCAATCCACTTGGATAAGTGAGTTCTCTTGAATGTCCTCATGTGGAATAGTTGTTGCAATGTTCTGCAGCAAGATTAAAATACTCATTATATCTTTTAACTACTTTTTCCTTGCAGAACTTAAAAATTCATTGTTCAAGTTAAAGAACAAAACTCACAAATTGTTCTATTTAAAGAAGAAATTTTGTTTTTCAATTTTTTTTCCTCTCTCTTTGAGGACCTAGACATTTATTGTTGACATATGTGCTAAGTAGGCTAAAGATAATATAGTTCAAAATTAACATTACAATTTTCACCCGTACCTCAGCTTTTTCCTCATTTTTGTGAGGTGGATCAATCATTTTCGCCTCCTTGTTTTCACCTAATATTTCATCCTTTGTTGGGATTTGCTCCTCGATAGAACTTGGTTCTGTATCCTGACCTGAAGCAGATGCTTCAGTATCCTCGATAGCTACTTGTAGGGAGTCAATAGGTTGTTTTTCTTCCACCAACGACGTACTTTCCTTTTCACTTTCCTTTTCCAAATGTTCACTCTGTTCCATTTGTGAGCAATCATCTTGGCATAGTGACTTCTCTTTCGTGTCCTCGTATGGAATAATCATTGCAACATTCTACAGCAAGAATGAAGTACTCATTAAATATGTTAAATATACAGAATGAAATACTCATTAAATCTGTTCAATATATGGAATAAGATTATTTGACTTGTTTCTTTAACATAGCAATTCAACCTCCAAAAGTGTGTAAACTAAGTTTGTGATAGTAAAGTTCATTTACTCATATGATTCTCACCTTATCCCGAGTAGTGCCTTCCTCCAAGCTAGTTGAATCATTTGTTTTGTCTTCTTTGTGGTCATCTGTTGTTCCTTTACAGTTCACAGCTTGTTGTTCCTCTAGAAAACTTGTTTCTCTGAGTTGAATTGAAGCTAATGCTTCAATATCCTGAGTTGCTGCTTGCAAGGACTCCGTAGATGCTTCCTTCTTTACCAAAGTATCTTCTACATTTTTCTCATTTTCGAACAAGTCAGCTTTTGTTGAGCTTTCGTCCACAGATTTAGCCTCGTATAGAATTGCTGACTCATCCTTATTGATGTTACATGTCGAAGCTTCTTCCAAAGATGGCTTTGGTGGGCTATCTTCTTTGATTGGTGAGTTATCTTCATTATCTTCATTTGGAACATATGCTGCAATATCCTGTGGCAAGAACTAAAAACTTATTACAGTGTTTAGCTCACTTAAAATATCGTTCTGCATTTCCTTGTCTTTTCAAATCTTGCCATTTATATTTCACTTATTTGCCAAATGAGCTAACAATAATATAATTCAATTGATACTATAAATTTCAGTTGTACCTCAAAAGTTTCCACCTGTGCATCTGTAGTCCAGATTTGTTCCTCAATAGAACTCACTTTTGTGTCTTGACTTGAATCATATTCATTAACATCCTTATTAGCTATTTGCGATGAGTCAATAGCCTTTTCCCCTTGTGCTTCTTCCTTCACCAAATTACTTGTATATTTCTCATTTTCCAACAACTCAGTGTTGATTACATCTTCATCCCTATTTTCATGTTCCTTCATCTTTTTGGACTCGTCGTTGTTGTAGTCCTCTTTTGGAGCTTCTGTCGAAGATGAGGCTCCACTTTCCTTCTCCAAATGGTCCTCATGTTCCATTTTTGTGCAATCCTCTTTGGAAAGAGTTGTTCCAGCATTCTGCAGGAAGAATAAAACATTAACTATGTCGAGTATAATGGGAAAAATGGATACCTAAAATCATTGTTCAAGAATGTTACAACTGGTAATAAAATTCAAAACCCATTATGATGCTTTCCTGTACCTCAAGAGTTGCCTCCTTCGTTTCAGTTGCATCAACTGTTTTGTTGCTCATAATTGCTTGAGGATTTGTGGATAAGCTTTGCTCCTCGTGAGAACAAGTAGTTTCTATGTCTTCACTTGCAGCAGCTTCTTTACAATCCGGAGTACCGTCTATATTTTTCTCACTGTTTCTTAGGTATTCATCCCCAATTTTGGCATCATCAATAATTGTTGACTCATCATTGGCGTCATCTGGAGAAACTTCTTTTAATGATGTTTTTTCAATTTCCTTCTCCAAATTTGCTTCATTTTCCATATGTGAGCCGTCAACTCCAATTAATGAGTTCTCTTCCCTCTTCTCATTTGAAACAATTGCTCCAAGATTCTGCAAGAAGATAAGTTCATCAACTTTTTTGAGTTTAAAGAAAGAAAATGTTAATTTATTTCAAGACCTCTATAATATTTCTATTATGTATACCTCATGAGTTTCCTCTTTTTCAGTTGCATCTACTGTTTCGTCATCTGTTTTTCTATCCAGGACCAAGTCAGATGCTTTAACATCCTCAGAAGTGGCACACAAGGAGTCATTTGGCTTCTCTAATTCGGCTTCAATCTTCAATAACGTAGTTTCTGTACTTTTCTCATTTTCACACGATTCCGCTTCCCGCAGTTCTTCTTCAATCCGGGCCTCATGCATAACCGGTGACTTGTCATCAATGGCTTCCCTTGCCAAAGGTGACTGTGAAGATGTTTCTTCGCTTTCCTTTCCTAAATCTTCCACGTTTTTCATTTCTGAGCTGTCCACATTGATTATCGAGCTTTCTTCAATTGAAATCGTCAAAAAATTCTGCAAAAAATAAAAATAAATAAATAAATAAAGCATTTGTGAATGTAGCTATTCATTTATCAAGTGCATGCCAACCAGGATATTCACGAAAGCTGAGTTCTTAGACATGACTCTTCTCTATACCTCAAGAACTTCTTTCTTTGTGTCAACCTCTATTGTTTTTCGATCCGTACTGTAACTCGTGACTCCTTGCAAATCTTCACTTAATCCCTCTTCTGGGCAACTTGAAATAACTGTTGAAAAACTCTGCAACAAGAATAGAAATTCATTAACTTTATTAACTTTAATGAGAATAAAGTTCAGTCCTTATTATGACTCTATATCTGTACCTCAAGAACTTCCTTCTGTGTGTTGACTGCATCACTTGTTTTCTCCTGATTCTTGCTCTGATCAAGATCATCACTGTTAGAAGCTGCCTCGTTTATGGTTTCCGTAAATGTGATATTTTCTTGACTTATTACATCTACTGCAGCATCCAATTTCTCTGCAATATTTCTTTGGTTGTCTAATCTCTCCTGTTCTGGGGTCATCATATTCTGGCCATTTAGACAGTCTCCTTTAGACACGTCACTGGCAATGCTGAGTGAAATATTGTCTTCTGTCTTTACTTGGACATTAAGATTCTCAAGCTCGGGTTCATTTATGACATGATGATCACCAGTTGCGTCTTTAGACAGCTGAGTCTCCGCTCTTTCATCATCTTGTTCATTCCCTTTTGAGGAAGTCCCTTCACTGGCTAAACTTTCTTTTTCAACTGGCTTTATAACCTTATTGGCATCCGATAAAACACTATTTACTTCACAATGAACCTCGCCAATTGAGGGCGTTTTCAAAAACTTCTCTCCCTCTCTTGTAGGAGGTTCATTAAGTGTATCAACTTGAATCTTTTCTTCTAGGGGAAGTTTATCAACTTGATCTACTATGTTTCCACTTTCCACCTCCGTTCTCTGGAATAAAAGTTATTACAACTACCATAAAAAATATGAAGATGCACAAAAAAATGGCAGCTCATCGTAACTGTACAATACAACATATGTTAAGATTGTAAGAACAAACACGTAGTTACGTTGGTTCATTTACCTGTTGAATCTTGAAAGTAATATATACCCATGTTTTAGAATTCGATATATATTCTACAACTTTTCTCCTACTATTCTCGTAAGATTGGAGATTATTATTGGTTTAAGGAGGATGTGTTATATTCAATGTTTACATACTCCTCTTGTTTTTTTGCAGTAACTACATATGATTTTGACATGAATCTAGAGTTGGTCTATAGGAGCTAAGCTTCCTTAAATGATCAGATACCCAAAAAACAGAATATTTGTTATATATGCGTGAGTTATATGAAGAAAATAAATGAACGTCTTATTGGTAAGAATCTGCATAGTAGAAATATAACGGCAATCTGTTTCAGGAAATCGAAAACATTAACGAATATCATAGGTTTACTTCAAACGTATCAAGGGCGATTCACTAGTTTGATGATCTGATTCCAGTAGATTAGATATTAAATTCATTTAAAACCACTGTTGAACGAGTGACAACTAGATTGAACGATAATGATTTATGCACTTCACGTGTATCAAAGTCTATTCATAAATGAAATCACACAATTCCTATAGCTGAGATTGTAAATACACGACAACTAAATAAATTGATAATAACTTACGTGTTAAGAGTTCATAAAGATCAAAGAGATTAGATTACTTACTATTTCACATGTAGGTGCTGGAATGTCGGCTTCAGTTGCCATTTCAGGTAAATCTGCGCGGAATCGGATTATGAAACTTTTAGCAGAAACATGAGTTTTCAAGGCAAGTAATATTCTTACATGCTAGTTTGTTTATACTGAGTTATTTGTGATGATCATAGGTATAAGTAGAGACTTATTTTAAAGTTGTGAGGATATAAGGTAGATAAATGCAATAATGCTGTGATTGAAACGTTGCTAAAGTTGTCAAAAGCTGACAAAAATGCCACCTCAATTATGGTATTATCTTTGAGTTGGCTAGAGATTGACAATGGTCCTGGTCTTGAGTGATCACTCACATGCCCAACTTGTTATTATGATGAAATTACATTATTTTTCTGAAATAGAATCAATTATTTTTTGGTGCAAACAATAACAAAATGCCAGGTATTGAATAATAGTTTCATAATATTGCAAGACTTTCACTGTGGGAAATGGTGTTAATTCAAAGTTTTTTGGAATAGTAGTGAATATTGTAAAGATCATCAACAATAACTCAAATCTTGATTTTACATGTGAATCATTCTTGAGTTTCTTGATATGAGCAATTTGATGGATCTCAACTAGGGATGCAAATGACTCGAGCCAAGTCGAGTCTTGACTATTCTTTCAGGCCCAGGCTCTAGCTCAAGTTTAAGTCCAATGTATCAAGCTCTAGCTCAATGAGCTAAGAAGAAAAGGGTTCGTTTGCCGCTCAACTATGTTCGTTTGACTCCAATTTATGCTATTCAAGCTCAAAAAGTCCAATTATGTCATTGCATTCTAGTTAGCTCGAAAATGTTAATTATTTTATACACATTTTAATTATTTATAATTATATAAATAAATATTTATCAAAGAAAAAAGTAGGGTCGCTTCTTTCGAACTCAAGCTCAAATATTTTTCCAGTCTCAATTCGCTTAATTGTTTGCATTCCTAATTCTAATAAATTTTGAGGTTAGGGGTAATTTCCACAAAGAATCCTATTTGGAGAAGTTGATTTGTATGAAATTAGTTGGATTGAAATTTCCCTATGGTTAATCCAGCAAATTTCACAAGAATCCAAAACTTGTATTCTGGGATTATGATGATGATGATGCTTAAGGCTTTTTTATTAGATAAGAGCACATCATATATCCACTGCAAGAATCTTCCTTTTCAGTAATTTAAACTGTAATGTGTGGCCAGATTGGCGCCTCTGCTCCTTAGTCGCGCGTGTGTGTGTTTACTTTTTCCAAATGGCTAATAATTACACCTACTGTTAATTATAGAAATTTTTACTATTAATTGTGCTTATTCTATAAGTAATTTTCACCATATGACATGTAAAAGAAATTGGAAAAACCCAATTAACTTGTGTCATTTAATTAAGACTTATGTTTTAAGTAACAGCCGATTCGATCGGAAACTGGTACGGACTACAAGCTAGTTAGATTTTAAAAAAAAAAAAAATTGTCATGAAAATCAGTGCAAATTGGTCAAAACGATTTTTGATTTAACCAATTTTTCATTCTTTTTTGTTAAAAAAAAAAATTCAGTTAAATTTGATTATTTTAATTAGTGCGTAGAATATTTCCTCCAAATATAACTAATGAAGAATATTGCCCTATATAGTGAAAAAAAAATTTGTTCTTATTGCTTTGAAATTTTTGTATTATTTGTAATAATGCATCTATTATATTTATATTAAATATATTTACAACGTCATAATAGTTAAGTTTATGGTTAAACCAATTGAACTAGTCGAAGTTGTAATCAATAGAATCACGAATTTTATTCTCAATCCAGTTTTTCAGAACATCAATTAGGGCCGTATTAGCCGATTAATTCCTCTAGGGAGCCGTCCTTGTAATTAAATATTTCAAATGAAAATACAGGTCATTGATAAATAAGAAAAAGTTTTCAAAGTAGATGTTGAATAAGTAAAAATTGCAATAATTTCATTTTATTTATAGAGAAACGACAAAGTTATTGTATAGATTTTGATGTCATCCAAATTTATTGTCAGACATAACATATACATCTGCATCGATGTATTATCTCGTGAATATTTATGATAAGAGTTTTATCCTTACAATTTGCATTTTTAGGGACGAAATCTTATGCAATGCATATTGGCCAGATGATATATCGACTGAATAATTCATCTGACGACAAGTGTAGGCATCATAATAAGATTCTTTTCTCATAAAACCCTCTACTTAAACTCACGATTGATAATATATATATATTCATTTTGTCAAATTGAATAAATTCAAAATGGGGGGCTGGTCGCGCATGCATAAATGGCCATGACGCAATGCATGTACAAAATTCAACATGAATACACATCAAATGCTGATTTGAATACTAAATCTTTTGCAATTTTAATTCTTCATCTGAACCATCAGTTAGGAAAATGTCTATTTTTTTATTTAATAAATACGGTCCAGCTTTATTTAATTTTGCGTGTATGTAACATGTATTATTGTCCTAAAAGATAGGCTTTTTTAAAGTTTTATCAGATAAATTTGACAGGACCCATGAAAAAAGCACTTAAGATTCGTATTTATTCACTATTTCATTGTATGAATGTCATCAAGTTACAAACGTATGACATTTATGATATTGTATTTTTATAAGGATTAATATATTTGATATATATTTAAAATAGGAAAAAATATCATTTTGAAATAAAGAATTTTTATTGTAAATTTTTTTTAAAAAAATAAAAAAAGAAGGAGGAAAGAAAAGAAAATGATTATATAATGAGAAAAAAAGGCAAAAAGCAACAATCTGAATCAAAACCGACCAAAACAAAATATAATTGTTCTCCTCTGCCGCCCCTTGTGTGGATTGATGCTACTGACCCAATCCTTTTTGTCCTTTTAATATTCTTTTTTCTGTATAATGCTTTATTACATCATTCATCTTATCAAATATAGTAATTCAGCACCAAAAAAAAAAGGTGTAGAATTTATTTACTTTTTCAATAATTCAAAGGTCGATTTATTTAATATTTATTGGTAAATATTTTATCAGAAAAATGGAACAATCAAATATATTACAAGTTTTTTCCAAAAAAAAAAAAAGAAGAAGAAGAAGAAAAAACTGTATTTTATGTAATTGGCAAATTAAATCCTGTGAAAAGTTAGTTGAGAAATCTAAATTTAAAATTTATGTTAACATTGTTGAATTTTTTATTTTTGGACTAAATTACGTTTTTCATATATTAATTGATGTATTGTATGGTGATGATTATGGTTTTTGCATTTTACATATTTGGTTGTTTATCTGGATAATATATAATAAATTATTGTAGACATGATAATAACGTGTAATAGAAGTTAGAAATTGAGTTGATGCTACTGTTTTGAAACTACAAAAATGGGCTGGCAAAATTCGAAGTAATAAATAAATAAATATATTTGACCCAATTCATGAAAATATTGTTCTTTACATTGACAAAATTTACTGTCATGCTGAAAAATGATCCAACTGTTCAAATGAGTATTGTAT
>JACFYI010003658.1:2164490-2178450 GCA_014898755.1 Handroanthus guayacan
AAAAAAAAAAAAAAGAAAAAGAAATGAAAAAGGAGGAGGAGGAAGAAACTAACAAGATTGGAGCTTCTATTGAACTCTTAGATAAATAATTTGTAATTTTAATTTTAGGACTTTAATCGTTCATATATATTTTTCTTAAATGAATTAGGTTTGTTAAGTTGTATTAGGTTAGATTTATTAAATGAAGATATGAGGTTGTTTGATAAGTCTAGATTGAGTTTGTGCGAAAAAAGTTCACGCTGGGCATAAAAATTATATGCTAGCAACTAGTTAAATGGGAACAACGCCTTACCATAATAATAGGTAAATGTTGTTGGAGTTCTAGCAAAAAATCCTCAAATACTTATAATAATAGAGATCTTGAGATAAATGGTAATATGAGATATAAACTTTCAAAATCTTTAAAAAGTATACTTTGTCTAATTATTATTGTGAGTGTTTTTAGTTTTTACTAATAATTGACATGATTCTATCTTGTCAAGTTTTGATATGATATTGAGATCAAACTACATTTACATGTTCAATGATTAACATAATTGGTCAAAAAATAGGTCAGTTCGAACCATACCCAACCCATACAAAAAGGCCCATAATCTTGAATTATTTGGGTATTACATTTCAAATACTACAGTATTTCGATAAGTTCACACATCGTATTTACTCTGCACATCATATTCAAAAATCCAAAAACTAAATAAGAAAATGCAAATAACAGTCCACCAATCATAGAGCAAGCTCAAAAATTTTAAACTGTTGTGATGTCAATGTTAAACATTCTTTTGAAAAGTTAAATGCAAAGAAAAAAAGATAAAAATAAAAAAAACAAGAACCCCCACTTATCTCAGCCAATGTTTGGTTGATTTTAGACATCGACAGGCGCAGACTCGTTCATGCTGTCATTTTTCAAACAAGCAAAAAAAAAAAAAGAAAAAAAAAAGAAAAGAAAATAAATAAATAATGCATAAAGTAATGTGGGCCCATAATGAGGGCCCAAATAAGGGGAAGGCCATATAGTTCAAGGAATCCAGTCCATTAATTGCCCAAATGCTTACGCTGCGCACTGTCATATCATTGTACATTTCCGATCGTTTGATTGGATAATCGAAAAGACATATGAAATAATCGAAAAAGAAAACAATTTATCATCTTTTTTCACATTATCATTTCTTTTGATGTAACAAGATTTTGTATTCATTATGAACTCGAATCTCGAGTACAATGCATGATAGAATTTTATGTTATTATTATATAAATATTATTACTAAACTTATGTGAAAGAGTTTTCATATATAAAATGTTAGTGATTGACAATTATCGTCATCAATTTGGGGTAAAATATTTTGCTAAGGCCATGTTTGGATTCCATTTTAGTGAAGGCTATGTGTTCTTTATTTTTTTATTTTTTCATTCTGGATTTGCTCATTCTTTTATGAAAATACGAATAAGTTTCGTTTTGCTATAATTTACGATCTATTATTATTATCATTATTATTATTATTATGATGTCAACAACACGAAACATGCAGGTTGTAAACTCTATTATTTTAACATTAGATCATGGAGATTAATGATACGAAATCAAATTAATTAACTTTATAAATATTCTAATTTTCAGCCAAATAGAAGAAAAAGGCCCAAAACGGAGTCCACTAACCCTGCACACATCAGCCAGCCCACATTACCCAAGGTTCAAGACGCCGCCGCACTCAACGAGGGCAAAATAGGAAAAACACAAAAACACTGGCGGGAACGAGAGCCGTTGATCTCCAAACCCCAAAAATTGGCGCCAAAACCCCCCACTCCCAAATTTTAAGCTGCCCGATATTTTCACGGGCAGCCTTCCTAAAAAAAAAAAAAAATTCCCCTTCCTCAAAATTCACACACGCCCAATCATCACTTCTCATATAAACTGCAATTCCCACACAAATTAGCCCTTTAAACCTCTCTATTTAGGTCAAGTCTTTTTCCCCCTTCTTTTCTTTTTTTAATTTTTTTTCCATATATAAAATCTCTCTTGAAAGCACAAATTCTCCTCTCCATTTTGCCGCCTTCACCTCTTCTTTCCCTTGTTCAAAACCCCTTCATTTTCCCTTTTGTTAAACCCTTCTCCTACAAGATTCAAATTCTCAAGAAAACACAGCCAAGAAAGACCCTTTTCTCTTTTAGTTTATTCTTCTAATTTTCTTGATTTATAGCCCAAAAAAGGAGTCCCTTTCTCTAAATTCTTCAAGTTTCAGAACCAAAGAATTTGTTCCCTTGATCCCTTTTTAGGTTTTTTCTAATGGGTTTCTCGAAGAGCAAGAAGCATCAAGTTGAAATTAACAAAGAATCAGAAGGCAAAAAATGGCTTATAGCCGGAATTGCAATACGGGCACCTTTAAAACCAATCTCTACGAAAGCTAGAGAAGAATGCAGTGAAGATGAAGACGCGTGTTCCACAACCCCGACGGCGCGTGACTCAAGGATACCGGAAATGTCTACCTGCCCGCCGGCGCCGAGGAAGCGCCGCCCTGCTTCAACGTGTCATTTTAATGGAGTTGTAGAGTTCTTTAATCCTCCGGACTTGGAATCAGTATTTATATGCCATGCTGAAAGGGCCAACTGACGAGATTAAGGTTTTTCTGAGGGTTTAAGGTTAAGGCCCTGTTTGTTTTGTTCTATTATTTTTGTTTTTTCAGTTTGAGTTTGTAGTTTTTTGTTAGAGATTCTAGAAATTTTCAGTGTCTGGTAATAGTTTTAGGCTTTGGTAATAATAGTTCTAATGTATAAATACAACAGTTATTAGCATGATTAATCTTATCCTCAAGACTAACAGAGTGTTTTTTGCTTAATCATAGTTTGAATAATTGTCCAAGATTCTGTCCTTTTGTGGGAAAAAATGGGTTAATCTTTTTCCTGTCTGAAGTACATTCTTCTCTAATGAGCTTGTATCCAATTTCTTATACTTTTGTTTAGTTAGTTTTTAGTGTCATTTTATTTGTATGTATCTACTTTTCTAGCTTGTTTACAACCTTAGATGAGTAAAGTTATTCAGACACCTTTCAACTTAAGATCCTTAATTTTTAAGAAACCTATTTCAATCCATGTCAATTAAGCATATGGGTAGTGGTTTTCTTATATGATTTATGGTCCAAATATTGATTTTTAAGTTTGTATTAGAGCTAGAATTATTCTTGATTTTAAGTTACTCATTTCATGTTATTCTTACATTTCAAATATTCAGCTTTGGGTGTGTCAAAATGCATTGAAATCTCATTTCTCGTTACATGATTTTGCACAACAGAATCCTCACTTTTTGAACTAGTTCGAGTTGCATTTTATTAAGCATATGTATAGATTCATGCAAGTAGACAAATAGAGGTACATCCAAGAAAGGAACAATACAAATGGTCAAATCTTTTTCATGGACTGAAATGCTTCACAAATAAGTTGATTTTGACTGATGGACGAAATCTCTCCTAACCTTCAATTTCTCCATAGCCACAATATCAAAAGGATCATATTTTATTTATTGTTTTAATACAAATTTAATGTCTGGCTCTTCTTTAGTATTGGTGTGGGCCCACCTGATATATATGTATGTATATTGTATATAGAGGCAAGCCCAAGTGAAGCCCCCCGTAATTCTTGATTGGTGGTATGGAAAAGGACAAGCACTTACATTATTTAGAGTGTAAGAATGAGAATCCTATGTGGGGTTTTTATGACTTCAAGGCCCGTTACAACTATACTTTCAATTTTTCTTGGCCCACATCATACTTCTTCATCATCATCATGAAGATGGTTCATATTATATTATTTAGGGTTAATTACATCATACTATTATATGATATTATAAAAGTATCAACCATTATTCTCGTGATTTGAAAATTACAAATTAACTCCTCATAAGTTTGTGAAATTATCAAATTATCCATTCTGTTAGATTTTTTGAACGAAAATTACTGATACTTTTCAATTTTTCTATTGTACTTATTACTCATTATGTCTCTATACTTGGCCGTTTATTTAGATATTAAAATTGAATAATTTCATTAGTTTTTCATAAAAAAAGATAACAAAATGGATGATTTGGTAATTATATAAGCTTATGGGGGCTAATTTGTAATTTTCAAACTATAAGGGTAGTAGTTGGTAATTTCATAATCTCAAAAAGAGTAAAATGCAATTAATCCTATTATTTATTTCATATATTGTTTGATAAGTTATAAATTATTTAATGTTATATGATAATATTAACATTTTGATATATTATTTGACAATTCATGTGTAAATGTTTCTATATATGGTCAGCTATATATATTTTGTCATTTGTTAGTGTTACAGAGTATAGTGATAATACACAATATCATTAATTATACACGAGTATGTTAAATTTTACGTTATATTAATATTGCATATTAAAGTGTCAGAATCATTTGTTTTCATATATTATGTTTACAATACATCTCTCTTAATACTAACCATCCTAATAACTACTCACAAATCAATAAAATGTCATAATTCAGTATATAATTTGTCTTTATATTAATGAGGCATATATTTATAATAAATATATTAATCACATTCTAATTACTATGTTGATTATTATATATATATATATATATTGTACATAGATCAAGCGTGCACGGGACAGTAGTATCTTTTTAATGGATGTAGCTATTGCATGAAATTAGGGAGCAATAATAAAGTAGATAGAGCAATGTTATCCTTACAAAAAGTCCTTTTATTTCTTATACAATTAATCACAAATAATCTCATTATCCACTGTTATGTAAGGAAAAAACAAAGAACGAAAGAGATTTAGATAAAAGGGAACATACACTTGTTTTCATGTCTATTTTCTTTTGACAAAAAAAATCAAAAAGTTGAAAATTGAGGCACAACACAAGGCTTTAATTTGCAAATTAATTACTTCACTGGTACAACTCAACACATTTAAAGAAAATTAGAATCTTAAATTATTAGTAATACTAACCCCACTTGATCTTGGTGTTCAACAGGAGATTTTGTGCACCAAAGTGATTTTTTTTTTTTAATTCCTTTTTAATTTTTGTTTAATAAAAGGTGATCAAGGGGAGTTGAACTGAGGGTTGTAAGTTTCTTTAAGTTTTAATAAACAAAAATTCCTTGGGATCATCAATGATCATGAAACAAAGCTAATTTGCAATAGTTAACAAAAGCTAAGGTCTTTACCTTTATCAGGTTCATTTTTAGATTTTTGTATAAACAAACAAAAACATATGCTTATTTTAATATCTTGATTGGATAGTGGAATTTCTTCTAATCTAAAAAATCAAGATTGAATTGATTTGAACTAAAAAGCACAAGAAACGGTTAGTATCACTGAGAGCCTCCAATTCTTAAGTTAATCAAGGTTCAAAATAGATAAAATTACAATAATAAATAATAAAATATAAGATCGTAAACATATAAGAATTATGTACTATAAAAATGAGTATATTCTTCTATTCATAGAGATAAATGATGATGTGCGGAAGGAAGTACGGCCTTTCTTCATTGATGTGGGATTAGACAGTTGATTTCGAATTTGAATCTTGACCCAATAAGAAAGACATGTTTCCTTGTATAAATGCATATTAATGACTTCAGTATATTCATGCAGTGAGTAATGGCAGCATTTATTTAGAAGAACAATTATCCTGTACAATCCTAAGGTTTGGCCTTATTACACAATACTGCATGTAATTTGAAAAATAAAATGATACCATTCTCATTAATTCAACTAACAAAAAATGTAGCAAAACCTACATAACATTATAACGAAACTCCTGAAAATTAGCACTAAAATACTACAAATAGACTCCTCATTACTCTAGCATGCAAATTTTCAGAAGTGTAATTATAATGTTATAGAACTTCGTTAAATTTTTCATCAACTGTACTAACAACAAGAGAAACTATTATAATTTTTCAAATTATAAAAATATTTCTATGACCAGATCAAATCTCATGTTGAGGAAACTAATCCTTACATACATGACTCATGAAATGTGATAATAACATTTGATACATTTGTAACAAGATGGCTTTTCATTGGATTCCCTTGCAGATATTAAGGATATGGGCATCAATACTTGAACTGTTGCTTCTTTCTAGGAAACAACATTTCTGTATATAAAAGGTATCTCTTTTTATTTTGCTCAATAATTGTCATCAGTATTCTTATCCTTTTTCTCCCCATACACAGTTAATAAGGATAGTGAATTGGTTGAATAAGACTGCTGTAGTGATCTGTAATATACATGATAATATTGACTGTATAATTTAGTCTGCAGGGGCTTGAATTATTGATGAATCCAGCCAAAAATATCAATCAGGGTTAGCCAATTGGTAGTTTTCAAGGCCATTTTAATAATTTCACTATTTCCAAGAATCATATATCCTGCATGTGTGCAAAATCTTGAATTTCATTATTATTTATATCCCAAGATATTATTATATGAATTTTACTGCCATCCTTTAACATTTCATGAATTAACTCTGGGATTAGAGCATGATATATAGATTGAGAAGAGAGTTTTTGTTTTCATCTCAAGAGAGATAGTCTAGGATTTATTTTTTGTTAAATTTTAATGAAATGGTATACCAATAAATTATTCAACAATTATTAATAATTGATTAATTACAAAAAAGTAATGAAATAATAATCCGATAATGGTAAGTCGGATCGTAGTTTTCAAATCTCATGTCACCCTTCTAGATTTTGGTTTAGTAACATATACATGATTCAATTTCAATGCATGTGCATCTTTCATGTGTAAGTACAAACACTACATGTGAATCCTTTCCTAATACATCATATGAATAAAAACATCCATCATAAGATCAGCATGATAGTACCATACTAAACTAAATTTAACATATTTATAATCTTAACAATGAATTCAAACATCATGGATAACCATATTTTTTCTCATATGCGCATAGCAGAGTATAATAAAGTCTTATTTTTCGTGACAAACTTCTACACTCGTGAACAAATAGACTGCATGTTTGAATTTAATGAAAGGTAGTTGAGGAATCAGATATGATCCCATTTATTTTTATATAAAAGAAGAGGGAGCAAAGCATCTTGATAAATTTGCAACTTTTACACCAAGATTTTGATTTTCCCTCATATTAAAGTATAAAATACTCTAGTGGTACACACATAATTGTTGCAAAGTATCTTAGATTAAGACAAGAAAGGTACGCCTTTCAAGGTACAATTAACGTTAAACTATTAATTAGTACAAATTAGTACACATTTTCTTTGATGAAAATTTGACTAATTAGCTACCATAACTTTTGTCTTTACCTTTCTTTTTGAGATGGCTTATGTATTGTAATCCAGCATCAAACAGTGAATTAATGCCTTGATTTGTTTCCGTGTGGGGACAACAAACAAAGCAATATAATAATAAAGATGTATGTATCTGATTTTTACTTAGGAAGAAACTGGTTTTTTTGCTTCTTACAAATGAACATTTATATGGCAATTGTAAGAAAATTGAAAAATAAACTTTTTTTTTTTGGGGGTTCCTTTTTGCTCTAATTTATCCTGAGATGTCGGATTGATTGGTGCAAATGTGCTCCATGTTTCACAACTACATAGGATTAATTGGTAATCTTGCATTTGCATTGACTATAAACTTGCATAAGGACAACAATATATACGCGTTTTCTAGACCTTGTTTTTTATTTATTTATTTATTTATTTATTATTATTATTATTATTATTATTTTTAACTTCTATGACGTAGGATCTTGTATTTTTTTCAAAATAAATAAATAAATATTATGGGATTTGATTCATATCGAAGAAATCGATATATATTCGAACCTTATTTTTAGAATGTATTAATATGGTCCCATTAGTAGGACTGAAGGGTAATGGTAATTGCCAGCCTCATATTTCATGTATTAGTGATTGAGTCATATAGTTTCATGCATATAAAATATTATTTAAGCATTATATGTTAATTGAGCATAAAGAAGTATGAAATAATTAATATGGAAAATATGGCTGTTTTGATATAATAACTGTATATGAGAAATGATAGTGAAGATCATTAAAATTGCATATGATTTAAAATTTAAAAATATATGATAATCATCAAATCAAGATTTATACACTTCTTGAACTAGTAAATCTTTTAAATGCATTCAATTTAATCCTCTTTGCTAAAATGGAATATCAAGCACATCATATATTAATTTCATTTAAAATTCATGGTCTTAATGACATTAAATCTCACAATGATATTAGTATTTAATGTATAGGAATCCAATGCATGAATATTAATGTTATTTATAGCCATATATATATATATCAAGGGGGGAAGAATTGAATGAGAAGATAATGAGATATTATTAGGTATTAAAAATTGCACACATGGGGCTTGCGAGGAATCCTATGAAGATGATGTTTCTACTTTTAGAAATATATTATTCATAGTCTTAAATTCTTAACCTTTTTTCTTTTCTTTTCCTTTTTCCTCCTTGTCTGCGGCTTTTTTTTTCATTTTTTTTTTAAAAAAAAGCCAATTTGCGGGTAATGGGATCCGGACCCATGGGCCTGCCTGTGCCGGCCCGAATCCGCATAGCAAATATGGATCCCTGCCTGCCCGAACTGCCCGGAAATATTTTGGCGGGAAAAGTGGGTGAGAATTTTCAGAGTTGGCGCCAAGAGAAAATGCAGCCCGCGAAAGGCGGTGATTGTCTGCAGCCGGTGTTTAATTCTATGTGGGAAAGTGAGCCAGTGACCGTTGGATGTGAACTAACGCACGATTTGGCTATAAATTACAAATACATGAATAGTTAGCAAATATGCCACAAATGTATGTACTTAAATTTTTTATTATACAAAATAAAATTATCTATTTATTTAAATAATAGTAAATTTCTGTTAATTATTTAAAGAACGAAATTGTAATTAAAGAAAGAAGTGACGGATAAAATAAATATTAAAATGATTGTCAAAACAAAATTTATTTTGTTTATTATCTTTTGAAAATACTTTTTCATTTGATTAATTTTATCAAATTATTTGAAAAACACACTAAAATTAACTAACTATGTATTTCATACTTTATGAAATACTAGTTACTGTGGCATACTCCATGTGTGTGCTTAAATTTTCTATTAGATAAAATTAAAAATATTTATTTATGTTAAATAGTATCAATTTCCTTTAATTTTTAAAAGTAAATTTAGAGAGAATAAAGTTATAAAAAAAAATACTATAATTAGAGCAAAAAATAAAAGAGAAAAATAAATATTAAAAAAATTAAGTAAAAAAAAGAAGAAAAAAAACTAGTTTACCTTATCTTTGAAAACACTTGTAATTATTTTTTTTTTAAAAATATGGTTAATTTTATCAACTCATTTAAAAATATACCAAAATAACTATTTAAAGTTCTCATGTTTTATATACAGTATAGATAAATAAATAACAAACGATAATTTTCGTAGGTCACTCAGTTTTGGGAGAATTTCCAGCATCGTATATTTTTTTAATGATAAATAATTGTACTAAAATAATTTAATAGTAAATAAATTTTAATATGATCCCATAAATTTCTAAACATCAAGATAGCACTAGCGGATCCCAATAATATAGTACTGGTTGCAGTAAGGTCTTATTGAATCTTGAAATTTAGAAATATTTTGATGTAATAATCCTGTTGGACTAAGTAAACTATAGTCTTTTGTTTGGAATCATATTATTATTAGAATAATATTATTATAACTCTGATCCCAATCTTTTTGTGACGCCAGAATAAATTTTGGGCCGTAATGGGCTTCTTCAATTTATAATTCGTCAATCAAGGTTTTGGGCTATATGTCCAATTGCTGGAGATGTTTGGGCCGGATATGGGCTTCCATAACTTGACTTGGGCTGTGAAGAACTTCATTCAAATGGAATTAACACGACAACCATTAAGCTATGAGAAAGCCTATCAACTAAGACCCATCTCTTCATGTTTTAAGATGGTGTCCTTTTTTCTTGTGGTTGTTTTTGTTGTTGTGTGTGTTCGTTTTCCTTTTTTTTTTAAATATATATATATATATATATATTTAAAATTCAAAATATATTTGTTCTTACCCTTTTTTGACATAATATTCAAAAATCACCCCAAAACAATTAAATATACATATTTCTTCAAACAAAAATACATCTTTTCACACATTCATAAATTAAATAAATAAACGTTCATTCCTACACTAACCATATTCAATATTTTTACCCAAGTAACCCAACTAAATTTCTATTTCCTACACAATAACCAAGCGAAACTTTTCTCTTTGAAAATAGTGGTAATTGAAAAATAGAACAATAAAATGTGTAAGGAAAACAATTTTGTAGGTCATTTTCAGCCCCATTTATCAACAATTATATATCTTTATAAAGAAAATTTTAAAATAATATATATATATATATATATATATCCATGGAATGAATAAAAACTAATCATTTACTATATTTTTGAAATAAAAATGTCAGGCTTAAATAACATTAGTATCCAAAACGATAAAGATAGGAAAGGAAACCTTAGCATCTTCAAGGACCAACCAATTCCGGTACATACGGCTACAGTAATTCCACAACCTAGTCCAAACAAATCTTAAAATGTTTGTCCTTATTCATATCATATCTATTGTTCTATAGTGTATTAATTATCGATATCTCAGCTATAGGATATAGTACAACGAAGGACCTATCCTAATAAGTGATTTTTATCTTTTATTCCATTTCATCGATTCTTACAAGGAGTGCATGTGTGTGTATTTGACCCACAAACACGTGTTTTTACAAAAAAAAAAAAAGAAAGAAAAATATTGAATATACTTGAATAGCGTCTACTTTACTATATTAGACTAAACAAGACTACTTATTCAATTTAATCCCAGAATCCCATGATTCAATTTAAAACCCGACACAAAATATATCAAAGGTGGGAAGACGCATCCACCATCCAAATACGTAATATGAAAATAAAGTATCAATATCTTTTAATTAATCAAATAAAATCCACGTGATGTTTTATATACAAGATAAACACATCATAATTCCATCACACTTTTCATCTATCACCCAAAAGAAGTAAATGACCCCTTAAGATATATCTGGAATAGGAGATGAAGCCCATGTTGAACGCAAGATCCGACTGAACCAATTGATCGATGATTTTCAATGGTCATGATTCACCAAATATTATCCAAAAAGAAAATGATGAGCATAATTTCCTCCAATCCACAAAGGCAATCTACCTAAGGGTCACATAATGCAGAACAAGCATAGAACATGGATATGCTAGGACTTCATAGAGAAGATGAATTAAGCATTACAATCATACAAGAAAAACATGAGTATAATAGCTGAAGCATAGATATGGAAGAACATAAATATCGAATAATGCCTTAAAAATCCATCTCCAAATTTCATTTGTAAACAACTTGTTTTATTCAAGATGTAGTATACATCAATAGCATTACCCACAATCTTTTGTGGGATCAATCTATTTTCCAAATTATTCAATTTCACAACATATATACACCCATAGAACATAAGTTACAATAGCAATAAGGCCACAAGAATGTGTACCTAGACCACATAGCAACATACAGCATAAGTAGCTGCTTTTCCACTTCTTTTAACTGCTAAATCACCAATCAAGATACAATCTCCATAAACTTATTTGACGCCCATGTTTTAGCAACTTCGGAAAGTTTGCTTTGCTCCACCTCCACTCGTCTCAACCGTGGAGCATTCACCACAAAAAACTCGACTCCCTCCATGTCAATCGCACAGCAATAGCTGATATCAACATTCTGCAGCAGCTTACAGCTTCTAACTATTGATCCCATGGCTGCATTAGTCAACTTATTACAACCCCTCAATTTCAATTCAGCCAAGAAACGACACGAAGCAAGCATTGAGACAAGTTCCTTATCAAGCAACATATCATTATAAGACAAGTCCAATCTCCTCAGCTTCTTCAAATTCTGTCCTAAAGTGGTCAATAGACCAAGTTCTCTCTCAACAACATCGCAGTTAATTAAGGCAAGTTCTTCGAGCCCGTTAGCCATTGGTCTCCCAAGAGCCTTTAACCCCTCACCTGTAACCAGACAGCAACTTTGGAGCCTTAAACTTACTAACCCCCTGAAATTCAAATTCTCAGACAAGGCAATCAAATGAGAGTTATCAAGATCAAGGGGCAACCTCAAATCAAGTTTTCTCAAACTACAGTTGCTCTGATTAATGAATTGAAGTAAACTCTCTCTACTGCCACCATCATAAATCAATAAAGAATCAAGAGAGATACATGTCTCAGCCAATGTTAACAAGACAACATCAACTATACTCCTTGAAGTTCTTAACTCAAGTTCTTGAAGACAACTTAAGTACCTCAGAAAGCCCGGAAATGATGAGTTATCCCCAATACTCTCACAATTTTTTAGCTGCAGTTTCTTAATATTCTTACAATTTCTCCAAATAAAGCTTAGACCATAATCCCCTGGCAAAATTCCACACAAAGAAAGACTCTCTAAACTCAACTCCACATCACTGGAAGCATCTTTGACTTCTTCGAATTCAGGGTTACTAGTTTCCGTCAAAGAGTTTTTGATATAAAGAGAAAGGGATTTCAACGAAGTAAAATAAGGCAGCCAATGGAAAGATAAAGGTCTAGAAACAGTAATCGCAATAGAAGAGAGATGAATACAAGAAGTTGAGAGAGTGTACAGAGAGAACAGAGAAACCGGGGAGCTCAAAAAGCGGAGGTGGCGGAGATTGGGGCAAGAAACAGCGACGGCGAGAAGCAGAGGATCACCTCCAGCGTCTCCTCCGCCGCCGGAGACAGAAAGAGAAGATAAAAACGGGTGCTGCGTGAGAAAGGTGGAAAAGGAAGTGATGGTGGTGCGGTTGTACGGAGGGTCAAAGCGGAGGGAGAGAGAGGTGGTGCATGAGCGGAGGAGACGGCGCCACCGCCTGGAGACAAGGGAAATGGCGGTGGAGGACGGTGGTGGAACGCGGTGGAAAATTTCTTGGAGAAGCTCATCGCAGAGAAGGGCGTCCATTTAGAAGAGTCTTTACATTTCGCCTATTTTGTCTGTCCTTTTTATTTTGTTTAAGTCGTGATGGTGATTGCAAAAGCCTTTATTTACCTACCACTCGTTTATTTTTTAGGGTATTGTTTTTAGTTTTCTTTTTTTTCATTATTATTATTATTATTTTATTTTCTTATGGGTCTGATCGGCTAAAATAGGGATTTTAGTATTAATTGTGGATTGTAAAAGATTTCAGATTTTGTAAGAAATTGAACATCAGAAAAATTCAAGATTCCTTGGGATTTGGTGGGAAGAGGAAAAGAATCAATCTAATTTTAATAAGAATTTATTAAATTATTTATATAATTAATTATTCTTTACAAAAATTGAGTTCTTTTTTTTTTTTATGAATAATTAGAAAATTGAGTTAGGTCTAGTGTTGGGTCATATCTTTTTTTATTAATGATTATTAGTGCTTTTTGTTGTAAATATCTAATATAAATTAAGGACGAGTTCGATACCATAGTCCTGTCTAAGTGTGAATAAAATTAAAGCTCTTTTACTATATAGATAGTAGAATGCAAAGAGATTTCGAAAATTATAAGTTGGCTTCTTCCACCAAACTTCGAGCACAAGTTTCACCCCAATGTGAAGTGCTTTCTGATCATTGTATTTTAATCTCTCACAGTTTCTAAAATATCACTTAATCATATTCATATTCGACGAGTGAGCTATTATAGGTTCTTTCTAATTTCTATAATAATTATTTTTAGACAAACTTTCTAACTGTCTCTATACCTCTATTTTTTTCATCAGTGAATTGACAATTATTTAGAAGCGTCAGCTAATGATACCAATTGCTTCCCACTCGATGATTTGGATGGTAAGTTTCTTATGAATTCCC
>JACFYI010003658.1:2180454-2190622 GCA_014898755.1 Handroanthus guayacan
AAAAAAAAAAAAAAAAGCACACGCATTGTGTGTACTGCAATTTCTAGTTTCATAATTAAAATGTTAGATTTCAAAAGGTCTAAGTATAATGTTATCGTTAATTTTTTTAATTAAATTAATGATGGAGTGTCTTATATAATTTTCTAATTATACAGGGAAATTATGTGATTAGATCAAACCTTTTGTCTTTTTGGTAATTAACCCTTCGGATTATTTGTAGATTCACACTCATTTCAGTTAGATACATCTATGATAAATTTCCAACACAAGTTATAAAATAACTTCTATTAGGTAAATATTCTTAACAACAAAAATACGAATAAATTGAATTATTTAATCACAAATACAAACAATTATTGAGTTGATATTGGCACTTTATTTTATGGCAATTGACAAGATTACTTATTAGTCTTGAAAAAATGTTTTTTATTGTTTTTCATGGTAAATAATACCTTTCCAGTTTTCTTATTTTTAATTGTGATGAAAATATTATATACTAGTTCTTACGATTTGTCAATGCAAAAGGCTTTCTTCAATTGAATCTCGCCTTTTGTTTTTCATGTATGAATAATATTTTTACATCTCTTCGTTTTCTTAGTTAGATACTTTATAGTGAATTCATGACTACAAATTTATTGTATTAATATTAAACAAAATACTAAAATTTAACTCTAGAAACATTGAATAAGTTTTCAAATTATCTAATTTTGGGCTATTGTAATATTCTTATTTACATAAGTTTCTTGCTAGAATTCTAGAATTTAATTGATCAATAATTTCTAATATTTTTTCAATAGAGAATTTTATTAAAAATCAAACATATAAATTATCAGTTATTAATTTACTATCAAATATATGAATGATACAATTATGAGATATAAAAAAGAAATTTTAGACAATTAATTAAGATCTTAAAAATGTATAATTAAGAAAAAACTTTTGTATGGATTGTTGCAATCCACCATAAATGATGAGTTATATTAAATATTTTACCATAAATGCTAATTGAAAGCAATATTTGTTCCAAAAATACACAAAGATATTGTTTCTATTAACTAATGGGGATTTTTATCAATTATCAAAAATAATATTAAGGTGAGTAGCAAATATCTCTTTGAGCTGCAAATATCAACTCCCACGACTGTTAAGGGGCTTTTAGTATGATTATAAGTGTATTATATTATTTTGCATCATATTGTAGCTCATTTACAAATTACAAGAGTGTATGCTATCGTGTCTTCTTTACTTCCCTCCCCCCTAATATAAGTTAATATAAAGTAATGAAATTTTAATAATGTTGATAGCATAGTAATTTTATAAGGAAATGCATCTTAAGAATGGCATTTATGCCTTTAGAGTTACAAATTAGCAAAGATTACCAAACCCTTAACTAGATATGTAAATATATTATTTTAATATTATCTACAAATTAATAAAAATTAACAAATTCAAAACTAATTTATATATTCCTATAATTTCATATGAATACAGATTAATGTTGCAAATCTAACTCTACATAGACTAGCCAAATGGGCCGAGTCATTGCCTTTTTGTAACATTTGCTATGTGAATGACCTTCATACGTCTATTTTTTGTGATGAAGGTTATTCCTTGTTCAAATTTGTCCCTAAATTTGCTCCAGCGTAATGAAATGTTAATTTATCAAAAATAAAAAATAAAAAAAATCTAACTTAACATATCAAACAGCCCCTCCCTGCACTAAATTTTTCGTGACGCTTCCTCCGGTGCAACGCTCTCGAGTCCAATATGAACCTTTGATTGGAACCTGAAGGTTCATGATCCCCTTAAAAAGAAAAAAGAGAACCAAAAAAAAAAAGGCAAAAAGAAAAACTTGAACTGAAATTCAAGCGCGAATTACTGGTTTAGCTGGCTCGATCGCCGCTGGCGGCGGTATTTGGCTCCGCCACTGTTGCTGTTGTGCAGCCTGTGCCGGTTCTCATGGCCGTCTTCTCCACCAGTCTCAATTTTCATACCTCCTTCAATGTTCACAGAACTCGCTCATTTCCAATTCTTACCTCCACATCCAAACTCAAATTCCGCAATTCAAATTTAGCTCAGACACCAGCGGACACTATTCGTTCTATACGCAACTCCAATTCGGTTGACTCAGTTAGACATGTATCTGTTTCAAATGCATGTAAGCAAAATCCGGAGGCTTGTTGTGAACAAATGAATGAAACTCTTCAATTTTTCAAGAGATGGTTTGAGTTTATTCGGGATACTTTCCCGGGGGGAAGTTGGTGGAATTTAAGCGATTTCGAGCAAAAAATCGATGGCTCTCCGACGGCCGCGAAGCCGTTAACTGTTTTGACAGCTCTGAAACAAATGTGGGCGCTGGTAGCTGATGAAAAATGGATTTTGTACATAGCCTCTGGCACTTTAGCTATTGCAGCGGTGCGGGTGCTCATTTGTATCGTGTTTTATATATATATATATATATATATTATTTTTGCTATATGCTTTTATTTAGTTTCTTTAGTGACTGTTTTATTTCATTGAACATTATCCTTTTAGAAGATTAACGTTTCCATAAACTACTCAAAGAGTTTCAAGTTTATCGTTGATTTGAGTTTATGTTCCAGTTGGTCAGTGTAGGGTGCGTTTTCGAAATGATTTTAGTGGATAGGATTTCATGAAAATGCTTTAGTGGCATGACAGTACAGGTAGATTGTCTTTTGATTAGTACATTCCCCTGATATTCAGTTCATATTAATTCCCCTGATCTCTATTTTCTTCTTAATTGGTTAAGGTCCATGCTGTATTGAGGTCATATAATTTAGGATATATGTGTTTCTGCAGGTGTCGGAGATATCAATGCCAGGGATACTGACGGCATCTGTCTTTTCAGCTCAAAATGGCGATGTGTTGGTGTTCTACCAAAACTCAAAGCTTCTGATATTCTTGTGCTTCACCTCTGGAATTTGCAGGTAACTTCGTATCATATTAATGTTTTCCTTTTCACGGCTTCTTCTTGCACTTAATATCTTATTCTGATTAGTTTCTTACCATGTGTTCAAAAATCCCTGAAGTGCAGTGGCTTGCGAAGTGGATGTTTTGCTATTGCAAATATGGTTTTGGTGCGTCTACCAAGTTATGTTTTCTTTTATTTATTTCTTTTCCTTGCACTTTAACAGTTAGCATTTGGAGAAGCTGTGAGCTTCCAATAGCATAGATCAGTTATAGGACAAGAAGTCACCAACTTGCATATTGGCTGATGAACACTCAATTCCATTCTTAAATATTTCCATAAGTTATTGTTAAAAGGACTCCTTCCCTGTTAACAATATGAGTTGTTGATCTCCGTACTGCTGTGTATTTCTAGTGCAGTGTCTTGATTTGAGTGACCAGAAAAATTGACTAGCTTGCCATATAACACTATTCTTCTTACTTCAGCTAGTACATTTTGTTTATCTTCATCAGTTTTACTGGATTAATCATGTACATGTCTGAACTTCACCATCAGCAATCTGCCACATGATCACGATATTCAGGAGTAGATTCGAATTTCTAACAATCAAACTGGTTTTGCTATTATCCATATGTTAATTCAAATGAGGCATTCTGTTGAAACTTGAAATTATCAATTGGGTTTTTCAAATAAACTAAAATGTGGTTTCTCTACAACCTGTCAAATGTTCTCTTGTGCCTGCCTTTTTAATAAAAAATGCAGACATCAGCTGGTGCTTTTCAATACTTGCAGGTTAAGCGTCTCAGGGAAACTGTATACAACGTTCTTCTTCTTCAGGTTTGAATTTATTCTACATTATGTATACATGAGTGTACTTATGCTCATTTCCAATTTAACGTGTAAGTGTTACATTATGTAGGATATATCCTTTTTTGATACCGAAGCAGTTGGTGATCTGACTAGCAGGATTAGTGCAGACTGCCAGCGATTATCTCATACCATTGCAAATGATGTACATTTGATCCTGCGAAATATTGTTCAGGTCACTGTTCTGGTTGGTTTTATTTTTCCTCTGATTTTGTTGTTATTATGTAATTTCTGATTGACTGATTTTTCAGGGGACAGGTGCATTTATCACCTTGATGACTTTGTCGTGGCCACTAGCATTGTCCTCCCTGCTTATATGCTCTATTCTGTCTGCAATTTTCCTTATTTATGGGCAGTAAGGGTTGATACATTTCTCTGTGTACTCAGTTCGATGGCTTACATCTTTGATTCACAGTTTCTATGTTTGGATGATACTTTGTTCTACAATATCATGGGTGTCACATATAAACATTAGAACCTAGTCACACTTCAGCCACCACAGAAATAGAATAAAGCCTAAATTCGAGATCATACCTTCTTTGTGAGATGTTTCAGAAGATTTTTGCTTGTTTAGTGCCTTGCGTTGGTGGTAATAACTTCTCATAGTGCAAATGATAGGTAATACATCTTCTAAGTAGTAGTGGACCACATTCTTCTCCGAGGTTGATAATCATACAGTTTAGTAGAACAAAGACTCAATTTGTTATGTTCCAGAGAAAATAAGTATATTTTTCTCTTCCTTTTGACTTGTCTTTATTTTGCATGACGTTTTTGTTACTTCACTACATCAATGAGCTATATAGCATGGATCAATTTCATATCATGTGTATTGTGACATACAAATTTGATGTCTCAAGTCACTATAGACAGAAGGGATGACATTTGTTTGTGATGTAAATCTTCAATGGACGGATACATGTATAAGAAGTAATGTTTTGCATAGTTCGGTCCTGGTGTTGTGAACCACATTATGACTTTTGGAGAAACTGGGATCGTGTTTTTAACAGGTACCAGAAGAAAGCAGCGCTGCTTGCTCAAGATTCTGTTGCCTCTGCCAATGAAGTAAATGAAAAAAAATGACAGATATTTTGCTATGTTTCTTCTCTTTCTACGATTGTCCTTGAAATCAAGGTTTTCTTTTCCCAAAAAAATTAGGTTGCGCAAGAAACATTGTCTTTGATGAGAAGTGTCCGAGCATATGGAACGGAAAGAGAAGAATTTCAGAGGTTCTAAAATTTTATTTAAGATTTGAATATTCAGACTAGCAAAGAGTACATGCTGGAAAGCAGCATATCTTTATATTATGTTGCAGTGCTCATGGAAGGCTTATTTGCATTATGTGATTTGTTTTTAGGTTCACGAAATGGCTTGACAGGTTAGCTTTTGTGGGCATCCGAGAAAGTGTAGCTTCTGGATTCTGGATCCTTAGTTTTAAGACACTGTATCGATCAACACAGGTTCTGCTCTATCTAAAGGCATTCAATTCCACGTTTTATGGATAAACAATTCATGAAGTTTGTGCACTGTAGATAAAAAGAGTTGCTATGCAGCCTTATCTGAAAAGATATGTTATATGTTCTCAATTAGCTATTCAATTGTATTTTGTAGGTTTTTGCAGTCCTTTTAGGAGGAATGTCTATTTTGGCTGGTTCTGTGTCTGCTGAGCAACTGACCAAGTATGTTCTGTACTGTGAGTGGTTAATTTATGCTGCCTGGAGGTTGCAAGACAGCATGTCATCCTTACTTCAGTCTATTGGAGCCTGTGATAAAGTTTTTCAGTTTATGCATCTTCCACCGAGTCCTGAATTCTTGTCGAAAGGCAAGAGACCTCTTTTTGGCACCTCATTCTTTTTCCCCCCGTGGTGCACAATATATTTGCATTATCGTACATTCCATTCTTTTCCCCACTACACATGTTAGCCTTTCTAATGCAGATGAAATCACACGAACGGTATTCCATTTTTCATGTTTGTGATGAATGCAAATATTTTCCAGGAATTCATTACCCGTTTATCTGATTTTATTCCAGGGACTCCACTACAATTTATCTGATTTTTCTCTTACCTAATGACGAGGATTATAATGGATACTGCATTGTCTCCGTACAGGACTAAAATTGCAAAGGCTGACAGGATGTGTTGACTTTGTGAATGTATCTTTTCACTACTCTTCAAGGAAGATGGTATCATTCAATAACTACAAATATCATTAACTACCCAACTACATTAACTTTGCAATTTCAACAAGCTTATGTTGTTTGTTACATGCATACCAAGGACAAATTTTAGATTTTGCAGATTAATTTATGAGGCAGCACTGGTCCTTACTGTTCTCTGGCTTATGAACAGGTACCAATATTGAAAAATGTTAACTTCTCCATACAAGCTAATGAAGTGGTTGCAATAGTAAGGAATTTAACATTTTATTCTCATCATATGATTATTTGCAATTACTTGAATACCAATTCAAGATTTACACTGGAAAAGGTTGGCATCAGTGGTAGTGGGAAAAGCACCTTAATCGATCTTTTGCTTCGCCTCTATGAACCAATCTCTGGTGAGGTCAGCACTAAGTTTTTTGGTCATGTTCTACTTTGTTGCTTACTTACCATTGCAACTAATCTCATGATATAACTCAAATTATTTATTTCATTTTTTTACTTTATTGTGTACTCCTTTGTTAATCACTAATTTCCTCTCCTTTAATATATCTCTCTCTCTACAATAATTTTTGTATCATACCCTTGGACACATGCACACACTCTCTCCAGAGCTTGTTTTATCAAAGCTTGAAGCTGCCTGGCTGGTGATTTCAGTGAAATTACCTTCATCCACTTTGTAACAAACTCTTAACACTGCATTCCATTCTTGCTTCATATAAAAATGTGGGCGGTGTTTAGACACGATTCCAAGTTATAACATAATGTTTCAAAGATAGTTGAAAGAGAATAGGGATTACTTCATACAAACTGTTTGGAGCCTCAAATATTGCTCATGACTTCAAATATTTAGTCAAATATTCGCTTTCCCTTTTTGTTGGAGCTGCTACAGAGTGCAATTGTGGTACATTCAATTTAAAGGCATGAGCTGCGTGCTTTTACAAATAATGGCATTTATCATTGAGTTTGCTTATATTGTTTATGTCTATGTTGTGCCTGTTCATAAGTAAATGCCAAGAATTGTCATGTTAATCTTACTGTTATCTGCATGTCCTGATTGCCAGATTTTTATCAATGGCATACCTCTCAAAGAGATGGACATCAGGTGGCTGAGGCAAAATATTGGATTTGTTGGCCAGGTTAGACTTGAATCGTCAACCTCTGTTGAAGTTTTCCGCAAAAAGTTGATGCCTGAAAGTTCTATATGACTAATGAGCAGGAACCCCATCTTTTCCATATGGATGTCAAGTCAAACATAACTTATGGTTGCTTTAGGAGCATTGGCCAAGAGGAGATTGAATTTGCTGCGAGGAGTGCATATGCACATGATTTCATATCTGCCCTTCCTAGTGGTTATGATACCATTATTGATGATAACCTGCTAAGTGGAGGACAAAAGCAGCGCATTGCAATAGCAAGGGCCCTCCTTAGAGATCCCACTATTCTGATACTTGATGAAGCCACAAGTGCTCTTGATGCTGAGAGTGAAGGTTATATCAAGGTACATCTAGTCCCTTTGCTTACTGTCTTATAAAATCTTTGTTATCTTCAAAATTCAACTTATTAATATTCTTGGGTAATGTCTATTTCCGTCTTCCTTAGGATATTCTTCATTCTCTGACAGAAGATTCAAGAAGACGGACGGTCATCATAATTGCAAACAGGTTAGTTTCCCACTCTCTTCTGGTTGTCGACTTAATGGTAACTAGGCCTCCTGGTTGTCAGTTGTAACCCAGCTTCCACAGGCTGTCCACGATAAAAGCAGCAGACAGAATCCTGGTAATGAGCGATGGGCAAGTTGTTGAGGTAAGGCATTCCTTAACTTGAAGTTTCCTTATCTGATAAGAGATCTGAAAGAGTTGAACCCTTGGGGATGTGGTAAACATTTTTTGTTTTGGATATTGAATGATTTTAATGCTTGTTGGGTGTAGAATATTTGCAAAATGAACATTATATTCTGCCAATTTTCTAAAACTTAGAATGATTTTCAAGCATGCTGCTCCTTGAGGAAAAAAATGTACAAAATTGAACTTGACTTTCTTCTAAAATCTCTATTATATCGGGGAGAATCCTTTATTTCTTAGGATTACTCTTTGCTTCCCCTGTCCTGAGGTAGCTCGGGAAATGACGAATATAGATAATTAAAGTCCAGAAAACCTTGTCATTAAGGTGCATCAGCCACATTTATTCCCGGAAAAAGGAGCCTCAGCTACTAATACATGATATATATAATTGAACTAGAACCGTCACAAATGTATGGCCGAGTTTTATAGGGTTGACCAGTTCATGACCTACATGATACTAAAGAACAAACTCGTCAATGCAGATTGGTAGACATATAGAGCTCCTTGAGAAAAATGGATTGTATGCCCAATTGTTCCATAAACAAACAGACACCCCAGCTTCCATCAAGCATCAAAAGGAAGGGCGCGTTGAGTAATATGACTCTCCTCCACAGCCTACAAAGTTAATATGATTCCTGTTCTACAGCTCTTTGTAGGTGTACTTCGATTGAATGCGTCATTAATTTCTCTTCAAATTATTGATTCCCCAGAGGCTGCATGATCCTAGCTCTTCTAGAAACAAGAACAGGGTAAGCACCAGGTTCTGTGTTCCAATTCATTGCTCTGCTATAAACTTAACCATTACATTATTTAATTGTAACACTCTCAAAAAAAAAGAAAAAAGAAAAAACCATTACATTCATAAATATTGAGCCTGTTGGGCATTGTGCAGGGCTGTTTGCAAGTTGTTCCGAGGGAAACATTCTGTCATATTTGTAAGAATTTGAGCCTCATACAAATGCAACCTTGCTTCAGAGAGGCCCTGTGTAGAGCAGAAACCCATATTTTTGTAAATATATCAGGTCCCATCGGAACTACTGGTCTAGAAGCACTACAGACCGCAGAATGTGCCCCACTTCAGGTTGTGTTTACTTGGTGCCTAGTTGGGCATATTTCTTCAATTTCAGGTGATTTATCTTCCCAAGTCTGAACCTTTATGAGATTCTTTCAGCTTTTTGGCGCATTTAACTTAGTTTTCAACTCTTTTTAGGCCCAATTAACTCAATACTCTTAGATTCTCTCCGCTTTTAGGCGCACTCAGAATTAGTTCCTAAATCTTTCAGATCTCCTCTAGTCTCATCTTTTAGTTCGTTTGGATTAACTTTTCTGTACTTCCGCCACTTCCTCGATACAAACAAAATACTATATCTAACATAGCTTCTCGTGTTTGCAACAAATAATGAATTATTTACTTGTACTTTTGAAAAAAGTATATTATAATTAAAAATAGTTAGCATCTGGAATAATCTAATATATATAATCTACTTTAGCTTAAAGTTAAAAAAAAAAATTATAATCAAAAGTAATTGGTATTTGAAATAATCAATAAATTTAATGTAAGCTAAAAAAATACTTGAAATATTAGCCTTGATTTTATCTTTTTATTTTGTCATATAATTTTATTAGCATTAGTTTACAGTACCTCATGAGCATATCCAAGATTTACAAATAAAATTATGGATTATTTGCAGCCGAAAAGCACTCTTAGCACCTAAAATTTGAGTCGCAAACACCAAAGCACCACCTATGCATGTAAATCAGTCAATATGGGCAGGCCACATATCTATCCTATTTTATGTGTTGATATTAAAATACATTACTGGAGCAACACAACAATATTAGGCAGCAAGGACTGTCACTTGGTTATTCTTTTCTGTTGTTTTTCACACTCACTGTAATTAGAGGCGCTCCAGGGCATCTGTGTTGAAATCACTGGGCTGTGGAACTTCTTGGCGAGGAAGCCCTTTAACCTCGTCGTTGCTTTCCTTCTTCGTACCAGCTTTCTTATCATTTTTCCCTTTCTCATAAATTTCCCTTCTCACTTCTTTGCTTTCCAATTTCTCTTCCTGTTCAACCTCTTTTCCATTTTTCTTCAAGCTTTCCATGTCAATTCTTTTTCGCCTTTTTTCTGGTAAAGTAAAATAGATCACCTCCAAAGGCACAACTTTTTTGTCTGTTGACGCTTCCTCTTTTGCTCTTTCACACACACTTACAAATATACCATGGTGGTGGACACGTTGCATGGCAATATTGACGCCAGAGGGCTCTGATTGGAAATGTGCAAAGCTGCAAAATTGCAGCTAATGCCACGTCGTTTGGGTATCCTAAAGATTCTCGCAATTACTAAATGAAGGCAAAGGTGGCGAAATC
>JACFYI010003658.1:2206054-2222556 GCA_014898755.1 Handroanthus guayacan
TTTTTCTTTTTTATTTATTTTTTTATGTTTCAGGTAAAGGGCACTTTTAACTCCTCATCGATTTTGGTACATTATATCCAAAAATAATTTAAAAGCATTTGACCTGCTCAACTTAAACTTATTAAAACACTTTGTCCTCTAATTTGAATTTTTAAGGTGGAATATGCACTCCTATCTCATGCGTCTTGGCTGAAAAGATTTTCAATATCCTTCTATCGTCACACTAAAAAAACAAGAAGTCTTATGAGCTCAATAATGAAGACTGAATTCTTGAAGGTCTAACAGTTAAAAACCCCTTCAAGAAGACTTGTGAAATCATTTTGGGGGTTAAGGATGAGATTTAGATTTCATTATGGGCTAGTCCAAGGGTTTGTTGGTTTTTTTCTTTTTTCTTTTTTTTTCTCCCCCATTTTTATGTAAGGGGAAAGAAAAGATAATGATATGAAGCAGCACTCTGCATATGATTAGTCTTAAATATGCTTAGTTGATTGGTGACAGTAGTGGTCCCCTTTGGAACTAAATTGTCCCCTCATTGCTCCACATGGACGATTTATTTCTCTAATACTATCCAATATATTTATGTTATGTTTTGTTCACCTTTTTCTTTTTCCTTTCTTTTGGAACTTTCCCAAGTTTGGAATTTTGGGTCCTTTGCAAACATGAATAGAAGAAGAGAAAACATGGGTCATGGCTCTAATTTAAGCTGTTTTTGTTGTGTTTGTACATCAATGTCCCCTCTCCCACTTGGTTTATTAGGTGGCAATTGGATTCATGACATTTCTTGTGCATATATTTTAGTCCATTATTTCAAAATATGTTACTTCTTATCTTAGGAAACTATTGAAGAAATTGATTAGCAATTTTTATGCACACATTGAAATTTTACATATGTGATTATTTTAAAATATATAGATAGGTTTAAGTTGTTAGAATTTGTTGATGAGTCCCAACTTGAATGATAAGGGGAAAGCTTCATAATCAAGAGGCTTTAAGTTCAAACTTCACTAAAAATGTGGGTTTTTTTTTTTTTTTTTTAGGTATAGTAATTTTGGGTATTTGTGTTACTAGCAATTGTATCTGATCTAACCAAGTATTATTTCCAAAATTGTTAATACTAATTCGTTTAGTTAGAATAAAAGTTCTAAAAGTAAGCAGAAGTCTCATAATTAATATATTATGAGTTCGATTTCTACTAGGGTGTGTAGAAAGGTCCTATTTCTACTGAACATTAGCTTTGTTTGGTTTTTATTGTACAATAACCTTGTTAGAAAAATATTTTTCTTTTAATAATTAATTTTCAAATGTTATTGGTATAATATATTAATCATTTTCCTAAAAGTATAAAATAAAGTTCTAAACAAATACAAGATTAATAATAGAACACCTCCTACTACTAGTGGGAATTCCTCATTGAAATATAACAAGAAAAAAAAAACTAAATAAAAAAGTATTGGCAGAATGATAGGCCTATATATCAATACTAATTTAACTATAGCTCTAATTTTTTTTATTTAATTACCTTTTGTGTTTGTATTTTAAAGAGTTTACTTATCCCACATGCCATGGCCCTTGTTCACGTGCAAGCATGTGATTTCTCCTTATTTTCGGTCTAATCTCAAATTAATATATGTAATTTACTTAAATTAATACATTGTGACTAATTATGATAATATATCATTTGGATTATTACTTATTGTTAAGAAATGTATCTAATTTCAAGTCATCAAGTTACGAGAACGTGGGATGTCTTCCATCTAGTAACTCTTTTAACTTTTCTTTCCCCTTTTTTTGTTTTCACTAATCGAGAAACAATTTAGTAAATAATTATATAAAGATATTAATGACTACAACTAATTCCGAAAAAGTCTCGGCTCTAGGGATGATAATTTTATTCATTTAATAATGGAGTGAGAATGATCAGAGTTGTATTTGTGCTTGCGAATATCTATTACTAAGGCGGTATTTGCAACTGATTATAAAAAACACTTATGTAATTATGAGTTGCTTAAAATTATTTTCAAGTATTTGCAAACTCTGTTTATACTGTAAATTTTCTAAAAATAATTAGTAATAATTTATAATTTCATAAGCAGCTTATGAGATGCTGTAAACTATTTTTAATAAAATTAGTAATTATAATTCCAAATATTATAACTGTTTGTTAATTTATAGCAAATTATTTGATGGTTTTCAAACAATAAATATTTTGATTATAATATGATTTTTCAACTTTTAGAAAAAGTAAGTAATTCTATTTTTACATAATCAATTGCAAACAACACTTAAGTATAATTACTAAATTTAAGTTTTGTAAGGACTTTTGACTTTTGTTAAAAAAAATATATATTTTCCAATTTTAATTGGAAGGATTCTTTATTTTAAATTAATGTAGGTTTAATAATTGATTCATATCATAAATTTACATGTAGGTATAAGTATGTTTATTTATTTTTGAATAAGTAACCGAAAAAATGAAAAGAAAAAAACTTAAAGTATTTACTGTTATTCACATAGATATTAGAAGGTGGGACAAATAATTTTACGAAATGAAGGCAGGGTGAGGGCGACACAGTGCCCTAACCCCCACCCTACTCGACTCTTTCAAAAAAGTCATTTTAATATTTTCATTATTTATTGATTTTATATCTTATTTTTCTTATGTTTATATACCGAATAATATAATATTGTGTCTTTTTGTCTAAAAAAAAAAAGATCAATTTACTTAAAGTACTTGTGGAAAAATGCATGGAAGTTTCTATGGTACACTTTCTGCTTCTCCGGTTTTGGTGAGTTTGATAATGAGAAAATGAAAATAAATAAAAATTAAATCTATTTTATACATTTAAAAATATTAAAAGTCTTTTATTATTATATGTTATAGGGAATATCATAAATGCCGTAATTATTTCTACCCATCATTGATTGGTTTTTTGAATATTTGTCACAAAAAAATTTCTAGCTGACTCACCATATAACAATAATTTATCTTCATCATTGTATGGTTAATATCAGTCCCTATTTTTTTTTTTTTTAATAATAATCTATGTCTCATATATAAATGAGTATTATAATGGATTATTCAGAATTACGCACAATTAATTATCACAGTGGAAAAATATAATATTATAATCTTAATATTGTCTAATGTACTTAAAGAGTATGTTTGGCTAAGCTTTATTTAAAACATGTTAAAATATTTTTGGATCTTATAAAATAATAGATTTTATTTAAAAATAAGTTATTGAAACATTGTAATAACATAATATATTTAAACTTATAAGATGTTAATAATATAAATATTGTAATTAAAATTGTTAAATTAGAGAAACATGTTCAGATATTTAAAATTAGTTGAGAATTACTTATTTTATTTAAAAAATAGCTTATTAGATCTCAATATAAACTATGAAACATCTTATAACATATTTTAAAGAGCTTACAACTTTCCCCTCAAAAAAAATAAAATAAAAAAAAGAGCTTACAACTTCATACAGACACGTCTTAATACTTCATTTAATTTTGATTTCTTTTTATTTCATAAAGAGTATAAATTATACGATATAAGAAACAAGAGAGAACCAAAAAAAAACAAAAAACAAAAAAAAACAAAAGGAAAAATAAAATAAAAAGTAACGACACCCGCCGAGAGAATCTCCCGCACTTTAGCCTCAAAATTATTATTTTCTAAATCAAAAAATAAAAATAAAAAAGCACCGTATACGGATTTACAGGTGCTATTTTTCACACACCAACACACGTACTGCGTGAAAACAATAGAGAGAGAGAGAGAGAGAATGCATTAACTCCCTTCATGAAAAACAAGAAGTGTTATACTGTATTTCGTACTACACACTAAAACAACGAGAAAATAGGGCGTTACATAAACAAGAAAAGCTCAATTCTGAATTGAGTAGTAAAGACGCCTTTTCAATTTCATTTTCTTTTATCTTTGCTTGTGAACTGAGTTTCAGTTTTGAGGCTACTTTTCTCTTTTGTATATCTTGTTCACTTTCTCTTTTGTATATCTTGTTCACTTTCTTATTTGTGCATCTTGTTCTTTTCTTCATACGATTTGACCCATTAAAAAGAAAATCTCTTACTGGATTTATCATTATTAGCATTATCTTACAACTGTTTGTTCTTCATTTCCTTTTGAGGGGTCTTGCTGTTTTTTGTAATCTATGGAAATCTGTTTCTTGTTTTGATCGGATCTGGAAAGGGTATTGGGAAAATAGTAAAGCTGTTCTTGGATGTACAAAGTTGTTTTACTTTCTTTAAAGTTTTGTTGAAGGGTTCTTTCTTGAGGGTGATGAAAGATTGTTCAGGCGTTTGCATTCTCTGATAAAGGTAAATTATGAATTGCTTTATGTTTTTTACTGTTTTCTTTTCTGGGATTTGATTATTTTTTAATTCGGTTTTGGTTTTTAAGGCAATGTGAATTGAAAAAATAAAAAAAGAAAAGGAAAAAATGGAATCTTGAACGTAATGGGACGCAAGAATTGAATAACTTTATGATCAAGAGGTAACTTTATCTTTGTCTGTGAATTCTTGGGTTCTTTTTCTCTTTTGTTTAATGGGGTTGATATTCATGGAGATTTCAGAGATTTTAACAGCGTTCTATTGTGTTTTAAGAAAATAAAGAAAGAGATTAAGTGTTTATACTCTCTTAGCGTACAACAGTTGCTTCATGAATCATTCTGAGTAAGCCCTTTTGTGCAGACATGTGATTCTTGCATGAATTTTTCTTAGTGTTTGAAAACTGTGTTTATTGTGGTTTAATTCTGTTAAATTTGGTGTTGATATGTTGCAGTGACTATGGAATCACTTGTGGAGGGAGTTGGCACGTTAAAGATGAGTTCCAATTCTGTTAATATAGAGTACAAATCTTGTTCTGCACCCGGGACGAGCCGTCCCCCTCGAAATCCATCTGCAAAACAATATAGACATGAAGGGAGTTCATCTGGATCTCACGTACTTCCCAAAGATCATGTTATGAAGAATACTTATTCTCCATCCTGCTCCACGATCGCCTCGAAAAGATCCTATAAATCGTCCCATTTCGTTACTCAAAAAGATGGAGATCAAAGTAGACTCAATGAAGGAAAAGAGCAATTACACAGTATTGGTGATGTAGATTGTTCAATGGAGCTTATGAAAACCGAAAGCAAAGAAAATACCGAGCAACCGGTTGGTGACGCCAAGAATTGCAGGTCCAATGGCCTTCCGGCATCAGCTAAAGGAGCTCTTGACTTGCCGAATGCTCAGTTACCGTCTAAAACCGGAACGAGCTATTGTCCAAGCCCTCCAGGCAGTTTTTACTCGGCCACACAGTACACTGAAGCTAAACAAAGCTTCACGAATACTGAAGTGAGCGAATGTGCAAGCAGTGTGGGGAAGTCTGGCGAAAGCGGGAGAGTTAGCAACTCATGTGAATTTATTGAAAGTCGAAAAACGAGTATCTACAGAGGCAGCACTGGGAGTGATATTAGCGACGAGAGCAGCTCTAGTAGCTTTAGCAGTGCTCTGTACAAACCACACAAAGCGAACGACATAAGATGGGAAGCAATACAAGCCGTAAGATCGCGTAACAATGGCCAATTGGAGTTGAAAAATTTTAGGATCTTTAAGAGATTGGGATGTGGGGATATTGGCAGTGTTCATTTGGCTGAGTTGATAGGCACAAGAACTTGTTTTGCCATGAAAGTGATGGATAAAGAAGCTCTAGCAAGTCGGAAAAAGATTCTTAGAGCTCAGACAGAGAGAGAGATTCTGCAATCTCTGGATCATCCTTTTCTTCCAACCTTATATACTCACTTTGAGACGGAGAAGTTGTCTTTTCTTGTGATGGAGTTTTGTCCTGGAGGAGATTTGCATGCCCTTAGGCAGAAACAACCTGGGAAGTATTTCCCCGAGCATGCTGCCAGGTAGAAATCAATGAACTCTCGGTTTTGATGTCTGAATTTTGTGAATGAACCTTAATATAAGTTTTGTCAAGTCACTAATGATCCCAGATTCATTATAAATTACCATTCATGAACTTGCGAACATCATAAAGCATATAGAGTTTCGAGCATTGAGGTTAATCTCATTGCCTGATGACCTGTGCTCGAATTGGTCAAACCTTATACTAGGAAAGCTGCAGGTTTCATCTCCTGTCTGGTTTTTAGAACATTGGTGCAAGAATGAACTTAAACATGGTTTTGAGACTTCCCGTTAGCGAATATGTGAGCGTTAAAGTTTATTAATTTCTGGTTTTATCTCCGTAGGAGATGGCAGAGAAACATATGGAGCTACTGCATGGATATTTCAATTCACAATATCTGTTTCATTCATTCAAATCAAATGAAGGCAAGTTTGATAGATTCTGTCTTACACTAATCTTTCAGGTTCTATTTGGCTGAAGTTCTCCTCGCTCTAGAATACCTCCACATGCTCGGGATCATATACAGAGATCTTAAACCTGAAAACGTCTTAGTTAGAGAAGATGGACACATAATGCTCTCAGATTTTGACCTCTCCTTGAGGTGTACTGTGAGCCCAACCTTAGTCAAGTCCTCAAACACTAACTTAGAATCCAAGAACTCAGGATACTGCGTTCAGCCCGCTTGCATTGAACCATCGTGTGCCATCCAGTCAGCTTGCATCCAACCGACATGTTTTGGGCCTCGTTTTCTTGGCAAGACGAAAAAAGATAAGAAATCCAAACCAAAAACAGAAATATACAACCAAGTTACCCCTCTTCCAGAACTCATAGCAGAGCCCACAAACGCCCGATCCATGTCCTTCGTAGGCACACACGAGTACCTAGCACCCGAAATAATCAAAGGAGAAGGCCATGGAAGCGCAGTGGATTGGTGGACGTTTGGGATTTTTCTCTACGAACTCTTGTTTGGGAGAACGCCATTTAAGGGACAAGGGAATAGAGCTACTCTGTTTAACGTCGTGGGGCAGCCCTTAAGGTTTCCCGAATCGCCTTCTGTTAGTTTTGCTGCACGGGATTTGATCAGAGGGTTGCTAGTGAAGGAGCCGCAGCACCGGCTTGCATATAGGCGTGGAGCGACTGAAATCAAACAGCATCCGTTCTTTCAGAGCGTGAACTGGGCTCTGATACGATGTGCCAGTCCACCGGAGGTTCCACCACCGTTCGTGTTGCACGAAGGAGGATCGGGAGCTGGAGCACGTCCTCCAGCTGCAGTGGACGTGAAGGTACAAGGTGTTGATGTGAAGCCTTCTGGTAATTACTATGAGATTGATTTCTTTTAGTTGGTGGTTTTTGTTGTATCACTTGAGATATGGGACTGGATTTGATTCCTAGGGTTATTGTTTCATTGGGATCAATATAAATTCTTGGTTCCATTTGATTGAACAAATGTAAATTTGCTGCTCTTCATTAATAATTTTGGTGAATATCTCATCTAGAATGCATGGCTTTCGATGAAACTTTTTCCTTGCATAGGAGTGCATTAAAAACTGGCCCGAACTAATTGGTTCTGCGGGAATCTTGCAAGTTCTAGGGGTTGGTCATCGATCAAAACAGATTAAAACCGAAAAATTGGAAAGAGAGAGAAGTAATTACAACATTCAATAGAAAAACAACTTCATACACATACGAGAACTGAAGTCGTGATCTCTAATTTATGAGACTTTTACCTTGTCAATTATTTACATGGTTTCTTTGAAAAAATTAATAATAAAATATTATTTTATTTTTTGATTGGTTTCTCTGTAAAGAAGTATAAGGAAGCAATCTTAATAATTCAATTTAAATTCCAATTGCCTTAATTTCCAATTGTCCAATGTGGCACGTAAAGATTATTTTAAGTAATTTTGAATTATATGATGGAATACACTTTGTAAGAGTATTGCGATAAATGAACTTTTAGTCATTGTTTTTTTTTTTTAATATATATATATATATATATAATTCGGAATAATAGATTGCCGATATATTAAAAAAATCAGAATACAATATCTATATATTAAATTTATACATCATCCATAATGAATAAGTGGTGAGATTGATTTTTGTTAATCGGTCTCGGATCTATAACTACTAACAACCTATACGTTCATTTTCCTAGATTGGATTTTACCTCAAATATGGAACCAGTATGCATCAATTATATCTACATAAAATTTTACAAATTGCTCCTTCTTCATTCGATTTAGTGAATTTTTGTGCTCGATTTGATTTCATCAGTCATATCAGAAACCACCAACACATTTATTTTATTTTGATCCGATATTGCTCATTAATTATCATAAACCTACCATATCATGATCTATAATAATCATAAAATCGCCCAAAACTTCCAACACCAAAAATTTCCCTCAACTATATCTGTACACTACACTACATAAAATCACATAAAAAAAAAAAAGAAGGAAAAAAATATCTAAACAACAAAACGTTCATCTTCCTAACTTAAATCCAAACAGAAAACATGATATTCATAACCAAAAAAACACTATCATGTTCTAAGTTTGGCAATCATCTCTTCCACCATCTGAATCGAAGTCCCGCCCCTACCTTCTCCATCAATCTGTCTCATAACCTCTTCCATCATAGCTTTTTTCGAATGCTTAATCCTCGACGACGATGATGGTCCGCCATTGGAGCAATCTCTAAGCAGCAAAAGCAAAGCTTTAGCCATCTCTCTACCCCGCCGCGTGCCGTCGACGCCTAATTGCAGGAGCCCTGGCATTGCCCCTTCCCTTAAAATCATCACTCTGTATCTATCTCTGCAGTTTCTGCAAATCAGCAACAGAATCGCCGCCGCGTGCTCTTTGCACGCCTCCGTGCCCTCTTCCACCGCCTCCACTAACATCCGAATCATGCCGCCAGATTCGGATGCCTGATTTAGGGCAATTTCTGATGCAGAAACGGTTGACTCGAGTAACACCATTGCCTTTTCCGCTAAATCTGATGATTTCTCAGTCTCGTAAATTAGTTCTATTAGAGAGATTAAGCCGCCGGAGAGCACGATTTGGGGGATGATTTGTGGAGATGTTGAGAGATTTTGTAGCGTGGATATGATATCGAGCTTCGCTTGATGGCTGATGATTGGGGGAAACTGTGAATCCAAAAGTTCGAAGAGAAGTTGAATTGCTCCAGAAGAAGCGATTTCAGGCTTATTAGCAGAGCAAGATGAGAGTATCAAAAGAGCTGCCACTGCAAGCTCGAACAACGTCTCATTCTGCCATTGCAGGACCTTCAGTATAGCAGGTATAGCCCCACATTTTGCTATTCGAACTTTATTCCTAAAAATTTTCAGATAATGTCAGATATTGGTATACTAATTGACAATAATCAGAAATTTCAATCTTATAAGTTTATTATTACACACCAACCTTTCGCTGCCAAATGCAAGATTGAGCAGAGCAAAGAGGCCAGCTTCAATGGATTCATAATCTTGAGCATGAAGCATGAAAATCAATGAAGAAATGACTCCCTTTTCAGCTAACTTCTGCTTCTGCTTACTGGTAAGCTTTCCAATTTCTCTAGCTGCTAAAATTTGAGCTTCTCTTTCATCTGATAAAAGTGCTTCTGCAATGGCTGCTTCCATATTTGGAGTTAAACCCATTACTAATTTTCCTCTTCCTTGATCCTTCTATTTGTATATGGAGAGAAATAAGTACATGGTATAAGTGTATATGAAGTGAAATTATAGTGTAATGTGATTGCTTCTCGAGGATGCAAGGTTTTTGCTTTTTGGTTCTTAAGGAAGGGCTTTTCTTTGTATTGTTTGAATTAGAAGCAAAGGATTACTGTTCATATATATATATAACTACCATAAGTGGAAATATCATTGAGTGAATCTTTCACTTTCCTTTTATAGAAGAAAACCCCGTGAGCCTTGGTAGTTCACGAGAAAAGGTGACATATTTTAATGGGGAGCCATGAAATTAGGTAGAGCTATTGTATATGGGTCTTTGGTCCTTCACTACTTAAATTTACTAAATTTCTTAGGTATTTATAATAATAATAATAATAATAATAATAATTTTCTTAGATTAATTCAAAAAATAATTTAAAAGCACTTTATCCTCGTTATCAAAGTATTCTGCTCCCGAAATAATTTTGTCAAGCAAAATATATTTTCAGAGAGTGCACAAAAACTAGCATGTAACATTAAATTGTGAATTTTATGTGTATGTTAACTGAGATTCTCTCCATTTTCCTCTATCCACTTGGAGAATTCATCTTGAACATTGAATTTTGAACGTGAAGAAGGAAGTAAAGAAAAGGGCATGTAAAAGTCCGTGATGGTTCTTTTACTTGAAATATCTGTTAAGAGGATATTTGGGTGAGCTTATAAGCTTTTTAAAATATCTTATCTTAAGATGTTTAAGAGCTTATAAAATGTAATGAAGTGTTTGGTAAAAATTTTCAAAAAAATTTTTATTAACTCTTAAAATAAGATGTTAGAAGTTTATAAGTTTTTTTTAGAAAAGTAAGGAACTTCTAACTTATTTTTAATATCTTCACATGCACCTTCAATTATAACCTTTTTAATTACAAAATTGTTATTACTAACATCTTACAAGTTAAATGTTCTTATTTTATTTAAACACTTTAATAACTTAATTTTAAAATAAGATCAACATCTTATAAGCTCCAAACACATAAGATGTCGGAGCTTATAAGATGTTTTAAATAGGCTTAGAGGGTGTTTGGCTTGTTTAAAACATCTTATAAGCTTCTACATCTTATAAGACATTTTTGGAGCTTATAAGATGTTGAATCTTATTTTAAAAATAAGTTCTTAAAGTGTCTAGATAAAATAAGATCTTTTAACTTATAAGATGTTAGTGATGATAATATTATAATTACAATAATTAAAAATGAAACTAAATGTTAATATCTTAAAAATAAGTTGGGAGCTCCTGACTTTTTCAAAAGGGGCTTATAAACTTCTAGCATCTTATTTTTGGAGCTAATAAGATATTTTTTAAAAAATTTTACCTAACACTTCACGATATCTTATAAGCTCTTAAACGTCTTATAAGATGTTTTTAAGAGCTTATAAGCTCACCCAAACACCCTCTAAGAGTATAAGTTTAAGGTAGTGAAGTGCTTTTATGTTATTTCTAAAATTCTCTTTTTTGGGTTAGGATGATAGACATAGGGAATAGGGATTCAATTCTATATATCCTCTCTTATAAGAAAGATGATGTCACTTTATCCTAAAAGTCATAATGTTATCTTTATAAAATTAATATGCGGAGTTATTACTCGATAAACGGAGTGCTATTTATAAGACGTTCCTGGGGGGTTTCGCATTAAAACATAGGAAATTCAAAATTATTGCTAAACTCCACATTGTGAGTCGTACTGGTAATACAGTCTGAAACTCTGATTTGCTTCGAAAGTCGTAACAAGAGTGATTATCATTTATCCATTCGGAAATTGTGGAATATCTCAGATTTTTCTCTCGCATTTATACGGCGAGTAATCGTGTTTGTGGGAATGGTGCCCCCCATCTCTTTTTAAGGCAAATTTTCATGGGGAGTTGCTTTGCGGCTCCATATTTTCATTCTTTATTGCCCAGACTGACTGAGGATAGCAGCAGCAACAGTTATTTTAATATTGGTGCTTTGAACGATGCCTGAAACAGGAGAATACCACCCTTCAAACTGTGGGCGCGCCCTTCCTTTTTGCAGTCAAGTTGATACTGGATACATAAACGGACCTCAGGTATATTGTGCGTGCAAGTGTGTGTGCGTTATTTTCTTGAGGTAAACCTAATTACAGAAGTATCTTACGTGATATGAGAATTATAATATTTGTTACTTATTAATATTTTGACTAAACATTACATGTAGACTTTCGTTAATCTAACATGTTAAAGTTTTTGTTAATTGAACTAACGATAACGGTGTTATTATAATTTTTTATATCACAAATAGTGTTCGCAGAATTGAGTCAAACTTTAGGGGATGCTAAGTGGTGTAAATTAATTTTTTATTTCAAAACGATGTTTCATCTTGTATTCTTTATATTAAATACATGTCAAATATACTAAATATTTTCTTATAAGAACACAAGATTGTGAATACTATACACTTAGCAGGTATCCATATAATGAAATATAAGATGAAACACGAAATGAAATAAAGGATCAAAGTGATGTTGAGGTGATGAAATATTATTATTATTATTATTATTATTATTATTATTATTATTCAGTTTGGGGGTCGAGGACACTGCACTTTGATTTTGGATTTAGATTTAATAGACTATCTACTTAATAATTAAAGGACAAGTATGCTTAAATCAACCAGAAAATAGATTATAATTATTTTGACAATTATTTTGAGGTTGTGTGGCACTTCACCAATCAAAAGGGTCCAGCACAAAGAAAGGGGTTTGGATTGTAATGCGGTTATATTCCTATTAAAGGGTTTCAATCGAAAATTTCTTTGTGAAGAACAATGCAATGGACAAAAACATGCACGTGAATAATTGCTAATTGGTCTGGCAATAATGACTAAGCGAAAGTACACAGTAACTCATTACGAAAATTAGAGAGAAAATTAAAGATTAGATGCTTGGAAAAATATGATTTAGATAGGTATTCTATAGAGGCACGTGGATATGATGGCTTTTCATTGCATAGGCAGACCCCCCTACTGCATTCGTAGTAAAATAATGAATTTTCCGTTTTATCCCCAGAGTCTAATATGACATACATCAATTTGTTTTAAGCGTTTGATACAAAAAATAAATAGTTAGGATTTTTTTATTTTAAAATGATGTTTCATCAAGACATGTCAAATATATTTAATCTTTCTTATAAAAATACGAGGTGATGGATGCGTATAATGAAATGAAAAATAAAATATAAAGTGCATTAAAGTAACTTATCAAAGTGCAAAACAAATACTTTCATTTAACTATTATGACTTAAAAAATACTAATGAAGTATTGATGACATATGTTATGACATCAAGTCGTGATATCAAAGTATAATGATTCCTCTAACAAAATAAATACATTGGATTGTATCTTATTTCCAATTGAATCAGATTGAATTTTAGAAAAACGACTTAAATTTTAAAGTATTTTATGATCAAATTTAATTGAAGAGGAGGGATACGAAAGTAGCTTGATGTTAGCTCCCTGCAAACAGATCAGGTCGTGGGTTTCAGTCTCATTAGAATAGTTGGTAACAAGTACGATCATTTCTTTAATATAAAAATTAATTAAAGAGGATAAACTAGTCCTTTAACCTCATACCAAATCGTTAGATGCATAACAATATGTCGATATCCTGTCTGATAGAATTTTTGGATATGATATCATTCTTCACGGATCAATTCTTTTCTTATTATTACTAAAATCCAATTATCAATGAGGCCTTATTCTAGTGGTAAGGTGGATATTTTATGATCCTAAAGATACATATTTGATTCCTTGTAACGTTATTTTTTATTATATAGTAGATTTGAAATCTTTTTTACTGTATAGTATACTATTGAGAATTTTTCTTTATTATTATTATATTGTTATTGGTATATCAATGTGTAAATTGAATGTTGTAGTCACTTTCTTAAAATACAATCAAACTGGAAGAAAATAATTCTGACATTCCTAGACATAGACAGCCCTCCTGAGCGTCATGTTTTTATAGGCCCAAGTGTTAAGTTTGATAACGTGGCCCTGAGGCCCAAGTACAAGCTAAAAAAGTAAACTAGTAGGCCCAGTCAATACATTATTAAGATTTGAGACGAAAAATAAAAATGAATATGAAAATAAAACATCACTTTCGATTCTCTACTATTTATAAGTTGGAAAGAAAATGAAAATATCCCCTATATTATTATTCCCTTGTAATCCCCCAATATGTGATATGATTGTTGCATGATTGCTTATTATTATGCGACTTCCGTATATAAAACGGACTCAAAAGTTGGTGGCCAGTTCTTCAAACTCGAAGCCGATTTCTTATTAAATTAATCGTTTAATCAAGATTTTGTTACGCCAAATGTATGATTGGGTTTCATCTTTCATTTTTTTATTCTTTTCGATTAATCATTCTGCTGTTTTGTGTTTTCGATTGTTATTATTTATTACCTAATTTGGTATTTCAGGTTTAAAGTCAAGGGTTTTCATTTTTTACTTTGCCCGCTTCTAGAATTGATCCGTATTTATTCTCATTTCTGCTTCGTGCTTTTGATTTTGCCGTAATTCTTATGTGTAGCTGGGGTGGAGGAAGGAGCAGTACACTCAATTTTGAGGAGTTCTGGGGAGGAATTGAAGATAAAGACTGCGATGGTTAATATAGTTATGGACGGTGACGGATCGCCTCGGGTTATATTGTCAGACCCCACTGGTTCTACAGCTGAGGTGTGTGTACTTCGGTTCCCGTATGATGTGAATTTTATGTTCGCAGATAATTACGACAATGAATTGGTTGATGTAATTGTTAATTTCATGTAATGACATGTTCATGAGTTCTCTTATTTGAAATGCAATTAAACGTCAATGCTTAGAATGGCTGAATTAGTGTTGCTATTATTGAACTGTGGTATAAGAGAGGAAATTGTGCTGCTTGAAGTAACTGCGTCAATCAGCTTATCCTTGTTCACATGTTTTAATAAAGACAGTTTCTGTTTCTCTACGGGTTTAAGTTAAGCTAGTAAGTTTACTAATTGCAGTAAAGAGTTCTGGATGAGGCTTGAAAAGAAATCTAATCGCACCCTTTTATTTGTTGTTGCAGGTGCTTTTGTATGGTGGGCAGGTGATATCTTGGAAGAATGAAAAAAGAGAAGAAATGCTTTTCCGGAGCAATAAGGTGAACTAAATAGATTATTTAGTATATCGTATGCAAAGAAAAGCATGGCTAAATTATTACAGAAAAGGTTTTCAAGACTGGTATATAACTCTTGGGTGGATGATAATGTCTTTGTGTATCCTACTGTTTATAAATGCAGTTGGTAATATTGGCTATAATTGTTAAATTGTGGAGCAGTTCTTTCAAATATAGCTATCTATTTAATGACATTGGATAATATCATATACTACTAGTTATGATGAATATGCATTTCATGTTGTTCATCAGGTTTTATGGAAGCCAGGTAAAGCCATCAGGGGTGGGATATTCGTATGCTTTCCACAGGTGAATTAATTAACTAGAGAAAAAGAATTTACAGTTTCTATCAGGCCTGTTGTATGCATTCTCATTTGTTAGATGGGCATTTTAGTTTGCCAATTTGGGTTCGTTGGAGCAAACTGGATTTGCAAGGAATAGATTATGGTCATTGGACAGCTCTCCTTCGCCTTTGTCACCAGTGAACAATCAGTCAAGTGTGGATCTTATGCTAAAATCCACTGAAGAGGATCTGAAGACTTGGCCACACAGGTAAAGGAGGAAATAACATGATGTCTTTATTTGTTATGGTAATGTGAGAGACTTGCATCCAGCTTCCAATTTGGTTTTGGTGCTGTTTGCAGATTTGAGTTGCGTCTACGAATTTCTCTGACTGCTGGCAAGCTCACCTTGATTCCTCGTGTGCGAAATACTGATAGCAAGGCCTTCTCATTCACGTTTGCTTTGTGCAATTATCTATCTGTGTCTGATATCAGGTATTCCTTAATTGCTGGATGTTCTTCTTGCTTGCTTCTTTGATATGTTATCACCTGCTTGATTTTTGTTAAATTTAACTGAATTTGGTCCATATTACATTCAGATACTAGTTTATTTTGCACGGATGAGGAACTCTCTCTATTTCCCCAGTTAAATCTAGAATGCTAGATACTTTATTATCCTTTTCAGACACGTTTTTTATGCTGATTTATTTGCAGTGAAGTGCGTGTTGAGGGCTTGGAGACACTTGACTACTTTGATAATTTGTCACAAAGAGAAAGGTACACAGAGCAGGCAGATGCAATTACTTTTGATGGTGAGGTAATGTGTTTCATTTTCTTTTCTCTTCTCTTTTTGGTCTGTGTGTGTATGCACACGTATGTATTAGGACCATATAATTCTACACTGGTCTGCAAAAGGATTTTTCTGAAATTAAAGCTTTCCGAAGCACTTTTTAGCATGTTTTCCCTCTCTTGATAGATTGACCGAGTATATTTAAGCACTCCAACAAAGATAGCCATAATAGACCATGAGAAGAAGAGAACTTTTGTACTTCGAAAAGAAGGAATGCCTGATGCAGGTTCTTTCATTATTCTCAATTGCTCTTTATTGTTATGGTTTGAAGCTTTGCATTCACTTTCTGGAAACTATTCTAAAGGAGGTGATCATGCTGTGCAGTTGTATGGAACCCTTGGGACAAAAAAGCGAAGGCTCTTCCAGATTTAGGTGATGATGATTACAAAACCATGTTATGTGTTGATTCTGCTTCTATTGAAACCCCAATAGTCTTGAAACCATTTGAAGAGTGGAAGGGCCGTCAAGAGCTGTCAACTGTTTCCTCAAGTTATTGCAGCGGACAATTAGATCCTCTGAAAGTTCTTCACGGATTCAAGTGATTGAATTTGTGGTGCA
>JACFYI010003658.1:2222712-2248248 GCA_014898755.1 Handroanthus guayacan
GGGGGTTGGTTATGCAGACAACATTTCTAGCTTAAGATCTTATTGACTTAAGCAGTATATATGCATTTGCATGTTGTTCAATGAGGTTCCTCATTCATAATAGGAGGAATGTTGGTCCTGTATTTAACTTGACGAGGGAACTATGTGCATCCTGTGTCTGCACTTGTTGGTTGTAAGATAATTTGGTCAGTTTGGATAGTCTATGAATACCTACTAGCGATGTAATATATATATTTACGTACACTAAATTGTGTGTTTTTCAAGATTTGGTGCAGAAATAAGCAGGTGGATACGTATTCAAATGCTAATATTAAAATATAAAAAGTTGTGATGCATTGGATTATTCACGAGCTTTCTCCCCGTCATCATTTTTTTATTGAGATATTATTAGGTGCTACAAAGTAGACTTTGAATTTGATTCCTTACTGACCTTGGTCATTAGTAAGTCCAGAAAAGAGAAAGCAGGGATGTCCCAAATTTTTGCTTCGCTTGGTACATGTATATGTATGCCCTGCAGAGTGGTTCGCTCTCAACTGTGCTAACAATCTCACCCTTAACTGCATACAGAAAAGATCGAATGAGTTTTTTCTTTGCCCGGTATTTTTCAGCAAAATGTCAGATGACATTGTTACAGCTAGTTTTACCTTTTGTTTTGAGTTTATATCCTGGAAGCCTGGAAATCTCAATCGAATAACTTGGTGTCAGCTTTATATCATCCGACGCTTCTCCCATAACCCTGGAATTGATAGATAAAGCTGGTCAATTTTAACTTCTATTTTTTTATTTTATGAAGACTGTTATGTTTCATATTTATCTTTTGTCAGAAAGAAAATTTCAAATGATAATCATACTGCTTCGTGAGCTCTTCATTCTTCCCTCCTGTCAGCTTCTTGATAGATGCTCCTAGACCTTCATCAAAGTTTTTCGTTACCATGCTCATGGTCAGGCCAGAGAAAACAATAACCAGTCGAACCATCATTCCGACATCGCTGTCAATAACCATTTGATACATTTCCTTTGTTGCTTTAGATGGTGCTTTCCCAATTTTTGTCCTTAGAAGATCTTTCAGTTTCTCATTGTCTGCATGTATCCCTGCAATTCAAGATTTCTGAGTCAAGATACCAGCATTTTTAACTGCATTGAAAAATTAATGCGGAGGCCGCATTAGTTTAATCTTAAAAACTGGTTGATTTGTAACCTATAAATGTGGGTTGCTGTGTTCATCCATATTTCTGTGAATGAATGCGCTGATGTTTTCTTCTACTGTGCAAGAGCAAATCCATTTTGTGAATTAAAGGAAAATTTGATTTGTGTGATGGTACCAAAGCCGTATACCTTGATGCTGGGGCCAAGCATGCTCTTCTTTCTTCTCAGACCAACAGCATTCAGCTGCTTTCCATCTCCCAGCATAACCGGAAAAGATACTCCAGTCTTAGCTTCAATTTCAACCGGTCCGGTACATCCTCCGCTTTACATTTGACTGGTTTTTCTCCCTCAATCTTCTCTTCTTTATCAGTGGATATCCTTTCCATCTCACCTTCCCTTTCCCTTCTTCATTATCCTTTGACTTGGGTTCTGTCTCATTGCCCTCATCGTTCATTGTTGACTTGAAAGCAACACCACTCTTGGGATCAATCTCCAACATTTCAATGTTTTCCGCAACTTCACTCACAGTAGTCAGCATCTTTATATGTCAGCAATAGTATTTTAAGCAAAGAAAGTGAAATGTTCTTTGATTGTTGTGTGGAATTGTTGGGAAACTGGTTGCATGCTTATATAGGGGAAAAAATTGGTGAGATCGATGTAGGGTTCATTAATTTGCAGAAAGAGCTAGCTCATGCTGGGGTTGGTCTCCCACTCTCCCTGTTTGTCTACTTCGGTATGAGCATTGTGTGATGAGGGAAGCTGAAACCAAATTTTAATGTTCCTTTTCGGAGAGATTTACTGTGTTTCATATGATTTCTGTGACAATTTTCAACTTAAATACAGATTTATCTTTAACTGACACTAAGTGTTACCTTTTTGTGCTTAGTGATATTCTGATATTTAAGTGCAGTATTCTGATTGTATTACGTCCTAAATACCATCCTTATTAGGCCATATGTAATCCAGATTTATTAAAAATATCTTCCTAAATACAATCAATACAAATCATTGACTTAATTAAATCATTAAGTACTTCAACTATAAAAAGAGGATTTTAAAATACTTAGGTTTCTCTATACTTCTTTATTTTGTCTAAGGCCTAATGAGACAAAATAGGCAAATTCATAATTTTTATGCATAAAAAATATGTTTTTCTAAATATGTGTCTATTTTAGTTATTTTGAAACAATATTAATTATTTTATTTTATATGTGCAGAAAATTTTGCAGCGCGTCATTTTCTGTCTTGACATTCTTGAAACGAAATCCTCGTCTTCTTCAACGGGGGATTCTGCACCTTAAAAATCACAAGAAGTTTTCAGATTAATTTGTTCATTTCATACGCCGTCTTAATTTTCAGAACCCCTTTTCTTCAGCTTTTCTACCATCCCTCGTGTCTGTTCCAACTTTAGCGGCCCTATTTGACCTAAACCAATCTTCACAAAAGCAGCAGTCTGCTCCGACACCACAGAATATGCTTGTCTGATGGCAATCCAAGATTTAGTAGTTGAGCAAGCAAATGAGATGGAGATTTGGAGGCAACCAAGACAGAAGAAGCAGCAGCCTGGGCAAATAGACTCTCATCATTCATCAATTTAACTATTTTTGCAAAAAAATGCTCCATTTTTCTCTGCATTGGTACAAGGGCTCCTAAGATGATGGCAAAGGCTTCATTTTACTTCAATTCATAAATGCCCTCTAAATTGCGATGATGAAAATGGTAGGAACAACCAAGAAAGACTGAATAAAAACACTAACCCCTATAGTTCCATTAAACACGAATGTCGGGGCCTATTCTCTAATATACATAGACACAAGCGATTCATGCACTTCCTACGGGAACAACAACACATTAGATCTAGCGTGCTTCCAAAAATGGTACTGCTGTTGTAGAACAGTCGGTACCAAACAAACAAAATACAGACGATTGATATTAAAGCATACCTCAAGAAGATTCTCATAGGAAGACACTTAAGTTGCATTGAAATTAGCCAAATGTTCTTCGCAAGGATTAATTGCAATGCAAATGCAAAGGTCATGCGGGTGATCCCACTTCAGGTGATTGATGAAACCTGCAAAAATTGCTCCACACATTTACACTCCATAAGAAACTGATGGGGAAAAAAAAGAGAGAACAAAAAGGAAACCTTGTCATGTACTACGGAATATCTGCACCTGATGGCTCAAATGAGCAGTTCCAAATATCAATCTTTTCTTTGTACCAACTCCAAGATGCTAATGGCAGAAAAGTGTCACGCCTGGTGATATTCCAAGTAAAAGCATTGAGTCTTGATAAGAAATTATGAAGGTGAGGAGGGATCATCACCAAATCAAATTCATATTATAGTTTGAATCATAAATTCCATCTTACATCATAAGAATGCATGTCCAAATGGTTATGTTCAGCGAGAATGCAAAATGGCATCAGTTGGTTAACTGCAGAACTACTTACTTCCCAACCTAAGACGGATGGCAACATCAAGTATGGTCTTCACGTTCTCATCTTCCTTATGTGTGAGACTTCACAGAAACCTTTCGAATTTTTGCAGCATCCCAATCTACAAAAGCTTCCCCAAAATCTTACAAAAGTATCAATAGTGACGATAAGAGAAGGCACAAGACATCAAGGAACAATGATGACATAGTTTCTTACCATTCAAACATAGTCCTCTGTCCATAAATTTGTCTTGAGTGGTGAATTTGGAGCAAACTACCACAAAAGAACCCATTTCAAGCAAGTGTTTCCAATTGCATGTCGCACGTTTCCTTAGCATTTGTGTATACTAGAAGCCACTGCAGTTCTCATACAAAATACAGTTGTTCTATGCAAATGGCAGTGGTAAGCATATTATACAAGCATTTTGAAGGATAAAAAGGACAAGACACGACTAAGCATTCACCCAAGGAGCTGTGGCAGAGTTAAGACCGAAAGACATTTCTACATTCCGCTTGACATGTAGCCCTCCACCTATTTCATAAGCCCATTCAACATACCCATATTGATTGTCCACCTACAAGAATACACTCTGACGATGTGTACCTTTGCTAACTAGATAAACTATGCATGTAACATGGGGAACTATAGAAATTAAATTAAACCCAACTGAAAACAGATAGTCAAAAGCCAGTACATTAAATTAGCAGCACAATAGTAAATTTGTTTTATCCATTAATGGATGTTACAGCAAGGGAATAAGTCCTGCGGAGTGAAATAATGTATTTAACAAATTGTACCCCTTTTTAGTTCCGCTTTTTAAACTTTAGGTTCATTAGCTTCAGATCCTCTGGATTATCTCAGATGAGTTAAAAAAAAACAAGACAGAGCAATTGTGGCTTTTAATCCATACACCACATTATGTAGTCAATCAAACACATTCTATCTATTGCTAATTCTTAAGAGAAGTATCACAATGAAACTATTAAAGATAACTAGGATTCACCAAATTTCATAACACCAAAAAATTTTGCGTACCTTTTTGCCACAGGTGCCACCCATGGTGCAATATGCATGACATACAACCTTTCCTAAACAATAACAACAAGTACGCATAAAAAATAGCACGTAAAGATGTAAGAAATGAAGAGTTAGGTCATAGTAGATGCACGGACCAGCAGGAAACATCACCATGTTTTCTTCGCCGTCCTATAACTTCACAATCCTTAAAGCTCTTGAGCCATGTGATTTTGGTACCTCTGTTGATTGTCCAAAGGTATTGCGCCACCCACAAGAGCTTGGATCTCCAATATGTATCTCCACATAAAAAACTGATGCTATGAGAACATCTCCAGAAGAAATGGCACAATCCCTGGTGACATTTATTTAACCTAAATGAATTCACATACGCAAAAGTGCACCAATGCATTTTCGAGCGCATAAGCCCCTTCCCACAAAAAATAAGAAATACATATAGAACAAAACATGACAAGATACATAAATTAAAGAAAGAATGAATGAATATTTACCTGAAGAAAGAAACACAGATAAACAATCTCCTCCTCTGAAGCTAATGTATGACTCAGGTAATTAAGAGAGGAACACCCGATCCATTTTTGAACCCTGCTTGTAACTTCCCCATCTGTTCTCGCAATTTTGCTGCTGATAATAGCAAGTCCCCATCTTTGAACCCTCCTTGCATTCATCAATATTTGTACAACATCCAATTTTAAGAACCAAAGTCAGCTATTTAATTAATCAAGGGCATCCCACAAATCCATCACAAAATGCTAGAATCTGTCATGTTATCTTCACAACTATTGACTCCATAACCCCTGAAATGAGTAATCCATCCTCAAGTGAGAAATCAGTAGGAGAAGCAAAAGAAATGGTTAACATCTAACCATTTGAGAAGGGGAACATAAGGTTTCCTCTCTTTTTCTGCCTTATATGTATGATTAATTTCTCATGCAAATTATGGTTTTGAGAAAATTTTTAAAATGTATTGACATAACTAATGAATTGTGATAAGGCATGTAGCAAATATTTGCATAGATAAGATAGTTATAAGTGGCTTAATTTTGGCAGATGGATGAGTATAAGCATCACGAATCCTGCACAATATGGCACTCGCAATCACAAGACATGAAGCATAATTACTGCGTTAAGACACAATTGTGATGATGACAATGATATGAACCAAGAAAGACTGAATAAGGCACTAATCCACATTTCCATTTAACAAGAGGGCAGAGGCCTATTCTGTAATGTACAAAGGACAAGCGATTCATGCCCTTCCTATGGCAACATTAGGTCTAAAGTGCTTCCAGAAACAGTAGTACTGCTTTTGTAGAAAAGTTGGTGCCAAACAAATAAAATAATCACACGATTGATATTAAAAAATACCTCAAGATTCTCATAGGAAGAAACTTGAGTTGCATTGGAATTAACCAAATGTTCTTCACATGGCTTAATTGCAGTGTTCTCACTTCAGCTGATTGATGAAACCTGCAAAAATTGCTCCACACATTTAGCATGTAAACTCTGAATCATTCTTATTCAGAAACATACCTCCAAGCTTGCAATCTTCAGGGCTCGTTTCTGCAGGAAAACACTCCATAAGAAACCACAAGAAAAAGAAAAAGAATAAGAAAAAAGAAAATAAAAAAAAAATGAAAAAGAGAAAAAAGGAATAGAAAGGAATGCCACGGAATGTCTGCACCTGATGCCTCAAACGCGCCGTTCCAAGTATCGACCTTTCCTCTGTACCCCACTCCAAGATACTGATGACAGAAAAACCTACTGATGTGAAAAGAAGAGTCTTGATAAGAAATTATGAAGTTGAGGAGAGATTGTAGCCAAATCAACTTGCTAATATAGTTTGAATTATAAATTCCATCTTCCATTATAAGAATGCATGTCTAAATGGTTATGTTCAGCAAGAATGCAAATGGCATCAGTTGGTTAACTGCAGAACCACTTCAGAACCTAAGACAAGATGGCAGCATCAAGAAAGTCTTCACATTCTCATCTTCCATACATGTGAGACTTCACAGAAAAACCTTCAAATCCTTGCATCCCAACTTACAAAAGTCTTCCACAAAAAGCATCAATGTCCACGACAATAAGTAAGCACGAAACATCCGGGAATAATGACATAGTCTTTTACCATCCAATATAGTTCTCTGTCCATAATTCCCTTGAGTGGTGAATTAGGAGCAAACTAAAACCATTGCAAGCAAGTGTTTTCATTTGCACGTTGCACATTCCCTTAGCATTTGCGTACTAGAAGCCAATGTAGTCTCATACAAAATCCAGTTATTCTATAGAAACTGCAGTAACAAACATATTAGTTACTACATACGTATTATGAAGGACAAAAGGTAACAGACACAACTTACGGTCAGCAATCATCACCCAAGGCACAGTACTAGTGTTAAGACCGAACTATTTCTGCATTCCATTTGACATATAACTCTCTACCTACCACAAGCCCCTTCTGCATTCTATATTCATTCTCCACCTATAACAATACACTCTCCCCAAAAAGTAATAAATATAAATTTAACGAAAGTGAAGAAATTTACTTCCATCATTCCAATATTCAATCATAAAAACAAACAAGAAAGATAAAAAAGACACTTAAAACATGCTAAAGGATTGATTATAAGAAGTGGCCAAGTTAACGTACAGGTTCATGAATACATATTTCATGTTTAGAGGGACACATCTGAAATTACAATTCTAAGCCCTTAGTCTCCCGGATAGAATGCGTGTAAAATAGATTAGGTTATCCGATCAAATGCAGAACTACAAAACTTGAACAAAACCAACTGAAACAGACAGTCAAAAGCCAGGATGTTAAATTAGCAACAGAAAGGTACACTTTTTTCTTGTCCTGGGGAGTGAAACTTTGTATTTAACAGGTGGTACCCCTTTTCAGTTCCAAAATTTAAATTTTAGGTCCACTTGCTCCCCCACTACTCTAGATTACCCAGATGAATAATAAAACAAGACAGAGTTCTTGTAGCTTTGAACCCATGCACCATACAATTTAGTCAAGCAATCTAGCTTATTCTCAAGAGAAATATCACAATGGACAATAAAAGATAATTTGGATTCACCAAATTTCTTAACACAAAAGCGGTAAACAATGAATTTGTGGGGTAACATACCTTTGCCACAGGTGCCATTTGTGTTGTGATATGCATGATGATCAAAAATTGCATGTAAAGACGTAAGATATGAAGAGTTCAGCCATAGTATATGCACCGATCAGCAGGAAACATCACAATGTTTTCTTCGCCGTCTTATGACATCAGCATCCTTAAGCTCTTGAACCATGTGGTTTGGTACCTCCCCTTAATTGTCCAAAACTATTGCGTGATGATTGAACTGATGTTTATCTCTGCAATGAAAATTGATGCTATGAGATCATTTCCAAAAGAAAATGGCACAATCCTTGACGATCATCACTCCTTTTGATCATTTATTTAACCTAAATGACTTCATACATGCAAAATTCACCAATGACCCTTCCCTGTGCAAGCCTCCCTTTCCTATAAAAAAGAGCACATAAATATAATACAAAACATGATAAAAAAATGCATAACAAACGAACAAAGTGAATTTTAAAAGAACAGCCTGCTCCTGAGTAACTACTTTCTTGCCCTTAGGAGTGAAATTTTATATTTAAAAAATAGTACCCCTTTTTAGTTCTGTTTTCAAACTTTAGGTTCATTAGCTTCAGATCCTCTGGATTACCTCAGATGACTAAAAACAAGACAGAGCTCTCGTGGCTTTGAACCCATATACCACACTACACAGTCGGTCAAGCACAGTCTATCTATAGCTAATTCTCAAGAGACGTATCACAATGAACATTAATAGATAACTTGGATTGACCATATTTCATAACACCAAAGTAGTCAACAATGAATTTGTAGTGTTGCTTACCTTTGACGCAGGTGCCATTTATGCTGTGATATGCATTGCATACAACCTTTCACTAAACAATAACAGCAAAAGTACTCATCAAAAAGTGTATGTAAAGATGTATGAAATGAAGAGTTTGGTCATAGTAGATGCACCAGCCAGCATGAAACATCACAACATTTTCTTTGCCGTCCTTAAGCTCTTGAGCCCATATGATTTTGGTACCTCATTGACTGCCCAAAGGTATTGCACCACGACAGCTTGGATCCCCGACATGTATCTCTGCATAAGAAACTGATGGTGCGAGAACACCTCCACAAGAAATGGGACGACCCTTGGTGGCATTTATTTAACCTAAATGAATTCACATGTACAAAAATGCACCATCGCGTTTCGAGAGCATTCATAACCCCCTTCCCACAAGAAAGAGACACACATATGAAAAATATAAAAAAAAAAATGACAAAATACTAAAATTAAAGAATGAATGAATGAATATTAGCCTGAATAAAGAAAGCCAGATAAACAATCTCCTCCTCTGAAACTAATGTACGAGTCAGGTAAATGAGAGAAGAACACCCGACCCATCTTTGAACCCCGCTTGTAACTTCCCCACCTGTTCATGCAATTTCGCTGTTGATACTAGCAAGTCAGCTTGTCCTTGCATTCATCAATATCTGTACGTCATCCAATTTAAAGAAAAGTGAGCTACTTATAGGATAATTAAGAAATGGCATCCCACGAATCCATCACAAAATGCTAGAATCTGTCGTGTTACCTGCGCAACTATGAACTTCATCACCCCTGAAAATGAGTAATCCATCCTCAACTGAGAAATCAGTAGGAGGAGCAAACGAAAAGGTTAACGTCTAACCAGTTTGAGAAGGAGAACATAAGGTTTCCTCTCTTTTCTTGTCTTATATGTAACGTTAATTTCTCATGCAAATTATGGTTTTGAAAAAACTTTTAAAAAGATATTGACATAACAAATGAATTATGATCAAGAATGAAGATTTGCATGGTTAAGGTAGTAATAACTGACGGCAGACGGAGCAGCAATAGTTACCTTTCACAATATATACATATATATATATATATATAAGCATCACAAATGAACTTCATTCCCTGCACAATATGGCGCTACCACATGACAAAAATTCTTACTCAGATTAGGTAAAAGTTAATAGCAAAAGATTGAAGTGAATTTAGAGAAGATTGGAGTACCATGCAAGCAGTCATGTTCGCAGCATTGTCCTGCCGAGCCGCCATATTCTTGCCCCCCACAAAATATTGTACATAGTTTCCTCCTTAATACCTTTGCTTCATCCACCAAAAATCTTCTTTTCAAGAAACCATCAATCCATAATAAGCAATAAATTACTCCAAAATCCCTCAGACACAGATTCACCTTGCCCCCTTTTCTTGCTTTCTTCTATATATTATTTACTCTATCCTGGACTTCCACATCGTAGAATCTGATATCATATGAGGATGTTTTTCTTCAAGAAATCTTTGCATGTCCTCGTCAAAAAGCCTAGAATAAAGGATAGAAAACACGCTTAAAGCATAAAATCACCAAGAAGAAAAGTAGTAATTCTAATAATTGGCGGAACTTAGAAAAGATTTTATCAAAAATTCCAATTTCATATAGAAAAACAGAATCCATAATGCACTAATCTGGAACCAGAAACATAGACCATTGAATCAAATAATGACTCTCCAGTCTCATCTTCCTCCATTGCAGAAACTTCAGTTCTTCATACTTTCTTCCTTCCGCCAAGTCTGGGCTTACTGTGCTTAAGACACTGGAATATTTGACAGTTAAAAACAAGAGAGGACGATGTATATATATAGGTATCTGGAGCGTACTGCACTGCGCGTTGCGTTTCACTGAAGCAACCTTGAAAATTATGACCGTTGTTCTTCTTACTTGGTAGATAAGATATACAACCGTTGTCGTATTTTCTTTTTTCTTTTTTCTTTTTTTTTCCTGTCTGATAAATACGCGTTTTTTTTTTTATAAATACTGATAAATACGCGTTGGTGTTAGTAGTAGTTGTTGTTTTTTTTTTTTAGGCTATCATCTGATTTATCCCTAATTTATCTAAAAAAAAAGGGCTATTATCTGATTTTTTTTCTTTCTCTTTCTTTTTTTTCCCCTGAGCAAGAATCGTAAATTTTGATTTAAATGGGGTCAAAGTAAATGATCATGATGATTGATTACAATGCCATAAAACCAATGAATTTGTAATACTCTCAATTTGTTCTGTTAAAAAAATAAACAAAAAGAAAAAAAGAAAACAAAATGTCATACTTTAGACTAGCATTTTATTATTGTATGGTAAGTCAAATTATAAATTACGTTGTAGCCAAGAAATAAATTTACGAAGGAATGACAGGGAATATTTTTTTATAGAACAAATTAATTCAAGACTCTCTCTCTCTCTCTCTCTTCTTCCTCTTCTTCTTATTTTTCTAGGAAGATTCAGATTTCCATACTTTGCATTAATATTAATATTGTCATTGTATGTTAAATTAATTACATATTATGTTGTTGCACAAAATTAATCATCGGGATGATAGAACACTTCTGAGTTTATCCTATGAAACAATTAGGATGTCATTAATGTTTTATTTATATAAAATATATGTTATTGTAAATAATATAAAGAATTTTTTTTAATTTAAATAATATAAAGATTTGAAAAATATAAAAATTAGTCATTTCTTGCCAAAAAAAAGGAAGACCACAAATAAAATTTCATCATAAATACTTAAATATGAATTAAATAATTAAATTTAATTTCAAAACTAATATGAAACACACACACAAAAAAAAAAAGGATAAATCAAGAAAATCAATTATCCCGATTTTTTTTCACTGTTTTTTACTGAATTTGACTAATTCACGCTGGTTTTAAACAATTTTATACCCATAGAGCTCTGTCGGTCCTGTCCAATATTAAAACACTAGAGAAATTGGCAGGGGAAATAGAGAGATTTCTTTTTATTGCATAAGTATTACAAGAAATGCTCTATTTCGTGTATATTGTATATGTAAAGCAAGAATAATGCAAGTAGTAGTAAATTTCTTTTGATTGTGATGCCCTAGTAGAAACTTGTGAATTTCATTTTTCATCATTCCCGACTTATAAAATTTTTACTAACCCCTTTATTCTTTATAACCTCATTTCGACCCAACTGACTTACACACTAAAAGATTACAGTCAGAGGCTACTTTAATCTCATTTGCTTACGAACTTAGAGTTCATTATAGAAACCTTACCTTTAGAAACCAAGAAATTTACAATTAAGACCCCAAAATAGAGCTATGTAGGCTTTGTACAGGAGTTAAATTGAAAATTCTGAGTTTGTATCATAACTTCTACTTTAGACAAATATATATATATATATATTTCAAATAGTATAGATTTATGATTTCCTTAGATGTCTTGATTTATGCACTTTATACTGCTTAAAAAAACAAAAGAAAGAAAAGAAAAAAAAAACAGGAAAAGGAGAAGGCTGCATTCTCTTATATTTACTTTCATTATTGTTTCAATTTTCAATGAAGTTTCGTTCAAGTAACCAATCGCGTTATGTACGGTCTTAATTTGTGGCAATTTGTCAGAGTTAGGCAAAATATTTCATAATCTTCCAACATGATAATATTAAATCTAAAAAATATATTTCGAAAAAGACAATTAAAATAATAATTTATGTAAGGGTTTCTCAACTATATTTTGCATGACCAATTCATTGAAGTTGTTGGAATTTCTGGAAATAAATAAATAAAAAGTCAAACCAAAACAAAATACACCGACTGCTGCCACATGATTTATCACACCCTAATTATTGACCTCATTTATTTTATTATTTTATTATATATGCTTTTTCCTCTTGCTGACGGATTTGAATAAAATAAAGGACTCTTTTGATAGATTTTAAAGGCGTTTATAAGATTATTTTATAATCGTTTGTAGTTCATTTGATATTGCAATATCGGTAGTGGGTCGAACCACAATAAACATACATTTTATACTATTTTTTTATTATTAATATTTCCTCTTTCCTCTAATTTATAGTCACTAATTTATGAAATGCGCAGAATATTTTTAGAACCATACTATGTAATGCTCATAAGAAATATTACAAAGAATTATAGATGAAAATTTAGTGGCATTGAGAAAATTACTACTAATTCTACATAAAAAGTGACAAAAGATTATATTTCGTTATAAACAATGATTTTAACGAATTTAATAGTGGAATGTGTTTATATTATCAAAATTCAGAATTAGTGACACATATATAATAGTTACTGAAAAACAATTAAAATCTTGCCACCAAATTATAGTAACAAATTTTTATTATCATTAACTTGCCACTGTATATGTATCATTAATTGTTTATAATGACAATTTATTAATGACAAAATAAAAGTTGTTGTCACTCAATACTTATTATGTGGCAATCTTTATACTGTCACATAATTTTTATCACTTATATTAATTTTTTTGTAGTGAAATTATACTTCAGAAAATACACTTAAAAAAGGGCATTTATGTCTTTAATTAGGAGCCACAAATTAGTAAATACAATCAAATGTTTAATTAGATATGTGGATATATTATTTTAATATATGAATATATTATTGTAATATTATTTAAATTAGACGTAATACTTACAAAATTTAAGACTACTTTACGTATTTTTCCAATTTAATATGATTAATACAATACAATCTATCAAAGAATACCTAAATAAATAAAATAATATAGTAAAAATAATATAGTAATAACAAATAAAGAGGAAAAGGAAAAGGGTCATTTTCACTCAATTCTTTTCTTTTTTTTTTTTTCACTCAATTCATTATATTATACCACCGACGCATAAATAAATCCGCAGTTTGTCATGTCAAAGTCAAATATATCTTTTTGACTCTTAGGAAGGAAACTTCCCCTGTTGTTCGTTTTACTTTTGCCAACCCAAAAAATAAATCCACCTTCTTACTTTGGCAATATTTATATGCTCATTTGATTATTCGCTTTATTTTAACCAAATCCATGTATTCCTTGTTTGATGCGGATAACCATGAGCATTCCTTAATTACATGATAGATCTCTATTAATCTATAACATTTGGGTTAAAACCTGTATTTTTTTATGAAATTTGACTTTATGTTCTAATTGTAGCTCGAATCATAACTAATCAGACGACAATAATCTATTTCTTCAATATTTAAATCATTTTTTTTATTAACAATATTTAAATCATTTACTAGGTGACGTCATTGTCCTTTGGATAAAGTGACATCACCTTCACATTATTAAAATAGAGGTGTAAAGTTTGAGTAACACCAGTAGAGCGTAAGTGTAAGGTGTAAAGTTCTAGTTACTTGAAAAGATCTTCTTTGATTTTGAGTTCCACATCGATTATTAATCCAAATGTATCTCAAATTGTTTTTATTAGGCATTTGTTGGATGTTGATTATTTTTGTGATTCTTGTGTCTACCTTGTCTCCTCAATAATTGAAGAAATGGATTAAGGGATATTATAAAATAAAAAATAAAAATTGCAATAAATTGTAGTTGTCTTCATAAATAATAATAGCACAAAAATACAAATTTTCTGAAAGAAAAATAATTATATTCAATTATACATCAATATAATTATATGAATATATTTTAAAGATTAAATACATAAATTAAATACAAATCAAATTCTTTAAATGACTATTCGATAGACAAATATTATCATACAATACACAAATGCCCAAACGCTATTAATGAAATTTGAACATATGCCTCTCATACTTTCATCAAAAAGCAGAAGAAGAAGAAGAAGAAGGAGGAGGAGGAACATGTACCTTTGATACGAAAAGAGAAATATGATATCATTTTACCCAAGGTACAATTGAAGCAACACAAAAGGACAAATAGAAAATAGAAAAGCATTAAAAGGGAAATCTAAATCTAGAATCAGAAACTGGCGGGATCATTATAACTTGTTGAGTGCCTTGTATATATATATATATATGATTTATAAAATTATGATAATATCCATGTATCATTAGTGGTATTATTTTTTGAAAAACAATAATAATTAATATATTGATACATCAATAATTATTAAATATCAGTAACAGTACTCTATAGTAAAAAGATTTTCAAACCTATCATATGATAAAAAATAGTCTCACATATTGATAAGAATAAAGAATTGAACTTGTGATCTTTATAATTTTGAAATCTCCACTTTAATACTATTATGAGGACTCTATTGGCAACTTATCATTAATTTTATTAACAAAAAAATTTAAAGACTAGATTTTTTTTTAAATTTAACAATTAATTTTTTTAATTATGAAATATTTTTATAATCATTGTCAACCCTAGGAAATGAAATATCAAATACTTGACTATCGAAGTCATTATCGATTTGGTTAAAGGAAACAAAAAGCAATATCTTTCTGGACGGGGCATCTAATTAATTTCCAAAAACGCCCTTCACTGCACCCTACCTTCCAGGAAGACATTTAATTATTTTCTACTAAAATAATTCCAAGAGACAAAATAAAAAGACCCCACTGTTTTCTGACACAGACGCAATTCCTTCCGCGGATTTATCTCTGCAGACCAAGTTGTACCCAAGAAATTAGCAGAAAATAATACGACGCGGTGGGAAACACTTAAATAAATTCTCCATTAGTTAACCTCATCATCCTTCAGAATTTATTTTGTTTCTTTTCTACTTAAATACCAAATTCAAGAGCTCTCTCTTTCTTTATATGCTCCCATATAACCATTGATTTGCTTTACAAAGGATTTTTGGAGGAGGGAATCTCTTGAGGCACGTGGGATTTCATTCTTTAGCTTCAGAAGAAAGAAATATATGTTTTAAGTCCAGTGATCTGAGTGCATATATATTGGGATTTGTGTTTTTGATAGATTAGTTGGGCTATGACAAATTTGTCGTTCTATAATTTCTTAAGAGGGTATTTTTGATGTGGGATTTGCTTAAAATGTGTGAGAAATAGATAAGGTTTTGATCTTGGTCCCGTTTGCCAGTGGTTATTTAAGAGAGTTTGGAGAAGGGGAAAAGAGGGTTTGAGTAATGGGATCTAATAATGGGTTTTACTCAGGAACGGAGTTTAGTTTAGACCCCAAATGGTTGGTTGATCCTAAGCTTCTTTTTGTTGGGCCAAAGATTGGAGAAGGAGCTCATGCCAAAGTCTATGAGGGAAAGTAAGTTGACTTTATTTATTTATTTATTTTGAATCTTGATTTTTGAAGTGAAATGGTTTATAATTCTGGAAACTATAAGGAAGAAGAATAGAGACTAATTTCTGAAAATTTTGAGTAGTTGTGATATTTCAGTCTTGGTTCTGATCATCTGTTTTGAAAACACAATCATTGCATAAGAAATACTTAAATTCTGCCCATGGAATTAAGTTGCTGTTATGTTATGAGGGAGACTTGTATTGTTTAATGAAATCTTTCATTGTGTATTAGTAAAATCAGCTTATGTTTATACGCCTTTATTCAGATACAAAAACCAGAATGTTGCTATTAAGATTGTTCAGAGAGGAGATACGCCTGAAGAGATTGCCAAGAGGGAGGCCAGATTTGGAAGATAAGTTGCAATGCTTTCTAGAGTTCAACACAAGAACTTAGTTAAGGTTGTCTGTTGTCCATTTATTATGATATGTATGGGTGAACAGTGATAGTGAATTATGGTGTCAAATTTCACGCACACACACTCTCTTTCACTCTCTGGCACATCCGTGTGTACTTGGGTGAGTATGAGATATTTGCGGTGAGAATTGTGGATTCTTGGTAGCAATATCTTGGCAAATCTTGTTGCACTGTATTTTGTTGGTTAAGGTTGTCCATTTATTACGCATGCATATATGTGTCTATTTGTGTAAGGATGAAATACTTGCAGTGAGATTTGTGGACTCTTGTTAGCAAATTCTTAGTGACTCTTGTTCATCAACAGTTCATCGGAGCTTGCAAGGAACCTGTTATGGTTATTGTAACGGAGCTTCTGCTTGGTGGGACGTTGCGGAAATACTTAATTAACTTGCGGCCAAGGTGCTTGGATATGCGAGTCGCTATTGGATTTGCGCTTGATATAGCTCGTGCGATGGAATGTTTACACTCGCATGGAATTATTCACCGTGACCTGAAACCGGGTAATTCTTTATTAATTTTTTGAGTTGTTTGGCTTATCACCTGCACTCGCATGGAATTAGGACATTGTATACTAGCTGCAGGAACTTGTTCAGTCTCATGAAATTTGTATATGTTCTTGCAATTGAACTAGGAAATAGTTGGCTTATTTTGTTGAACCTAGGATTAGTCAGAAGTACGGATGTCTGATTTATCATTACTATTTTAAGCTAGTTTGTAATGGGGTACGAGTGAGGGTTGTGTGATTGAGTATCTAAACTTGCACATGGAGAGATGATAACTTGTGTTTTGGGATCTGCAACGAAATATACTAATGAGTGTCCTTTTAGATCTCTTGTTAAAAGTTTATTAATTTGTCTGGTACTCTTTCATTCCAGAAAACTTGCTCTTGACTGAAGACCATAAAACTGTGAAACTTGCGGATTTTGGTTTGGCTAGAGAAGAATCATTGACAGAGATGATGACTGCTGAGACGGGAACTTATCGCTGGATGGCTCCAGAGGTAGTTTCATCGTCATTTTTTCTTCAGCTTGTTCATTACTTGGTATGATATTTTGGGTCGAAAGGATTGGTGACAAATATCTTCCTTTTCTTGGTTTTTTGGTTGCAGCTCTATAGTACGGTCACCCTAAGACATGGAGAAAAGAAGCATTATAACCATAAGGTTGATGCTTATAGTTTTGCCATTGTGCTCTGGGAGCTCATACATAATAAGTTACCATTTGAAGGCATGTCGAATCTACAGGCTGCCTATGCCGCTGCCTTTAAGGTAATCCCCTTAGCTCTTTCCCTGAATTGCTTACTTCGATTATACCATTTTCAATTTTAACTATTCTTCTCGGGGGGGAATGTGCGTAGTGCTTGGTGGCATGTTCTTTCTAGTCGTAGAAGTCGATTCTAGAAATAGTAACCTCAAACGGCAGCATCTCCTTCACGAACATATTGACCATGTATTGGAGCCCGTGTGCCACTTTGCTTATGTCCAATGATGCGGGAAACATTCAAACGGAAATTGAGGTAGGGATCAAACAAGCCAAGCAGAGCGAGACTTGACCATCTTTTTGGCTCGAACTTGAATAAAATGAACTAACCTCAGTCTTGAGCTTGAGATGAGGAAAATTGGGTTCAAGCTCGGCTCGGTTCATTTGCTCAAATTTGTCTTCTATCTCAATTAATTTATTGTGTCCGGGTCATAGGCTTCAGCTCAAAGAGCTTCACTATTTGTATAAATGTTTAATCATTTTCAATTATAAATATAAATATATTCAGGATATTTTTATAAAAAAACATAGGCTTGCGAGCTTATGAACAAGAATTGTTTGCTTGAGCTAGCTTGAAACCTAACAAGCCAGGCTCGAGCTAGAGCACTTTTCTAGCCCACTTGTTATATTCTCCAGCCGGTCTGATTCGTTAGTGTTCCTGCTCATTATACTAGCCAGCTGGTCTGATTCGTTAGCATCCCTAGTCAAGGGAAGTTATTGGGAGACTGCCTTTTACTCTTTACATTACTTTTTGGATAATCACTTTTCAACAAATGCCTTCGTTTATATATGATTCTAAACTTAGTGAGCGATCATAAAACTCATACATCATGTTTCAGAACGTACGACCAAGTGCAGACGACCTGCCAGAGGATCTAGCTCGAATCGTGACCTTATGCTGGAAGGAGGACCCTAACGCTCGGCCCAACTTCAGCCAGATAATACAGATGCTCCTCCATTATCTTTCCACAATCTCACCACCCGAACCTGTAGTCCCGCAGAAGGTTTTCACTTCCAATCAAAACGCTGTCTTTCCACCAGAATCTCCAGGAACGAGCTCGTTGATGGCCAAGAGGGACGACACGAGTGATGCGCCGAATACACTGATGGAAGAAAAGCCACAAGGATTTTTCTTCTGCTTTAAACAGTGCTACTAATCTATAGACAAGTATGATAATTCAAGTTATCTTGAAGGTGATATTCTTACTTAGAAAGCATGATTTTGATCCCTTTTAACCTATATTTACACTGACTGAAATGCAATAGAGCTTGTAGATGATGATCATGGAGTTTGGGTTGCTGTGATGTATTAATGTAGCTGTCAAATAAGGTCACATCCAAAGGCCTTTACTCCATTAATATATATGTTAAGAAATTCAGTTATTTAGCAATCCTAATGATATATTGTGCAACTGAGATAGTTTTTTCATAATGCAATGTGTGCACATGGTCTTCCTTTTTTCCCTTTTTTTTTTTTTTTTTTGTTTTTTTGGGAATAAATTCCAGTTCTTCGAAAACGGGAAAGAAAGGGGATAAAGACGGCAGAAGAGGATGGTTGGATGTCTTTCTAAAGGGATTTTCCACAATTTTTAATTATTTGAAATGTTTGGTGTATCTATTTTAATCTATTTTTCTTAGAAATATTAGTTATTTATTTTTATTTTAAGTTCTTTTCATATTTATTCTTTATTATGTTCGTCTTATTTTAGATTTGGTATTAATTATAAAGTATCTATAAATTTTTTTTTAAAATTATTAATATATATTTGCCCATTTTACAAATAATAATTTTCTATGAATAAAAGGTTATGCTTAAATAAATTTTGTTCCTTTGCTATCCTGCTCCTTACTTTTACATAATTCATCTAAGCATTTATTTCATTGTTATGGGCAAATCACATACAATTTTCCTTGATTATGAAAATTTTAAAAATAAAAAATATAAGATTGAAGCATAGCCACACGCCTAGTTGCCTGCGTGAACTGTATAGAACAAAGGAATCTGACAGTAAAATATGTCCCCTATCATATACACTAACATTCATCAAATTCTATTATACGAACAAAAGTTAAACAAAACTGAACGAAAACTCTTGAGTAAAGTCGAAAATTCACTGTGAAAATGTTAAGTTAATGATTTAGATTCAAACTTTTATTTTTATATATTAAATTAGGAAAAGAAAACAAAAATATATACACACATATACACAAATTGTCTTGAGGGGAAAAAATTGTCTTATTGTAGGTCTACTGGGGAAAAAAAGAAAAATTATGTCCAACAACTATTGGCAGACATTGACGAGATTTCCAACGTTTGATGGTGGAAATTGGGAGGAGGTCTGGCACAAACCGCCGGACCTCAAATGAACCTTTTTGTTTGGAACTCATTATTGGAAGAATTTTGTTCGTAATGTGATTCACTTATGTTTATTATGCTAAAATTTGAATCGAGTATAAGTGTGCTTAAAATGAGAAAAAGAAAATGTTTTGGGTGCTGATTTTGACATTTTACTCTTTATTTTCTGCACTTTATGCCCCACATTCTTTTATTTCAAATGACTTAAATGCCCTTATTTATTCTAAACTTTATTTTTCATTTCTTTAAGAACACAATTGCCCTTCTCATTAAACACACTCTTAAACATATTAGTTTAATTTTTATTAAAAAAAAAAACTATAAACATATGTGATATTTTTAAGCTATATACAAATCTAAACAAATATCCAAGAAAGAAAAGCAATAAAATCAATACTATTTTTCTCTTTTCCCTTAATAAATTAAACTAAGCCTCTACCGCGTTTTTTTTTCCTCTAACAAGAACCAAAATTTTGTTACGACAACATTTCAACAACATAAACATCCGTAGAAAATAACATATATAAGGGCAACATAAAAGAAAAGAAAAAAAAAACTTAGACGTGTTTTCTTTTGCTATTATACAGATTCTCCAAATCAAATAAATTTGTTTTAGTGCTTTTCTTGTCTTAGAAATTTATTTGGATTTGTATATAGCTTTAAAAAAATTATTTTATAAGTTTTTAGTTTTTTTTTAAAACTAATATGTTTATAACTTTTTTTTTTCAAAAAAAAATAAAATAGACTAGTATGTTTAAGAATTAAGAGTGTGCTTGGTGAGAAAGGGGCAATTCTGTTTTTTAAGAAAAGAAAAGTAAAATCTAAAATAAATAAGGATATTTTAGGCAATTGGAACAAAAGAATATGGGACATGAAGTGTAGAAGGTAAAGAGTGCAGTGCCAAAATCAGTATCAGATTTTCTTAAAGGGTGATTACTTAAATACATGGTCAAAATTATCCATCCTGCGTTTAATAAAAACTATCCTGCAAGAAGTACTTCCCTTCCGGAATGATCTAAAAGAGACCAGAAATCTCAATTCTTACTTTTGTAGAAGGACATTCATTAATAAATAGATAAATAAATAAAAAAATATCTCCCGTGCCACAAGATTTTTTGTCCTCAATTCCCAATATCCCCCCGCCACATAACACCCAAACACAACTCCGCAGGAAGTCATTTAAGAGAAACCGTTGGGCAAAACAGGAAAATCACATATGTATCCAATAGCTTCGAGGGCAAGTCATTTAGTTCCCCGTGCAATTTACCCCGAGGCTCGGAGTCGGAGTCAGGTTGAGTCAATCGTAGGCCCCACTATTTTGAACTACGTCAGTCGTCCTAGCCTCAGCTTTGGAAATTCCGAGCCTTTCAATTATGCTTTCCCGCTCTTTCAGACGCGCCCTTCTACTTAGTGGAGTGGGCGAGCAGGGAGTGTGTAAAAGACACTCTGCTCCCTTCGTAGCTTTGAATTGCATTTTATAGCTTTCTACTGATCTCGTTTCTGCCGATTATGGCTAGGTACATTCATGGCCCGATCCTAGTTTATCTGAATCTATTTTCTTTTTTCAATATCTTAGTCATAGGCAAATGCAATCTTCGATGCTTGTTTTGAAGAGGTGTGCCTATAATTTGAAACTTCTGTGTTGAATTTGGGTTTTCTGCAGCTGTTTCTTGTGTATGGATTTGGATTGAATGTCCTTTTGTTTGGTTTGACCTACTGTTTAAGTGATGCAGGGCTTGGCTTGTCGATAGCCGTGGACTCGCGAAGAAGGTGAAGAATGCCTGTGAACCTGCTGCGAATCAGATCAAAGATTGTGGAGCTGTTCGGGAATGCCCTAACTGCCACCATCAAATTGATAACAGTGATGTAAGCTCTACTAATTTTATCGAGTTTGTGTAGTTTTTTGAATGTTTCAGCAATGAATTAATCGACAATGAATAAAAGGGTGTTTGGTTTGTTTTACTTGGAATATAAGATGTTTTTGTAATTTATCAGATGGTTTATCTTATTGTTTTTCAGGAAATTGTTGAAGTGTTTTGTCTAAAATAAGATGCTGGAGCTTATAAAATGTTAGTAACAATGATTTTGTAACTAATTTAGTTAAATTTAAGGATCTCCCTAACTCATAAGATCTTAATATCTGATTTTCCTATTCTATAAGCTCTTTTTTGAAAAAATATATTCATATTATGAACTCTAAGATGGTTTGAAGAGTTATTAGCTCATCCAAACACCTATCTAGCATTTTGACACGGGGTTTGCTATCACAATGAGTCAACTACTTCAAAAGCTGATTCAATATGATGGTTCAAAGACAGAGAACTCTGTTTCTTCAATTCCTTTGTGTTGCTGTAATTAACAATTGCAGCAAGATTGTGCATGAATGTTGATATTCAATCAAGAGGATGTTTGGTTAAGCTTATTCAAAACATGTTTTGAGCTCTTACAAGAAGTATTTGGAACTTATAAGAAGATTGATCTTATTTTAAAAATAAGTTATTGAAGTGTTTGGATAAAATAAGATTTTAGAACTTACAAAATGTTACTAATGACAATTTTGTAATTAATATTGTTAGAATTAAAGGAGTTTATTAAGATCTTAAAAATATCTATATATGCCAATTCAGATGTCTCACGACTGGCCCGGCTTCCCTGCTGGGGTAAAATTTGACCCATCTGATGTTGAGCTATTAGAAAATTTGGCTGCAAAATGTGGGGTTGGGAACTTAAAGCCACATATGTTCCTTGATGAATTCATCCCAACCCTGGAAGGTGACAACGGGGTATGTTACACTCATCCAGAAAATCTTCCTGGTGAGTTAGTGCTCGACTTTTAGATAACTGTATTATATTTTCTTTTCCTTTCCCAGAATTGACATGCGTGCCTTATATGAAATTCAAGTCGGAGAGTGTTTGGCTAAGCAAATTTAGAGCATCTTATAAGCCCACTAGTCTTATAAGATGTTTTTTTGAGCCATTAAGATCTTAGATCTTATTTAAAAATAAATTGTTAAGTGTTTATATAAAATAAGATGTTAGAGTTGTAAGATGGAAGTAATGGCAATTTGTGATTAGTATTTTAAAATTGAAGCAGCATATTAAGATTTTAAAATTAAGTTAAGATTTTATTTTACTTTTTCTAAAAGAGCTGATGAGATCGTAGCATTTTTATTTTGGGGGCTTACAAGTTCTTTTTTCGAAAATATTATTGAACGCTTTATAATATCTTATAACTTCAACCAAATACACTCTAAATAAAGATGTGGCAGAGGTTGATCAATTTGATGTAGTTTCCAATCCGTTCTGGCTTGTGATGCAATTGTTAATGGTTATTTGGCATTGTTTCAGGTGCTAAAAAGGATGGAAGCAGTGTCTACTTCTTTTACAGGCCAAGGAATGCATACGCGAGCGGTAGCCGGAAGCGGCGAAGAATCCATGATCAAGAAAACACGACAAACACAAGTGTTTGTTGGCAAAAGACAGGGAAAACCAGGCCTGTGATGAAAAATGGAGTTCAGAAAGGTTGTCAAAAAATAATGGTTCTTAAATCAACATCAAGGAAGGGATCCAAGCCTGAAAATTGTAATTGGGTTATGTATCAGTACCATCTAGGAACTGATAAAGATGAGAAAGAAGGGGAGTATGTGGTTTCGAAAATATTCTTTAAGCCTCCAAAAGAGACTGATAAAATTGAAAGTTCTTTGGAAGTTGAAGAATCTGATATTGGGACAGTTCAAGTAATTCCCAGGACTCCTAAGACAAATACTCCTGATCCTCCTAGGCTGGAGAAAACTCCCACTTCTCTTTCTGGCTCAGATGATAATCTTTTGCAGTCGCATATCCAGGTTTGTGGCAACCACTACCCTCAAGTTATGCATCTTATGTGTTTCTCTGTTTGTTTTTGGGTGAACTGATATAGAGAATCTTTCAAACTGATTATCAAATATATTATACAAACATTCATTTATCTATTACTGTGTATAGAGGTATTTGGCAATATTTTTATTGCCTGTTTTTTCAGCTTTTTCTCTGTTGAAAAGTGGTTTGGATGATGTTCAGTAAACTAACTTCTGATTTTGTTAGAGAAAATTTGAGTGAAAACCCACTGTAATTTCGAAGCTTTTGAGGTACTTTGAGGTTCTACTTTAGGTACCTTCATTTTTTTTTTTATTCCTCTTATGGGAAAAGTTAAATTAAAACATTATATTATTCTTATTTGAAGTGAGAGAATATTATTTTTATGAGCAACATAAGAATTTATAATGTTAGATTTGCGGAAATAACTTATTTTCCAAATAATATGTATTAATTTTCTATTATCTTTTGGCTGCTTTGTAATTACAAACACTCTCAACTTTTACTGTTAACTTCTCTAAATAAAAAATGATTTTTTTGCAGAGCAGAAGTTGTGTCTATATACCCTTACACGTTTATATACACTTACGAAAGAATGTTATTTATACAATAATCTGTAAAGATGAACTTACCACTTATCCTTGTTGAAACTATTGCATTGTGGATTAGGAAACTGAGAATCTCAAGGAGCTAACCCATCCTTCAGATGGTTCCCTGCTAGAGGATAAAATGGAGTATACCGCAAACTTGGCCGAAGGCTTCAAGGATGTTTTAACTGGAGTGGATTCACTATTATGTGACGAGAGAATTGATCCTCTTGCTACATTCAACGATTTGAGACCAGATAATGTGTCTTCTACTCAAGTTGGTAGCAACATAAGTGATGTACACCAGAGAGATATTTCAGCTTTCTGTGACATTGGTGATCTCAACAACTGGGAACTGGGTACTCCACCGGATTTCCTGCTTACAGTAAGCTTTTATCCATCTAGTTCAGTGTCTTATGTTTGGATCACGGAATTTTGAGAGGAAAATCAAAGGGAAAAGTTACATCATTTAAAGTATCAAAAAAAACTTTTCGAGAACATTTTCGTTTTTAAAATCCAAAATCCGAATGTAGAGTAAGTTTCAGGTCATAGATTTAATAAGCTTGACGTATCATTCCATGCTGCAGGATTTGCCGTTTGCCTCTCAAGATAGTGTGTTTGATTGGTTAGATCGATTGTAAAGGGACAAGGAATCTTTCCACTTTTCGTGGCTGTGAAAAAAGAATGAAACAGCAAAGTAATAACCGGAGAGAAGGGAGAACAATAACTGACGAACCAGAAGTAAAATCTGGAGCGATGCAGCTACCAAACAAATATGATTATGTTTTCATTTTGTCGTTGGATTCTCATATGCTTAAGTATTTGTTCATGTTAGAGTTTGTGGTGTAAGATTTTAATGCGATTGCCAGTGTAAGAGTTATGCAATACTTGGAGACTCAGATAACTTTGTCTTTATATTAACTCCCCTAAAATTTTCAGTAATATTCGGGGCGTTTGATTGAGGAGATTACCCTCAATTGTGGTATATAAACTACCCTAATCTCACGTTTGATACGTGAGATTAGCAGAGTGGGCTGGCCCATTCTAATCTTCCGGCCCGCACTATTTGCCAAATTAGTGAAGATTGGAATCTCTCCTTGGGGGTAGAGATTATCAATCTCATGCTTGAGATTATGAACAGTGATTGTTATATTTACAATTTTCTCCACCAAATTTGATTGAGAAATTACCTGGATAGCCCTTAATTTATCTCTTGCCATATCATTGCAAATACAGTGGGGTCTTGCTGGATTTTAATGTGTAATATT
>JACFYI010003658.1:2248348-2262937 GCA_014898755.1 Handroanthus guayacan
AAGTTAATCGTTTTAAACTGTCACACTAATCGAAAATACTTATGAATGTCTCTTTCAATTATTACCCTAATACGCACACACACACGCATGTAAAATGATCATTATATCAAGATGACAACAAAATAGAATAAATAGGATAAATAGGATTTAATAAAATATTAAATTATTATTCATACATTTCCTAAAATATTTTGTCAAATAATTTTTTTTTTTCCCTAAACATTCCAAAATATATATGCAACATAGTTATGGAAAAATCTGAATTTGGTAAATTATGCATGAAAGGGCAAGAAATCTTTCCCCTGGGGTAAAAATTCTACTTGAACTAGCCTTGCTACCATTTATAATAAAGAGACAGTGTAACAAACCGAACTACTAAAACCCTTCGCATCGCCCATCAATAAACCCCCGCCACCTCGATTGAGGGCGGGTTGAATTTCCCGAAAATTTCAGTAAACATGTTCTCTTCTAATGCTAGAAGACTACAAAAGCAGTCCCTTACAACCCTCTCCTCCTTGCTCCTCTATAAGAGGTAATCTTTTTTGTATGTTTTTTTGAAAATATTTTCACTTTTTCGAAGAAAATATTGCATATCTACAGCAATCGGAACTTATTTACTATTTAGGAATCACATGCTAGCTGGATGCAGTAGCCATGTTGGAAGTGAGAGACCCTTGGTTATTTTAGTGATGTATTTCCACATAATCAGCCTAAAGTACCTCTTGGCTCTTAACATTAAATTATCTGCACATTTACATTGAATATATTAATCATATTTCCAATTACTAAATATACATAAATCAAATATTCATTATACTTTAATATACATTATATATATTGATTATTTTATGTAGACATGTCGAGTATGTAGTTTTTGCCAGTTTAGATTATAATTTTTAGTCTTGGAATTTATCTTTATCCAAGTAAGTTGACAATATAGTCGTAGGTTGGATTTATTTTTCCTGTCCAGATCTGCCAACAATTGAACTTTCTCCTTTTGTTATTTATTTTTCTTTTAAGTAGGTGCTGCTGAAAATTGGGTGGATCTTAATTTGTCACAAGTCCAAATCCAAATCGATTACTTAGCACGCGTTATTAGTTGGAAGATTCGTTATATCCACATGTAGGAGTTGGAGTTAATATGCAATTGAGGTATTATTATTATTATTATTATTTTCCTCCCTCTTTTAAGATTTGAACTCCATTATTTTCTCCATCTCAAATGCCATTTGTAGTACAGCTTTTACAGAATGCGGTATATTTAGACCTTTTATTCTAAATTGTATTTTTTTTCAAATGATTTATTTTTGGATACCCTGTATTCCGATGCTGAGAATTGCCTCTTCACAATTTGTAATTAAAATTTCACCCTACAAATTAGCGGGTTTCATCTAATAGAATAATAGAATAAAATCAAGTATTTAAGAGATAATTTAATTTTATATCTTTTGAAATTTGACATAACTATCAAAGCATTGCCTAAAATAATTAACATTACAGTCCTTGGATTGATGTATGATTATAATTATACTCTCTTATTTAATGAGTTTACTTGTAATTTTTTAAAATTTTTAAGAGATATAATTGTGAATTGTAACTATTTGTAGAGCTAAATAATAACAGGAAATATGGTAATAAATTATTCAAATTTCAGGAATGTTTGTATAATTATGTCAATACTAAGAGAATTGTTCCAATATATGAAGAAAATTCGTGAGCAAATAGAGCAAATGTGAAATTAGCAAATCCACAGCACCACGTTTCTCACACTTGGCACTTGGCAGCAACAACGCACCATATCCACCCATGCATTGAGTTGTTTCTCTACTGTTTTTCCTCTGTTCCTAAATCTTATATTCTTCTAGTTCTTTCTTTCTTCCTAAATCTTAGTGATCGACAAAGGATAATAACCCAGTGGTCAATCAGTTTATTTATTGATATGAGAATCACTCAAGCATGGAATCCACACTTGGGTAGGAACTAATGCAGAATGAGCACTTGTGATTAGATGGAATTGCTACAGTGTGTGTTTATGACTATTATGACTGGGGTATTTATAGGGGTTTGCCTGACAAGTCTTATGACAAAATGCTTAGGTGGCGTAATTCTTATCTTCCAGGTGTCCGGCTCTTACGACTAAGATCCTCTGGATCCCGGTACCGGTTCTAACCCGACCCGTTAAGCCAATTCTATGGGCTCTTTCTCATTGGGCCGCTGCAGCCTGGGCCTCTTTCCCATATAATTTAATATCTTCATTGCCCATTTGGGCCTCCTTTTCCCTAATTCCTATTTTATCCCAATCACTTAGTATTTGGAATAATACATTTGCAATGAATGAATTGGCATGGAGGCACGAAAATTTAGATGTCTTGGCGTCTTAGTCTCTGAACTGTCATGGGAATTGGCAATGTAAAATAAGGGGGTAAAAATATAATTGCTATGGCCAAATTTCCTAATCTCCTCTCTTGAATTATTAATATCTATCCTCAGGCCCACACTCCAAAATACCTCAATCCAGTGAATAGTGCAGCCCAACAGAGAAAGTGCTGGCCGGCCTGCTACCATAATACACCCAATCAAACAATGTACGAATATGGATTAGATGGCCATATCTCATATAATCTCACATAATCGACCGAATCAAATGAGCCCTAACATTATAAAATGTCCCATATCAACTAAAATTTTTACATATAAAAAAACCAAATAGTTGTACTTGACAAATAAATATGTCACCGGTAAATTCCACAATCCGTTATTGGATTTTAAATTCTCTCTTATATCACAAGATTTTTTGTCCTCAATGCCCAATATCCCTCTGCCACGTGACACCCGAACAAAATTCTGCAAGAAGTCATTTAATGGAAACCGGTTGGGCACAACCGGAAAATCACATGTCTCCAATAGCTTCTAGCGCAAGTTATTACGTTTCCCGCGCAATTCAAGCCTCAGCAATGTGTTTTCCCGCTCCTTTACACTCCCTTCTACTTAGTGGCGTGGCGGAGCAAGGAGAGTATAAAAGACACTCTCTTCTCAGCTTTCAATGCATTTTATAGTTTTCTATTGATCGCATTTCTGCTGATTATGGCTGGGTACATTCGTAGCCCGATTCTCTTTTATCTGAATTTATTTTCTTTTTTCAATATATGAATCTCCGAGGGATCATAGTCATAGGTAAAATGCATACTTGGATGCTTGTTCTGAGAGAGATGTTCCTATGATTTGAAATTTCTGTGTTGAATTTGGGTTTGCTGCAGCTTTTTTTTGTGTATGGATTTGGTTTGAATGTGCTTCTTTTGTTTGGTTTTACCTACTGTTTAAGTGATGCAGGGCTTGGCTTATTGATGGCCGCAGACTCGCGAAAAAGGTGAAAAACGCAAGCCAGCCTGCTGCGGATCAAACTAAGGATTGTGTAGCGGTTCGGGAATGCCCCAATTGCCACTACCAAATTGATAACAGTGATGTAAGCTTTATAAATTTCCATCAAGTTTGTGTAGTTTTTTTGAATAATTAAACAATGAACAAAAGGATGTTCGGTTAAGTTTACTTGGAATAAGAGATGTTTTTGGAACTTCTTATTTTTAAAAGAAATTGTTGAATTGTTTTGAATAAAATAAGATCTTCAAGGTTATAGGGTGCTAGTATCAATGATTTGTAACTAGTTTTGTTAAAATTAAAGGATCTCTCTATTTTTTATTTTTTATTTTTAAAAAGGACTTATAAGATTTTGATATCTTACTTTAAAAAAATTATTAAAAACTTTGTCACAACTTATAAATTCTAAGATTTTTAACTTATATAAACTGTAAGATGTTTTGAAGAGCTTTTAAGCTCACCCAAATATCTTTTTAACATTTAACTTGGGGTTTGCCATCACAAAGAGTCAACCGCTGCAGCAGCTAATTCAATATGATGGTTCAAAGAGCAGAGAACTCTGTTTCTCCAATTCTTCTTTGTTGCTACAATCAACAATGGCGTCAAGATTCTGCATGAACATCGAAATTCAATCAAGATGGTGGCTTGTTAAGCTTATTCGAAGCATTATTTAAGCTCTTACAAGAAGTATTTGGAACTTACAAGATAATTGATCTTATTCTAAAAAAATAAGTTATTAAAGTCTTTGGATTAAATAGAATTTTGGAGCTTACAAGATGTTACTAATGACAATTTTGTAATTAATGTTGTCAAAATTAAAGGAGCGTACTAAGATCATATTAGAAACTCATTACTTATTTTAAAAGAGTTTATACAAACCAAAAATCTTATTTCAAAACGTTTAACATCTTCTTAATATAAATTATTCAAATAATTTATAACATTTTATAAGCTCTTTAACCATACCAAACAACCTTTAATTTGGGTTTGGTTGTTCGCTTGTGAAGCTTTAACTCATGAAATTGATATCTACACATGCCAATTCAGGTGTCTCGTGACTGGCCTGGCCTCCCTCCTGGGGTAAAATTTGAACCATCTGCTGTTGAACTATTAGAAAATTTGGCTGCAAAATGTGGGGTGGGGAACTTAAAGCCACATATGTTGACTGATGAATTCATCCCAACCCTGGAAGGTGACAACGGGATATGTTCCACGCATCCAGAAAATCTTCCTGGTGACTTAGTGCTCAACCTTTAGATACTTTTGTAAATATGAAACTAGAGATGATATGTATCAAATTTGCTGCCTAATGTTTGGTTTATCAACTAAAATGTTTGCTAGTTCCAATCCCCTGCTGCGAGGATTGACATGCATGCCTCATATGAAATTTAAGATAAAGTGGGTTTGTGTAAGCAAATTTAGAGCGTCTTGCAAGCTCACACGTTTATAACATGTTTTTTGAACGTATAAGATGTTAGATCTTATTCTAGAAATAAATTGTTAAGAATTTATATAATATAAGATCTTGGAGTTATAATATGGTAGTAATGGCAATTTATAATTAATATGGTTAAATGAACAAGTATATTAAAATCTTAAAAATAAGTTAGGAACTTTTTATTGGTTCTAGAAAAAGCTTATGAGATCCTAGCATCTTTATTTTGGGATCTTACAATTTATTTTTTGAAAATGTGACTAAACACTTTGTACTGTCTTATAACTTCAACCAAACACTTTCTAAACAAATTTGTTGTGGAAGCTGATCAATTTGATGAAGTTTTCAAAGTGTTCTTGGTTGTGATGCACTTGCTAGTATTTGGCATTGTTTCAGGTGCTAAAAAGGATGGAAGCAGTGTCTACTTCTTCTACAGGCCAAGTAATGCATATGCTAGTGGTAGAAGGAAGCAGCGAAGAATCCGTGATCAAGAAAACATGACAAACACAAGTGTTCGTTGGCAGCAGACAGGGAAAACCAGGGCTGTGAAGCAAAATGGAGTTCAGAAAGGTTTTCGAAAAATAATGGTTCTAAAATCAACGTCAAAGAAAGGATCCAAGCCTCAAAATTGTAAGTGGGTTATGTATCAGTACCATCTAGGAGCTGATAAGGATGAGAAAGAAGGGGAATACGTGGTTTCTAAAATATTCTTAAGCCGCCAAAAGATACTAATAAGAATAAAAGTTCTTTGGAAGATGAAGAATCTGATATTGGGGCAGTTCAAGTAATTCCCAGCACACCTAAGACAGGTACTCCTGATCCTTCTAGGCTGGAGAAAACTCCCACTTCTATTCGTGGCTCAGATGATTATCTTTTGAGGTTGCATATCCAGGTTTGTTGCAACTACTACACTCAAATGATGCATCTAATGTGTTTCTCTGTTTGTTTTAGGGTGAACTGATATAGAGAATCTTTTAAACTGATTATCAAATATATTATACAAACATTCATTTGTTTATTATTGTATATAGAGGTGTTTGGCAATGTTTTTAATTACCTGTTTTTCAGCTTTTTAGCTGTTGAAAAGTGGTTTGGATAGTGTACAGTAACATAGTAATTTAACCTGTTAAAGTTGCAGAAATCACTTATTTTTCAAATAACAAGTATTAATTTTCTATTATCTTTTGGCTGGCTTGTAGTTACAAACACTTTCAGCTTTTACTACTAACTTTTCTAAACAATAATGATTTTATTGCAAAGTAGAAGCAGTGTCAAACACCTCCATATACACTGAAATATAGACTGATGAAAGAATGTCATTTATTCGATAATCTCAAAGGATGAACTTACCACTTATCCTTGTTGAAACTACTGCATTGTGGATTAGGAAACTGAGAATCTCAAGGAGCCAACCCATCCTTCAGATGGTTCTCTGTTGGAGGATATAATGGAGTATACCACTAACTTGGCCAAAGGCTCCAAGGATGTTTTAACTGGAGTGGATTCGCTATTATGTGACGAGAGAATTGATCCTCTTGCTACATTCAACGATTTAAGACCAGATAATGTGTCTTCTACTCAAGTTGGTAGCAACATAAGTGATGTACACCATAGAGATATTTCAGCTTTCTGTGACATTGGTGATCTCAACAACTGGGAACTGGGTACTCCACCGGATTTCCTGCTTACAGTAAGCTTTTATCCATCTAGTTCAGTGTCTTATGTTTGGATCACGGAATTTTGAGAGGAAAATCAATGGGAAAAGTCACATCATTTAAAGTATCAAAAAGAACTTTTCGACAACATTTTCCTTTTTAAAATCCAAAATCTGAATGCAGGGTAAGTTTCAGGTCATAGATTTAATAAGGTTGATGTATCATTCCATGCTGCAGGATTTGCAGTTTGCCTCTCAAGACAGCGTGTTTGATTAGTTGGATCGATTGTAAATGGACAAGGAATTTTTCCACTTTTCGTGGCCATGAAAAAGAATAAAACAGCAAAGTAATTACCAGAGAGAAGAAAGAACATTAACTGAGGAACCAGAAGTTAAATTTGGAGTGATGCAGCTACCAAACAAATATGATTATGTCTTCATTTCGCTGTTGGATTCTCATATGCTTAAGTATTTGTTCATGTTAATTGTTAAGAGTTTGTGGTGTAAGATTTTAATGCTATTACCAGTGTAAGAGTTGTGCAATAGGGAACTCAGATAACTTTGTATTTATATTAACCCCCCTAAAAATAACAGTATTATTCTGATAGTCTGAATGATATTTTGATACGCGAAAAGGAGAAGAATGTTAAACCTTCCCGTGTTATGGGTTAATTCTTGTATATGGATGTGAAATATGCTGGGTTTTGATTTTCTAAACAACAATCAATTTTTTCCAATGCATTTCTTTGCCCAAAAAAAAAGTTAAATCATTTTAAAAACCTTCACACTAATCGAAAATACTTACGAATGTATCTTTCAATTATTGTCCTAACACACACACGCATGTCTATAATGATCAATATGTCAAGATGACAACAAAATAGAATAAATAGGATAAATAGGATTTAATATAATATTATTAATTAAGCACAAAAGTCAAAAAAAATTATTATTCATAGATTTCCTAAAACATTGTGTTTCAAATATTTTTTTTCCCCCTATACATTCCAAGATAATGTGCAACATAGTTATGGAAAAATCTGAATTTGTTAAATTATGCATGAAAGGGCAAGATAACTTTCCACTGGTGTACAAAACTCTACGGGGTCGTTTACTTTGAGTGATTGTGTTGGATTGATAAATTTATTTGGCACAATCCATTGTTTACTTTGATGGATACCAATTTTTGTGGGGCCCGTGAAGTAAGTGTGGCCCGGTACAGAAACATCACTTTTCTTTATAATGAATCAAGGCTGTGGGGTTGTGATAAAAATAGTCAAGGCCAGACTTAATTTTCATTACTGAAAAATTGTCCAAATTATCCCCACACACCAGAAATCTCTATTCCCGAAGCTGCTCTGTTTCTTTCTTCTTGTTCTTTCTTTCTTTCTTTCATTCTTTTATCAATTACAGGAAGCCATTTAAGTTCCATAGATTAGAATATTATATTTTTGCTTGCTTACAAAGCCCCTCTCTCTCTCTCTCAAATTTCATCCTCAAGGAAGAAGAAAGAATGAAAAATGGCCAAGACAACAAGAAGCCCAGAAATTGAATTTGTAGCAAGGAGACAATAAAGACGAAAAAAGAGATGGACCAAAGCACAAATTATTGGAAAAAGCTATCTTTTTTCAGAGGAATAGTGATGAAAAATGGCGCTCAGATTTGGGGATTTCTGGAAATTTGGAGAAAAATGGGTTTTTAAAGAGGATCTTAGGGGAAGAAAACTAGAAAAGAGGAATTTATTTATCAAAAACCAAAAAAGAGGATTTTATAAATTTATGAAAGAGGAGGAGGAGAAGCAGGCGGAAGAAGAGAAGAAGGAATGTGGTGTTTTATTTTGAGAATTTTCTTTTCCCTTTTCCTCTTTTGGTTTATGTAGAAGGGTAGAAAAGAAAATTCACATTTAGTGTTATTATTTAATCAATTTTATCTAATCACATCCCTTAAATAATCATTCAAAGTAAATACAATATTATCATTATAGAATAATCCTATCCCACATTTAATCATACATTTTATCAATCACATATTAATCCCATCCATCAAAGTAAATGAGCCCTACCTGAACTAGTCGTGCCACAATTTATAATAAAGACAAAATATGGGGGAGAAAGTGTAATAAGCCGAACTGCTAAAACCCCTTGCATCCCCCATCAATAAACCCCCTCCACCTCGATCAGTAAACATGTTCTCTTCTAATGCTAGAAGACTCCGAAAGCAGTCCCAATCAGAGGTAATTTTTTCGTATGTTTTTTAGAAAAGTTCTCACCTTTTTCGAAGAAAATATTGCATACCTATAGCAATCGGAACTTATTTACTATTCAGGAATCAGGTGCTAGCAAGATGTAGTTGCCACGTACAAGGTGAGAACCCCTTGGTTATTTTAGTGATGTATTTTTCATGTATTAACTAAAGTATCTCTTAACATTAAATTATGTGTATATTTATGTTGAATATATTAATCATATTTGCAATTCCTGACTATACATAAATCAAATATTCATTATACTTTAATATATATTAAATTTATATCGATTATTTGTTGTAGATGCATCGAGTGTGTAGTTGGTGTTAGCTCAGATTACATTTTTAAGTCATGGAGCTTATCTTTATCCAAGTAAGTTTTGGCAATATAGTCGTAGGTTGGATTTATTTTTCCCGTCCACATTTGCTAACAATTGAACTTTCTCCTTTTGTTATTACCTTTTCTAGGTGTTGCTGACAATTGGTGGATTTTAATTTGTATATAGAGTCCAAATCCAAGGTGATAACTTCGCATACGTTATTAGTTGGAAGATTCATTAGATCCAAACATAGCGAAGTTGAGTTAACATGAAATTGAGTGATTTGATTGGTTTAAGATTCAACTCCATTATTTTCTCTATCTCAAATGCTATTTGCAGTACAGCTTTTGCGGAATGTAGTACACTTAAACTTTTTATTCTAAACTATATTTTTGGATGCCATGTATTCCCGATGTTGAGAATTGCCTCTTCACAATTTGTAATTAAAATTTCACCCTACAAATTAGCGGGTTTCATCTAATAGACAAATAGAATAAAATCAAATATTTAAGAAATAATTTAATTTTATATCTTTTGAAGTTTGACATAATTATCAAAACATTCCTTGAAATAATTAACATTACAATCCTTGGACTGATGTATGATTATAATTACACCCTCTTGTTCATTGGGTTTACTTGTAATATTTAAAATTTATAAGGTATAAATATAATTGTAATTATTCGTCGAACTAACTAATAACAGGAAATCTGATGATAATTATTCAAGTTTCAAGAATGTTTATATAATTATGTCAATCCTCAGCGAATTATTCCAATATATGAAGAAAATTGGTGAGCAAATAGAACGAACGTGAAATTAGCAAATCCGCAGCGCCACGTTTCTTACACTTGGCAGCAACAATGTACCCTGTCCACCCATGCATTAAGTTGTTTCTCTACTGTTTTTCCTCTGTTCCTAAATCTGATATTCTTCTGGTTCTTCTTTCTTTCCAATCACGATCGTTTTCTTCAACATAAAGAGTTGAAAGCCGTGTATAAAATGTGGATGGTGGAATGCTTTGAAATTTCACCTACCCTGATGCTCAATGCCCCCCATGTCTTGGCAACTGGCAATGGAATTCTCTAGATTTTTACTTCTTCATATATTTCCTAATCAATTTGTTTAATATTGTGACCTGTGGCCTTCTCCCAACCAAAGAAAGTCTTTTGACAAAAAAAGAGAGCACAATTTTGTGGCAAATAAGGCCTCATAAATTGATATGGTTACATCACAAAAACCATGGAGGATACTAAATATCCCCAAGGTTAATTAGCAAAATTACACTTTGAATTTGTGCTATTTATCAAAAACTTCCACTATCTTTCACAAATTACAAATACCCCCTTGCGATTGGAGGCGAGTCCATTGTTAAAATTTTTGTTAGGGGCACTTCATGATTAGTTATATCTGTAAAATGGAGTCAAAAGCCTACAGGGTATTTCTATGAACTGGAAATCGCAGTTAGTGAATTCTATAAAATAGAGTCAAAAGTCTACAAGGTATTTATAATTTTAAAAATTGGCATTCTTTTTTTTTTTGTTTCCCACTTTTAAAGTCCAAAACGTAGGGGCATTTTGGTAATTGACATTATTATTGATTAAATGCCATCAAAGAGAAACACAGCCCATATATGATCTAAAATGCAACAGAAAATATGAGTGTTAGGCATCACTATTACTCATACTACTGGGTGGTCATGGTACAAGTTAAGGAGTTCAAGAACACAAGCGATAACAAGATTAGAACACACAAATAAATTAGCCTGCCAAGATTCTAGCTCTTCTCTAAAGATTCACCTACATTCATACCAAACTAGTCATCTCTTGTCCTCCTTTGTGCACTGTAAAATCTGCACGAGTACCATGTTAAGTAAATATACCTCATTACATCCTAGAAGATACTCACCCAAGTTCTCTTACACAATTCCCAGGTAAAAGATACTTATAGTTCTCTGCATTCTCTAACAAGTACGAGGGAAGATGAACGGCTGAATATGAATGAGGGATCGGTCCCATTTTCCCAATAATATCCCTGAATGTATATTCCTCAGGCAGCATATCATACAAATCAGCCCCTTTACAGATTTTATCCTGAATCCTTTTAGGGCTCAGGAAATGAGAGAATCTAATGCGGTCGTTGTGGCTGTATGCTTTCATTTTGAATATAAAATCACTTATGTACCGAAAGCAGAAGCTACAATGCCAGCCGGAATCTGATAGGATATAGTCAGTTTGACGATAATGGGCATACCTAGTTTTCCCTCTTTGATACATGTGGACCGAAGCTCTCCAGCTGAGTTTATTGTACTCGAACTCAAATGAGTATAAGTAGTTTTTCAGCTGAAGGTGAAGGACAGGAGGAATACTGTCACACCACCTTAGTAGATCAATAGTGTGCCTACTTGGGATCTCATCAACATCGGACATTATAAGTAAATCATCGTCTTCTATGCCTGCGACTCTTAGAAGATGGTCAAGTACAAGCCTCTGGTACGCCTCCTCAATGAAGGGGTTTTCACCTTTCCGGAATCTTCCACCGATTTTCCCATAAGTCAATCGAGGTTCAACAAAATTGAACTTGTGCCGGTTTCGGGCAAAGTTGAGAGGTTTAGGCAGACCAGTGAATGTGGAATTTGATTCAAGAAGTACGAACCGTGTGATGTAAGGATAGAGCTCTTTCCATCTGATTGTGAGCATGTCGACTTCATTGCTGAATAAGACCGCATCATATACACGTCTAGGGAACTCACGAATCCCCCAACCATGGAGCTTGCAAAGAGTCTCCATTGTGATGTTTTCGTGATAATAATGGGTTATGGGTATAAAGGGCTTCGGAGGAGATTGCCATAGTGGTCGAAGGAAGTAGGTGATTTTCTGGCCGTGAAAATATATGCCGACTATGGCTGTCGGGACAACGAGGAATAGAAAGACAATGGCCCTGAAATCTAGTCCTAGGAGCAAACACCGGAGTCTTGACATGCTTAAGAATGTCGGGGAAGACTGCTGCATCTGAAAACAAGTATTGCCTTGCTTAAAACAGATCAGAATATCAAAAAACAGAGCATTAATTTAGAAAAGAAAAAAAGATTACCATCAACACTTTGCTTAGTCTATAAGATATCTAAAACTATCAAAATATTGAACTTTCCTCAATAGCCCCAATGTCATTTCCAGATAGAAATTTCATGACCTAACAAAGTACCTAAGAAGTCCCTCAAGATTCGATTCTGACTGTGACAAAACCCCCACCGTAAATATTTTTTTACTAAAGGAAAAAATGAGAGGGTAGAGTTATACGAGACTACTATAAAATGTCGAATTTGAATCATAACTACTGTCAAAAGGGCGAGTTTTAGGCCACAATCCCACCAAAATGGCCAGAAGGTGAATAGTTTACAGACTGCTGTTGCAAACAAATTCGAACCCATGACTTGCGTGTGGGAAGTAATGGGCCAAACCGCGAGCACTTGTGGAAAAACCTCTACTTTATAAACAATAAACCTGAAAAATGCGTATTCATAACCAAAATATTTTCAGAAGCACCAACAGAAAGCTCCTTCAAACTTGGTTGTACCTTACACTAAGATACTGCTCAGAAGGGCTAAAGCCTGAATCCATAGGATGAAAGAAACCCCAGAAAAAATTAAGAAAAGCTATAGTCTCAAATAAAATACTACTACAAAAACAGCAACAGTAAAGGCCCATCATAATTAAATATCCTATACTTCTGCAGAAAGTTCAGTGGCTACAAAACTTTGAAACAAACCAATACCCCAAAACAGCCTAAGTTTTTCAATCTTTTCAACCAAATGAGGTACAACAATGGCAACAAACAATTTTCATTTTCTCTAAAATAAGATTAAAGCGAGAGAGAGAAGCATACAAACCTGGCCACAAACGCCTTCACATATATCATCACTTTTCTTGGAACTATAATATGTCATGAGGACCCAAATTCCCTTTCTCCCTCAAAATGCCTGTTTTCTCTTCAACTTCTCTCTTTGTATCCTCAAATAATTAAAGAAGAAAGGTTTTCCCTTCCTCCACAAATCACTCTTCCCCCTCCGTGATTACATTCGCATTGAAATCCTATCATATATAAACGGAGGGAAAGATAGAAACCGATATTTTAAATTGGAAAACCGTGGTTAAAAGGGCCCTCAAAAGAGAAAAAGACAAGAAAATTTGGAGAGTAAAACAGGGGAAATGGAATTGTTTCTTCGTTTCTTGTTCCTAAGAACACGCAAGTTTCCTGCAGAAAGGGCTGGCTCAATATTGCACCAGCCTTTTCATTTTAGCACCTGCCCTTGTTTTTCTTCCACCAAATTATAGCAGTTTGTCGGATTTTCTTCTCCTTCTCTTTCTCTCTCATAAAATTTGCTTGCAAATTTTCACATAAGGGGGAGAGAGAGAGAGAGAGAGAGCGTGGGAGCGGTAAAGAAAGGGAAGAAGGGAAAATGGAAAAATGGAAAAATTATGCTGAAAAGACCTTTCAAATTACTATGTTTACACAAGAACCAAAATAGATCGTAGGGATGATAAGATGGAAAATAAATTAAATAATGGTGGAGAGAATTTTTATTATATAGTAGCAATACACTCGATATGTCTATCTCTTTTTTAACATAATTAAAAATAGTTAGTTATTTTTAATAATAAGTTTTTTAATATCATATATTTTTACTTGAATTTATTATGTAGAATAATATGATCGAAAGATAAATTTAAAGATACTAAAACTAAAAAAGAAAATTATAATCGAGAAAAAGAATGAAATAGAGAAATGAATATTAAAAAAATTAAAGAAAAATATGTTGTTATTATTTTTTATAGCTACTTTGTTATTATTTTTTGTGATAAGATTATTTTTATCATGACGGACAAAAAAAAAATACATTTGACCCTTTTGCTTTATCTATAATATAAATAAATAATAGTTGGAATTATCTATTTGAATACATATTCCATCTTTTATTTCATTACATGATGCATGTTAACTATATTAAATATTTCTTAAAAATATGAATTTCATCATTTATTTTCTTACAAGATACATGTTAAGTGCAAGATTATTAAAATAATATGTACATTTATAATGAAATAGAAAATGAAACATGTATTGAGAGGAAGTATTAAAAAATAATAATAATAATAATCAGCTTACAATATGTTACTCATTTTAAAAAATTGTGCACTACATTATTAATATTTTACTTTTAAACAACATATATCGTCCATATATCTAATTTTACTTCTTTTAATAAAAAATATATTTTGAAATTTAAATGTAAATTCCCATAAAAAAAAATGTAAGTCGTAGCTAGGGTATGCTGCATAAAATGCACTTATAACCTTGAGGAAGAAGTTAAAAATGTAATATACATTGTATTGCTATGTTAACGAATAATTACAAGCTAGTTATAAGAAATATTTAAATTTATTTGTTTCTTTAAATATAAGAAATATTTAAATTTATTTGTTTCCTTAAATATTTTTGAAACAAAAAACATGTGAGTGGGTACTCTTCAAGCATCATTCCTTTTTTATTCTTTTTTTTTT
>JACFYI010003658.1:2280740-2297643 GCA_014898755.1 Handroanthus guayacan
TTTTTTTTTTTTTTTAACAAAATAAAATAATAAGAAAGAAATTTTCAGTTCAAATTTAATTGTCATCGATCTTCATACTTGCATTAAAGAAAAATATGAGTTATTAACCCTGGTTTCTTTCACATTAGCGATTATGTCGCTTAGATCAGTAATGGAAAAATTATAAATTGATAATGGGTAAAGATAATTACGTACATATCAATAGCTATAAAAACATTTATGCATAAGCATTAAATATGCACTGAATGAGAATCATGAAATCCTCTCTTTTTAAAGCTTGAATTACTTTTCCTCTTGTCTAGCTCCACAAGAAAGTTGTATTACTCAAAACATGGTCATTATACTTGGAAGACAATAATAAACTTGTGAACTACTTTTATCATTATATTATCATCTTGGTGGAAATGGTGAAAATAGACATTTCACTTTTAAGAAGATTCAAAAGTATTTCGTACTCCTTAGCCGGTTGTCGCCCTTGTGGGTCAATGCCACACGACCCGCCCGACTTGAATACCAGCCACGTGGATCCTGTCATGTACTTCCATGTTTGACCTCAACGGCCAAATTTATTTCCAAAACTATCACCCAAAAGATCTCCTCAAGCATACTTTCTTGCAAAATTGCTATATTTTTTCACGAGTAATTCTCAAAATTTCAAGCCGATGATTACCAAAATCTGAGTTCAGTAACTTTTGGTGAATCTTTCGAAGCTATAGAACGATCTCCGAGGAGTGTAATACGATGTCGTCGCCGGACATTGCCGGAATCCTGGACAATTCGAAGGAGCTCGATCGGTTGAGGAAAGAGCAGGAAGAGGTGCTCATCGAGATCAATAAGATGCACAAGAAGCTACGATCTAGTAAGTCTCGGTTTTTACCATATTAGAGTTTTGTATTTAGTACATTATTTGTTTTATTCAATTAAATTATTGTTGATCGCAATTATGGATTATCTTTTTCGGGATTTTCCTGGACTGGAAAGGACGTGTTTTTTTTGTCTCCAGGGTGAGAAATGGTGCGTGGGCTTTAATTGATGTGCATAGTTTTGTTATTTGGGCTCTGTTGTAGCTCATGGGATCGTAAAATATAATTTTGAGTTGACTTGACATTTCTCGTATTTGTCTTTGGATGAAGTTCTATTTATTTATATATAGGGTAGCAAGAAGCAACATGAGCTCAATAACACAATCTTCAATCTTGTTTTGATCCCTTACCCGCCTTCGATTGGATTTGGACTTGATTTGATTAATTATTGATAAGGTAATGTGGAATGAGCTTTGCTGAGCTGAACAGAGCTCAAATTGTTTGATAGTTTCCTTTATTCTAATAGCTTTTAGATTATTGAGTTGCTGTGCTAAGCTTCACGAATTAATAGAGAAGCGTGGTTTATTAAGGTAATGATTTGAGCTAAGACAAGCTTTCCAGCTATAAATTGGGGGTGGCTTGGTTCATTTTTTGACCTAATTCAATAATTATTCACTCAGTTGAGTGGGGAAAATCTCGACTTGCTTATGTATTGGACTTAGTCTAACTCTTTCTGAGATGATATTTGTAGTTCTTGTTGGTGACATGAAGTTGTGTTTCCAGAAGGTTTTGTTCATGGGGAAATATGTTAGTGGTAAACTATTATACACATCTGCTGGATGAAATTGTACTGCACCTCGACAATGTTTTAGATTTTTGTGAATTCTAGCACAAAATATTCCATGATCCTATCCCATGCTTATCATGCATTACCAACCATAATGAGAATTGGTTCATGCAATAATTACTTCTATTGTGTTTCTAATGTACTTTGATATCTTATTTTTAGTTGAAAGTAATTGTGGGGCTGTGCCTGGGTTTGGCTGTGTAGCTAACCTTATACACAAATGCAGAGATTAATTAGATTAATTGTTTACCATATGGTCTGTCTTAAATAAAATGATTACCTCGTTACTGAGACTGGTTTGGGTGATTGCATATTATGGTAAAAGAATCTTGGTTCTTACACCTTGTTATTAATCAGTTAATAATTGATATTTCTGCACTTTTGCAGCTCCAGAAATCGTTGAAAAGACTGGAGATTCTTCGCTATCACAGCTTAAGATGTTATACACTCAAGCAAAAGAGCTGTCTGAGAGTGAAGTGGTGTATGTTTGTAACTTATTTTGTTATGTCGGACATACTTTTTGATTTGTATACTATGGTCCTTTCATTTGTGAAACTATTAAACCATGCATTGGGAGGCATATTTGTCCTCAGCTACTGTGTTTCTCTGTATTTGCAGCATTTGCAGTCAATTGTTAGGACAACTGGATGCATTAATGCCTTCTGGAGCTCCAGGACAACACAGGAGAAGGATAGGTTTGTACCTGTGAAAAGCAAATGTTTAATAGAATGACTGGTTCTGTCTACATGGTATCAAAAAAATGTGATGACTGACAAAGCTACAAACTAATCATTGTTAGAATTTCATACTCTTGGTTATGCTACACACTAGTCATATTTGATTTATTCATCTCTGAAACATCTCCCCTTATTCTACTAAAACTATCACCTTTTCCATTGCTTGACATTACACACATACAGAAAGGATGATGTGGAAAAGATCGAATCCTTTCCAAAATAGTGAAAGCTATTTAAGGAAATAGGAAGGGATGCAGATTCGTATCAATTATAGCATGAGGCTCAATAACACTGCATATTAGGTGTACATTGGTGTAATGTAGATAAAATGAAATTGAGCTAGAATATAATGCCACCTACCTACAAATTAGTGACTCATGTTTCATTTTTGAAACTTTTTTGTTGATGTGACTCATTCTCTACTCATCAATGTAACTTCAAAACTCGATGAATCACAGAAGGTAGTGAGCAGAAGAAGAAAAGGATGAAGGCTGATTCAGAAGTCCCACGAATGTCTCCTGCCATGCGGAGTCACCTAGAGTCACTTGCGAATTTGAAGGGTGAACAAGTATGTGTTGAGCTTACACTGTTTATCCACTCACTTTACTGTCAAATTTCCTTTTGAACTTTGAACATTAAATATTCTTTCCATCTTTAGCTACATAAAACAGTAATGCAATAATGTACTATGTCTTGGAGATGCAAATGTCTTTCTAATTATAAACTTCCTACATAATTTAGGTGGCGGCAAAGGTCACTCAAGATGATGCAGGAAAGGATGAATGGTTTGTGGTTAAAGTAATCCATTTCGACAAGGAAACTAGAGAGTAAGTTTTGTCCCTGATTGTGGTTAAATTAATCCATTTTTGACGGGGGAACTAGAGAGCACGATTGTTTGTGGATGCCCATGGAAAAGTAAGAAAAAGTTCAAAAAAAATAGGGTGAGGGATAAATCTAGAAAATCAAGTATTCTTTAGACTGTGTAATCATTTTCTGTACAAAACCTAATGGAAGGGAAAGGAGGAGACAGGTATATTCTGTAAACTAGGAGGGATGGTTTTGGTGAATTCAAAGAACTGAATAAGTCTGTTACTACACTAAATCCTTGGTGAGTACATGATTTTATCTGCTCGGTTTGCATCTCATACTTGTTTCTTCATGTAGATTTGAAGTTTTGGATGAGGAGCCAGGTGACGATGAAGAGAGCACTGGACAGAGGTTCGCCTTTCTCCCTAATTCTCGATTTATTTAATTGTTGCAGTTTTGTTTGATGTTGTATCTTTGTTGCCGTTTTGTTCGCTGTTGTATCTTTATCTAGAAATCTATATTCATCCTCCAGAATCAAAAGCATAATGTTTGAATGCTGAAAAGAAGTGGTTGAATTCTGTTATTAAGTTCCTATGTGTTTAATGGTTAACCTTTGGTGCTGCTAAGATTTCTATTTGGATATCCATCTTGGGTCTTAGCTTCATGTTAAGACAATGATTTTTAGATTTATTTTTATATTCATATGCCGCATGGTTTTGTGTCTTCCTGTTTTCAGAAGATACAAGCTGCCCATGTCACATATTATTCCTTTTCCGAAGCGGAACGATCTCTCTAGTGTCCCCGATTTTCCTCCCGGAAAACATGTTTTGGCCGTTTATCCGGAAACCACTGCACTATATAAAGCAACTGTTGCCCAGCCTCGTAAGGTATTAGTCGCTCATTGTTGGTTTCCCACATACATATAAAACAAACCGAAACTAACAATTGTTTATTTTGCATATATCGTTGATGCCCGTAATTCATGATCATGTAGAGGAAGATTGACGAGTAAGTAGCTATAACGGGCCCTCAAAGTTGCATTATGAGATTTGATTGCTTATTATTGATTTTATTTTATTTATTTTTTTTGACAGTTATGTATTGGAATTCGATGACGACGAAGAGGATGGATCTTTGCCTCAACGATTGGTACCCTTCCATAGAGTTGTTCCTCTTCCGGAAGGATATCGTCAGTGATTATACTATGTTTGTAATTGTATAAAGTTCAAATATCTCATAATGACAAGAATTAGAACCACTTGTATAAATTATTTCACAAGTGTGATATTTTCATAACACGAAACATGAATATCTCTGCATTTGATTATGCAGAGTTTGTAATTATATCAGCTTAAAAGATACAATTAAGCAAGTTAATCCACAATTAGTTCAATGATCTGTATCTTATTATGCCTTACGGCATGCTCTCGAGATAGGGATTGGTGGATCCGATAAAGATCCATTTATGATCCGGTTTGTGATCCAGTGGTTCGCAGCTTCAGAATAGTGCACACCATCCCAGCTTATGATTGCAGAAGGATTTGGACAAGAACCAGCAAAGACTTGACTACCGTTGATATTTGCTTTATTTCCACACCAAACATCATATCCTATTCCATGATGGCCGCAGCAGATTTTGAAAGGATCTTCAAATCCTGTAATCAGCAAGTGAAGTTTTAAAGACATACGAGAAGAGTAATACGTTAGATCAGACAAGTGAAGTTTTAAACCGAGTATATATAAATGAGCAAAGGATCAGACTAGGCAATTATGCCCCTCACTTTTCTATAATCTTGAAATTTCGTGTGTATATTAAATAAAATTTAGACATATTTCTTCTTGAAACAAAACTTCAGCAAAATCTAAAATTTTGTGTTTCCCTAGATATTGACCAATCAAAGTTAGACAAAGGGGTTGGTGGAGTTCACCCACCCAAATGTTTATTTCTAAATAATTAAACATGTGATAATCGAGTAATCTAAAAATTTTCGAAATAAGAACAGATTTTGATTAGTCACAAGCCTTGTCTATTTGTATGTGTTACAACAGTCATGACCGACAATTAATAATCCAAAATCTTGAACCATGAGTGAATTATTTTGCATAGTTCTAAAATATTCTTTGAAAAAACATAATCATCATGAATATCAAAGTTGAAACTAATAATACGGTGTATGCATTATGATAACAATAAGCATGCTTTATGTACATAATCATGATCCAAATATATTAAAAAATTGGGATAATTATCACAACACCCTTTAGATTTGACCTAATTAAAAAAATACCTCATGTGATTTGAAAAATTACAATAACTCCTCTGCTAGTAGTTCAACTAATGATGAAAGATTTAACAAAATTTATGTAATATTAATTACAAGCAATTCCCTAAGAATGAAATATTACAAGTAGACCCCTTATTAATCTAATATGCTTAAGGTTTCAAGAGGTCTAACTGTAATTTTGCTTATTCTCCTCTTAGCCTTTTGTCAGTTGAACTAATGACGTGGGCTATTATTGTAATTTTTCAAACTAGACTGTTTCCATAATTAGGTCAAATCTCAAGGACATTGATTAGATAATTATCCCTAGAAAGATTTGCATCAAATTTTCTGAAAGAAATGATCACCTTGACTCTTTGCATTGGAGATTAACTCATACTTGGCACTATGCATATCCACATAGATTATTGCAGCCTCAGAAAGTTGTGATCTTAGCTTCACAACTTCATCCTTAAGCTGTTTGTTGAACTCAATAGCTATGTCGTTTTGGCTCTTTACACAGCCATTTTCATCAAGATAACCTGGCATAGGATCTTGCACTTTAACTGTGGCCACGGGTAAACACCCAATGGGGCCCGTATTGTGTATCCAGAAAGTATTTGCCCCTCTTTCATGTAGTGTCTGTTTACAACAAAGGATTTGAGTGAATGAAAAAGAATAATGTAGATTTCGTTTTGCTTTTTACTAGTGTACAAGAGCGTTCTCATGAGATTATAGGCTCTTCAAAGCATGTTATAGGATGTTTGAAATTTTTTATGATGCACTTTAGATCTTGTATACTATTTCGTTTTTTATATCATATTTCAATGCATGCCACGTGTATTGTATTCGTAACTCTGTGTTTTTTTAGGAAGATTTTCATACACTTGGCATGCATATATGTAATGGAATAAGAGATGGAAAATGTATTGAAATAGAGAATTCTAACCGTGTTTATTTCAATAAAATGTTAGAATCTTCTTTCAAAAAGGTAAAAGTAACATGTTCCTTTAATTTAACCATTTTAATTAAAAAAACCAGAGTTACTAGCATCATATAAGCTCAAGAAACATCATACGATAAAAGCTTATAAGATATTTCAGATAAAATTTAGCCAAACACGCCCTTACTCTGATTTGTGCTATAAACTGGCTGACTATTTCAGGAACAGCTTCTTTCTGCTGTTCAAAGCTCAACTTTCTTATGCCTGCAGCAATATCATTCTGCCCTATATCCGTTATGAAAAGAGCCCTTGAAAAGTCCTGAGGTTTTGGTAGCCTTTTTTTATAAAGCTTCTTTTTGGCTGAAAATCACAAATATAAATTTTAATTAAGCTAAGAAAATATATATATATATATATATATAAATATATTAAGGGATTGGAGGGTATTAATTTTGTGTGGACCTTTGTAAAAATAAGTTGTTCTATCTCTGAGCTGTGTATAATGCTCAACTTGGATTTCAAGAGAAAAGGGACTAACTCCATTCTCAAACCAAGACTCATTTGGCCGCGCAATGGTTGCACCTCCCGTTGCAAAGTTTGTACCATGCAGATAATTAATGGATCCTATTGAATCCAAATGTGAATTCAAATATGGCAGACCCAAATGTCCGGCTTCAAGAAAACAATGAAAATGAAGAAATAAAGATTAGATCCGGTGAAAAGAAAGAATTACCTCTACAATTACCAACCCATTGTGTAATTACAATAATACCCTTATTGTTAGTTTAGTACACGGAATATTAACTTAACTCAGATTACAATTAGACCCTTTGAGAACTTAAGTCATGTTTAGATTAACAAGAGTCTACTTGCAATGTTTTGGCAACATGTTTTAGATTTTTAAGGGGATCTTGTAATGCTACACATGTATACTTCATAAGTTTCTTGTCAGTTTTACTAATGACGCTATAATTAGGTCAAACTACTATGTGGTAAGAAAACTGTCCTTTTTTTTTGAAAAATTGGACTTAGATGAAATTCTTACCGATAAAGTCTATGATAAGACGACCATCGGAGGCTCTTCCTACCGGTCTGTGAAAGTAAGTCTCACCCGAGGGTGACGTAGGTGGGTAAAATGCTGCTGCTATTCCTCCGGTGTCTGAATTTGAATCACCAAAGTTGTATATTGCAGGGAAATCACAGGGCGGTGAGTTTATCACATTAGCATTTACAAGGAAGGCTGCTAATGGGAATATTATAAGAAGAGGAGAAAATATGAACAACTCCATTATGGTACTAAGTTTCTTGTAATGAGGTTATATGCATATGTATACATATATATATATATATAAATAGATCCCACATGCTTTTCGGAATAAAAAAAGTTATGATATAAAAGTAATTTGGGATGTTGATAAAGAAATCTTGTGCGCTGACTAATGTGCTGTAAAGGCGTAAAGGGAGGATGGAACATTTTTTACATTTCAACTTGAGTCAATCTAGTGGTGGATTTAGTGTAATCTCATTCTAACATTTTCTTGATAACTTTACTTGTGATGAAATTTGATGATGCTTAGTATTGTCCTATATTGAAGAAGTCAAGAATTTGAAATTGATAAAATGGGTTGTCATTTCTCATTCGGAGGAACGCTTGTTTAAAATAAAACCCATGATCAAATGCGCCATGAATTAACAATGCCTCGATGCCGTTGGGCTTCTATATTGCAACGGATCTGTTGTCATCATCGGCGTTACGTATGGGAATGAGATGGCCATGTATTTCTTCCAAACTCCTCTACTGTGACTATAGTGATAGTTATTGTTGTCTCAATTAGAAGTGTAAATAATAAGATTGAGATTGTTAATATATTGGGTTCCTTTCCCTTCTATCATCACTCACACGCTTTCTTAGACAAAAACTGGATGCAAGAAAAGTACTAAAAAAATGTCATGCACGTCATATGAGAGAATGCTCAAATGCGAGTAAATGATAGAAACTGCATAGTTTGGATGACAATTTATTCCTAAAAAAAGTTTAGGCAATGAAGTATAAAAAATCGCAAGTTTGAAAGACAAAGTGTATTTTTCTTTTTCCTTTTTTCTCCCTTTTTAGAAAGGGACAGGATCCCTTATTCCAAAATGGTGTTTCATCTCCTATTCCATGTTTTAAATGCATGCCACGCGTATGAAATATTTCCTCATAAAAATATTTAGTAATAAGTACAATACATATGACATGTATTCAAAGGCATGAAATATAAGATAAAATACTATTTGGAATAGGAGATCGATCCCGTCCCTCTTAGACATTAATCAAGTTTGAGCTTTTATCTATGACTCTATTCCTACCAGAATAAAAAAGGATCACATTTGCTTTAATTGCAACTATAGATTAGAAAATCACCTTTTCAATTACCACTAAATTCAAAGCAAAAAACCTAAATAGGGGTTCTTCTGATCCACTTAAAGATAGCTACAAATCTACAATAAGTTCCAAACAGGACTTAACATTTTCCATGACAATAATTACTAGGATAATGGATTTAATTACATTCTCAATGGTTGAGACAAGCATGAGAAATGGGCTTTGGAGGATCAGAAAATGAACCATTTAGGATGTGTTTGGCAATCCAATGATTAGCAGCTTCAGAATAGTGAACTCCATCCCAGCTTATACATGTTGCCGGTGAGCCACAGGCGGAACCAAAGATTTTCGAACCATTGATCATAAGTCTCTGCCCACACCAAACATGAACCTCATTTTTGTGATGCCCACAGCATATCTTCGAGGGGTTCTTGAATCCTGTTCAAAAGAAGCAGCTTAAAAGTTGCAAGAACTTATGGCTTTTTGAAGGAAATCTACTAGAGAGCACCCTGATCTTGCTGTTTTCTTGCAACAATGGTTGGTTTTACGAACTACCGTGTAGGGGTGACAATTTGGGTGAGTCGGGTGAATTGGGAATGGGGCAAGTTAGGGCTAAATCCAACTCATTTAATTTTTAATTTGACAAATCTAAGCCTAATTTGACCTAAATCAAGTGAACCTGAATTGAGTCTACTGCCAACCTAAAAACCCACCCAAATCGGCTTGATTTGAATTGGATCACACACTAACTTAAAAATGCACCACTTGACTGACCCACTTAACCTCTTTGACAACAATCAGTATTGATATAAAATTGAAGTTTGTAACTCTTTTTCCATTAGTTAATAGATAATCACAAAGTCAAAATGAATCTAAGTACTGAAACCAACATTAATTATTGCATCATTACATAATATAAATTTTTCCAGATCTCATCATGAGAACATTACTGCAGGGTTAAGTATCATAGGTTAATATCTAATGAGTTTAGATTTTAAATCTTGAACTTTATGTTGTATGGGTTGATTAGGTAGGATTGATGTGTTATCCAAATCAGGTTGGGCAATACAATTCATGATCCAACCCAAACCCATCTGGAATTTTCTAATTGTGATTCTATCAACCCGATTTTTGCCCATTCCAATAAGTCCTAGTCCAAATGCACTAATTTCATATTGGGTCAAAAATTATCACCCCCATTCAAATAAAAAAAGCATTTTTCTGCCATAAATTCTCAAAATTTTGAAGATAATAGAAAGAATTCTTAAATTCAACTAACCATAAATTCTTGAATTTCGGATTAAATGATATTTGGCTGAGTAGATATCAACATAGATCAAGGCAGCACGAGAAAGCTCTCCCCTCAAAGAGGTGACTTTGGCTTTAAGCTGCTTATTGAACTCAACAGCAATGGCGTTATGACTCTTAATGCATCCATATTTATCAGAAAAAACAGGCTTTGGATTTCTTATATAAAAAGCTGCTGCTGGAAGACATCCAATGGGCCCTGTATTATGAATCCAAAAGGCCCTCGCTCCTTGTTGGTATAAACTCTGCAAAATTATCTTGCAACATTTGTAAAGATGGCTACAAACATATATATATATAATATGATAATAATGACAATTTTATAATTAATATATATATATATATATTTTAGAAAATGTTTTAGAGATTACAAAATAACTGTTGAAATGTTGGAGTAAAAATGAGATTCCGACCTATGCCAGTGATGATAATTTTATAATTAACAAAAGAGTATGTTTTGATTTTAAAATAAGTTAATAGTTCCTTTTTTTTTAAATGGATAATTATCTGAACCAATCGGGCATGACTTAATTACAAAAAGATTCTTATAATTGATTTGCAAAACTTCAATAGCATTCTATGTTGTTAGTACAACTAACGAAAAATTAATAGAGCATGTGTAACATTACAATTAGACCCCTTAAAAACTTATAAGCATATTCAACTAACATGAAGGTCTACTAGCTAGTAATGATCCTATCAACAGGTTAGATTTTCATGTGGTGAAGTTGCAATATTATACAACCCTAGTTAAGTTTTCAGTTAACTAAATTGATGGTAGCGGGTGTTAATCATAATTTTTCCAAACCACATGGACATTTTTGCAACTAGCCAAACCTCAAGGTTTGTTGAGATACTTATTCATTTATCAAGAACTTATAAGTTTTTTTTTCAAGGACCCATCAAAAAATAAAAAATTGTTTTTCAAGGAAAAAAAAAAAGAAAGAAATTACAGAATACCTTTTGACATCTTATGATCTCTCAAACAATTTATAAACTCACTCAAACAATGTTGAAATAAAACTTTTTTTTTTTTTTTTTTTGATTGGTAATGTTGAAATAAAACTTACTGTAACGGCTGTAGCAAATTGATCAATAATATCCGGAATCGCAGCCCGAAGTTCAGCCATAGTTAGCTTTCCAAAACCAGCAGAAAGATCATTCTGCCCAATATCAAATGTGTATAGAGCCCTTGAAAACTCCTTAGGCTTTGGAAGTTTCCTCTTTTCAAAGGGATTTCTTCCTGAAAAATTGAACTCAATGGGTCATCTTTGCATAACAAGGGAAAAAACAAAAAGAGTACTTACCTCAACACCCCTCTAAAATTTGGCATAATTACTAGAACATTCCTGAGATTTGAATAATTATCATTACAAATACTCCTTATTGTTAGTTCAATTGATGAATAATTAAACTAACACCCCCTTCAAAGTTCAGAAATATTACAAGTAGACAAACTCCCTGTACAGGGGGATCTAAATGTATTATATGTCAACTCATAATTATAACTATGCGTTAACTGAACTAATAGAAAGGGGTGAAATGGTAATTATGCAAATCTCAAGGATTGTTTTGGTAATTATACAAAATTCGAGGAGGTGTAGACTGTAGAGGTGATTATCCCGAAAAAGAAAAAGGCAATAATATTAAACATCACCTTGATCATAGAGTTCAGTTGTTCTGGATTTGAATTGATTGAATTGCATAGTTTGAATATCAAGTGAAAAGGGACTAAACCCATTCACAAATATGCTTTCGTTTTGTCTACGGATGGTTGATCCCCCCGTGGCAAAATTTGCACCATGTCTAAAATTGGTGCCTATTGAATCCAGGAAGGGGCTCAAATATGGTAGTCCCAACTGCTCAGCTGCACAAATAGGTCACACATATTAGCATTCTTTTACATAATTAATGGCATATATCTTTTAGCTGCCCGATAAATTTATTCGTTTTGTCACATTATCTCCAAACTTGCAAGCACTTTACCTCTCAGGTTAAAGTTAGCAAAATAATTTTGCCCTCCAAATGGATTTTCAAGCAAAGTATATGATAAAACAATAAGCCCAACTAGATTTTCAAGAAATATAAGTCAAAGAATTATCATGTGACTCTCAAGTAGATTTTAGACAAAATATGTAATCAAAAAGTTAATTAGAGTGTGACTTTATATGTGCCATTTTGAATTATATTCTCGTCATTTTTTCTTCTTCTTTGTTTTCTTAAAATTTTTCTCAAAAAATGAATTTTTTGTGCGGACAAGATAGAAATAGAGAGAATGCCTTTTAATAAGGCACGTTAAGGTCATAAGCTAGTCTTCCAATTACATATTTCAAAAATCCACTTAGGGGACAAAGTACTTCGGTAACTTCAAGTTTCTATTAGGGTTAATGTACTAAACAAACAAATTTGAGTGAGTGGAAGTGTCATTTAGACATTTACCCTACATCTTTTTGTCACGAATTCTCAAAGAGAAGGTTCTTAATTAAACTTGTACCTATAAAGTCTATGATAAGACGACCATCGGAATTTCTCCCTGCCGGCTTCCCAAAGAAACTCACTCCATATGGTGAAGGAATAGGCCAAAATGCAGCAGATATTCCACCAGTATCTGAATTTGAGTCGCCAAAATTATATATAGCTGGAAAATCACACGGCTGGGCGGCGGCCTCCGGAGGCATCCATATTGCTTTGATGCTCAAGAACACTGAAAATAATAGAACACTACCAAACAGAGCCTTAGCACTGTCCATTTCTCTTTGCATTAAAGATTATTGTATATGAAAGTAGAAGGCCTTTGAGAATTGTCTATGATTCTGGGTTTGTAAATATGAAAATTAAGAAGAGAAAAAGGTGAATGCGTTCATGTAAGAAAGGTGTTATGATTCCTTGTCATTTTGGCTTTTTATTTCCTGATATTAAGCGATCGGTGTGGCGTTATTCTTGCTCCAGTTCATTGTTGTTTTGTTCTTTTTTTCTGTTGGGGTGTGTTTGGTACGTGTTTGGTACGTGTTTTCTGCTTGAACTCATTCTAAAAAGACTACAGTTTGGTGTTTGATTAGTAGTTTGAATATATGAAGTTACTCTTTTTTGGATACATTTGCAGTTTTGGTCACAAGAGGGTGTTCGGCTAAGATTATTGAAAACATCCCATAAGATTCTACATCTTATAAGATGTTATTTGATATTATTTTAAAAACAAGTTATTTTATTTTTTGGATAAAATAAGATATTAGAATTCGTAAAATGTTAGTAAAGTTAATTTTGATTAAGATGGTTAAAATTGGATGTGCATGTCAAGATTTTAAAAATAAATTAAAACGTTTACTTTTTCTAAGTGAGTTTATAAGATTCAAAAATTTCATTTTGGGAACTTTTAAGATCTTTTTCAAAAAATTACCGGACACATTTTGGTATCTTATAAACTTTAAATATCTTATAAGATGTAGAGTGCTCAACTGCTCATAAGCTCGCCCAAACACCCTACTACTTTAATTTGATTTATGTGGTTCTTTTCATGGCATTTGAATGAGTTAATTTATATTGCGACTTCAAATTTCAAGTGTTCATAATAATATTAATCAAAATTCATCCGTTTGAATTTTCTATTTCAAATCGAATTTCATCATTTGTTCTATTTTGTATACTAAGTTCTTATTAAAAATATTTAAATTGCAGATACAATACACTCAGTGTACATATATATAAAGTGAAATATATGAGATAAAACTTGACTTGGAACATATGGTATCCAAATACACGAATGGGAATGTTAAATCAAATTAGAATATTCATATAACAAGTCTCTTTACCACTTTTGCTTCCAAAATAAAAAATAAAAGTCTCTTTAGCACTTCATATTAGGGAACACTGGGGATCAATATTTAGGGCTATCAACGGGTGGATAGAAGTCGATCCAAATTTTTGGACTTTTTATCAATTAAAATATTTGTTAAATAGATAGATTGAATATGATATTTAGTAATCCAATCCATTAAAGATGCAAGATGGAATTTAATGGTACTCTTTTTTAAAATAATAATTTTGCATATATAATATTAATAAAACTCTAACTAGAATGTAATATACATAACATTGTAATCAATAATTCAGAAATTTATGTTTTTTTGAGGTATTTTACTTGCTAAAATAATGCATATTTTTAATAGAATTATTATTTATTTATTTAGGCCAAATTCGGGCATAGTATTGAAAAATTCAAATCCGACATAAAATTACGTCAATTTTATTTATGAAATCAAAATTGAATTGTTCATAAATAATTAAATTCGGATTCAAATTATCTCGACATGATAAAAGTCCGACTCATTTGGTGTCCCAAGCCAAATTAAGCTCATTAGAGATATGAAGATTTCCTCTACCCTTCATAAAAGGAGAACATGGACTCAATTGTTGACTATAGATTCAGCCCAATAAGGGCACAAGCCCATTCCGCCCAATGTTGAACAAAATCGCGTTTTAAAATCGGCAACACGTAAAAGTCGCTGTTCGGTACTTTATAATTTGGCCAACTTAAGGAGTAGACTTTGCTATATATGTAGAAAAAGCTTGCCCTAGCAAGGAGTTTGAAGCGTAAGCAATGGGGAAGAAGAAAGGAGAGGAAACCCCTAAGCCCAGCGAGCGGAAGGAAGGGCACAACTTACTGGGCGCGCCGAAATTCAAGCAGCTGGAAAAGGGCCGGTTTAGATGCATACAGACGGGCCACGAGCTGCCGGCGCACGCCAGGGACGCTTACGCGGAGTCCAAGCACTGTCGGCTGGGCCTCATCGACTATGCCTTGGCCCGCAATAAGCCCCCTCTCAATATGTTCGAACAGGACCCCGCTTCTCGGTAATATTCCTGGTCTAAATAGTATTTTCGGAATTGTGATTGATTTGAAATTGGGAAGTTTTTGAGTTCTGCTTATGCTTGATTTGTTGTTGCAGTTCGAAGCTAATATGTAAATTGACTGGAGTTACAATTAATAAGTCGGAGGAGCATATATGGAAGCATATAAATGGGAAGCGTTTTCTTAACATGTTAGGTTTGTCTAATGAAGGAATTTCCTTGAAACCTTTTGAATTGGGACTGTTTTCGTTGAAAAGTTAAATAGGCGTAATATTGGAGTTCATGTGTGTGTTGATAATGTAAAACAGATAAACAGGAGGCTGACAAAGAAATGCAGAATGGGACTACGGAGAAGCAGGATGAGGAAAAAGAGAAGAAGAAGAAAAAGAAGAAGAATGAAGATGGTGATTTGAAGAAGAGGAGGAAGAAGAAGGATAAGAAGAATATTAAGCAAGAGGAGGAACATGTTGATGAAATTACCAATGGAGTAAGGGATACGACGAGCAAAAGTAGTGATTTGGAAGATGAAGCTGACTTCCGGATGCCTCCAGTGGGGGAGCGGTGGGACCATGATGATGGAGGTGATCGATGGGGCTCTGATTCGGAGTCAGGACCAGAGAGTGATGGTGCTGGTGACGAAGGCATGAGTGGTGGTGTTGTTGAAGAGGATATGAGTAATGGTGATGGTGAAGAAGGTATGTCTTATCTCATTAATATACGTTAATTATGTAGAAAGCATCTTGCATTATGATTGAGTTGTTCTTTAGCTTGAGAAGTAAGGATATTTGAAAATGCAAATGATTAAAAATAGTGGCTAATGCTGAAGAAATTGAAGTTTAGGCAATATGATATGCTCTGACCAACGCCATTATTGGCCACTCTTGATCTTTGGCTTTAATACTGCAGGAAGTGTAATTTCAAAACCTTTAAGTGTCTTATAGAATTTTCAAATTTTACACTATAAAATTGATACTGCTAATGGAACGGCAAAGTTGTCTTGTGGTTCCCAATTGTAAGTTCCGATGACAGTAATTTCATATAAAAAGTACCCATGTTTGGAAAGAGTCAATACTTCCCTCCATCTTGAAAGTTTCTTTTTTGCATTCATAGAAAAAGTAATTCATCGTTAGTAGCTCTGAATTCTATGATAGTTGCACGACTTGAGCCTACTGGGATGATTGAATTCCGGAAAATATAATGTTGCTTAGACCCACTTGATTCTTAGGCTGAGTAGAAAGTTTTATGCGTCTAATTTCTGGTTCTCAACTCCGATTTTCTTGAAGCAGATATGGGAGCTGAAGAGGCTAAGGATGAAGCTGGGGACCTGTCCAAAAAGTATGTTGACTTGTTTAACTCTTTCTTACCTCTTTTTACTAACGTACAATCAAGAGGTGACTGGAATAGGAAAGTGGCTTCCCAAGGACAGGGCACCTAGATAACTGTCGTTGAATACATTTAGGCATGGAACTACTCTTCCTTCTATGAGGAGAAAAAATTAATTTTCCTTTTCCTTTTTCCCTGGCCATTATGCAGAACAAAGCGAATGTCCCTGGAAATTGGACCTAGTAGCTTCGAGTCAAGGAAGAAGAAGAAAAAGAAGACCAGTGTTGCATGATGAAGTGAGGTCTGGAACCCAGTGGGAGATGTGGTCATCCTCGTTTTACTTGCAAAATATACACGATGAGAAGGTGAATTTTAACTTTTAATCATCAGAAGAAAATATGAAAACAAGCTTGATCATTGTGCTTGGCTGTTTCTGCTTTTTTGAAGAAGAAAAGAATTTTGTATGCAGGATGCATTTCAATTATGAAGAACGTATTTTAATTTATTCTTTCTGAAGAAAAATGAGTTACGAATTTGGGCGTGTTCATGTACATGTTCATTTATGTCTTTAACAATTTAAGTTCAATATTTGGTTTTTGTCTTCATAAGCAATTAGAAATATTTTAGTGCCTTATAGTTTTCATTTACTCCAATTCTTAATTCT
>JACFYI010003658.1:2300171-2310907 GCA_014898755.1 Handroanthus guayacan
GAAGAACAAGGATTCCTTCCAAAATTATGACGTCAGAGGGGTTCACCTACATAATCCCAACAAATCTGATTATGAGAAATGAGGATATCGTGCTTTCCCAGTGTTCTCATGTTACTTGAAGACTCACATGGTAAATTTGAATTTAGTGATACTAATTAAGTGTTTGTAAAGTACCATGCGGCCTGGTCCAATGCTTTTGTGGGTCTTGAAATCATAATCTGGTATGCTAACTGTTCTTCCATGTCTTAATCTATCCATGCATGAAAGCAGAAGCTCTGTATCGAATGCATCTGAAGAAAACATATATGCTCCACGCAGCTATGGTTAGTATGTCAACTGAATGCATGCATAGATCATATGATAGAAGTGCATGTCTTCACTGAGAATTCCAGACTATGCATACCTGGATGGTCAAAGTTGTACTCATTGACTTTTTGCAACTGCTCATTTGTCAGGGAGTGATAAAACGCGTCCTAAAAATAACGTGCCATGTGAACATCATGTTTTATTCAATGTATAGCAGGACAAGCATTAGTCAGAAACAAGACTATAATCTTGAGTGTCAATGCATCAGATGAAGTTGATAAAAGGCTATATCACATATGCAAAACATCAGATGGCACACAAATACAATGCAATAATATGTTAAGAGTGTGTAAAAAGAAATTGAAAATTAGCTCAAGGTGAAAAAAATGGGAGAGTAAACTTCTCTTTTCACACATTTAGGTCCATCCAGGTGGAAACTTTAAGCTTCCATAAGAAGTGTATGTTGCATTCATATAACTAGTTTCATATTGAAAACACTAACGCAAGCATTTAACAAATAGATATCTTAACAAAGTCACAGCCGATTCTTTTAATTTTCTTCCACACAATATGTGCTGCAGCAACTTGGCAGTCAGATATTCAAGCTAGCTCGTGCAAATAATGTTGAATATATGAGCAAGATCTCACGAGAATACATTTCTATGTCGAGTTAAAAATAATTGGGAAAGTATTCAAACATAAGAAGCAGTAGAAAAAATTACTTGATTGACAAGAACAACCCGTTGATCATGGAGCTGCGAGATAATCATGTTGCAAACAGTGGTTTTGCCCGAAGCAGTCCCACCAGCAACACCTTCAATTCAACCAAAACCTCCAATAATATTACAAACAGTATTGAGAACTTTAAAATTTTATGGCTAGCCAAATATTAATCAACTCTAAATAACACATCATAACGTTGGGTTCAGCAGAATTTACCAATTATAAACGGAAGCTTGAAAGGATTTCTCTCTGAGCCACGGTTTGATCGACAGGAAAAGTTATTCTCGTCGCTCTTTCTCAACGCAGCCACCATTTCAGATTCCATAATCGGAACTTGAATTCGAAATATCGGAGAAAAATCTCGCCAACAATCCGGAAATGGCGATGGCGCGGAATTCAAATCATTCCCACATTTTTTATACAGAATTTATTTCATTCATCGTTCTCAATGCTGAGAAATGCGAATTGATGCCGACCAAATCAACACTTACCTAAATTCATTCTAAAATATTTGAAATAAAAAAAGAACGAGAAAAATTAATTTTGATCGTATCTGTCGCGGTAAATGATATATTTGTTTTTTCTGTTGCGGTTAAAAGAAGGATTAGCGGGAAATTCGCATTCATGCACGCGTGCTTCCTCATCCTTCATTTATGGGCTGCAGTAATGGGCTTAACCGCTTAATCAGCCTGCTTTACCAGATCGGCCCAAGTCAAATTATCGAATTGTATTCAAATTCAACTTGAATTTTAAAATTTTTAATTGATTAAAATATTCTTCTGCTCTTTAAACAACCGATTAGTACATTCAATACAAGTAGGGATGATTACCTCAACTTCCCCATAATTTGGCATAATTATCAAAACATGTCATGAGATTTGATTAATTTTCATTACAACTCCAACCTTTAGCTTACCAAGCACAAAATTACAATTATACTCTCTGAACAAATGCACAATTGCAATTTACAATTACAGCCCTTTGTCTAGAAGATTTACTTGTAATGTTTTATTATTTTCAAATGATGTAATTATAATGCCGCATTCATTTGGATGCATAGTATCGTCTTCACATTTTCATAGTAGAGGTGCAAGGTTTGGGTCCCACCTGCAGCATGTGGGTATTTGTCTATCGTATGATAATCTTTGTCTACCGAATGGTCGTTTAGATTATTTGAATTGCATTTAGTTATATATTTGATATGTAAAATATAATGTTGTAATGATATTGATGTATAATCGAATATAATCACTTTTGTCAAAAAAAAAAATGATGTAATTATAATTATATATTAGTTAAATTAATATTATTTAATGACAATTATCTAAATTTCAAAATATGTTTTAATAATTATGTTAAACCTCAAAAAGTGTTAAAGGTAATTATCCCTTAGTATTCATGTTCAAAGAGAAGTCATTAGTTATAAAATTACAAAATTTGATCCGTTATTATCTACAAAATAGTATCTACATTTAATACTAAAAAGACTGCAAAATAATACAATAAATAATTATTATTTATTATTACTTGTATTGAAATCAAAGTTTCTCATTGGATTAGTTAGCATTTTGTATGAAGGACACAGTCCTGCAAGACCTACGTTAGATTTGTTTATAAATATCGATAACTAAATTAAATCATGGAGATCTATAATCATATTCTAGTACGGAAATAAGAAAGTAAATTGCAACAGAATATGGTACAACGAGAAGTCGTGTCTTTTGACTAGAAGCATGAAAGGAACCATAAAGGGGGATTAGCAGGATGGAATGTACCATTTATACCTTGACAAAAATGCACTTTTGCAAGCACATAAAGTTGGCCTAAAATCTAATAATATCATCATGAATCAACATGCAAAAAGGCACTAACTTTCTACCAAAGTTGTTGATAGAAACAGAGACTATGTACTAATTAAGTGAGCAGATTTACAACACAGAACTTTCCTCCCATAATCTTTTTTTTGCAATTAGAACTCTTTCTTCACTTTTGGAAGGAGCGTCAGTGCTAGGTTCCACCTCCGAAGACCATTTGTCCCATTTTAATGCAGCCAAGAATTTGCGTACATGAGTTACAACAGAAGGTTTGTCACAAATGATGACGAAACCTTCTGGTCGTAGCATCCTGTCCATTTCGATCAACAGATCCTCTGAGCTACAACCTCTTTCCTCAATCTGAGAGAAGACTGACCGGGCATGAAGCAAGTCGTAGGTACGTGGGTAAGTTGAAAATGATTCACACCTGCAAATATATTGTTGATTATTAGACGTTAACTGCAAGAGAAGATATACAAATTGGGACAAGAACTTGGCGAGGTTCATTTATGTTTGTTCATTCTTTCTTACAGGACACGAACTAAAAGATAATTCTAGAGGACTATGATTCCCGCTGAATAACTGCAATATCACGCAAGACCCATGCACCTTAAGTTAGAAGATTTGAAACAGTTTTCCAAATCCTAGCATTGATTTAATATGTGCAGACTAAAAATGTGTGGAAACTGGAGATTAAAAGGGAAGAGATGCTCAAATGAACCTGATAACCAAGGTAAGCAATCATCTTAATCAACTCATCAAGCTATGTAACAGCCAGTATCAAAATAATAACACTCATATCATGTTTGCTTAAGTTATAAAGTATATTAACAAAAAGAAGTTTTTCAACAAAAAAAAAAAAATCCAAGGTTTACAGTCTTTTTACGTTATCATTAACAAGAAGCAAGAAGCATCACAATTACTTGGACTTAAATTACTATGCTACAATAATCAGATATTTTTCACAGTCATTGTTCATGGATTAAGAATCTATTTCTGGGGCTTGCTTTCAATTGGTATCCCTTTATTCACAGCATAATAAATTTTAGCACTATCTCAATAGCTCAGTTAGTTAGAGCATGTGGCTGTTAACCACAAGGTTGAAGGTTCAAGCCCTTCCTCTAGCGGTTTAAATAATATTCTTTTAAAGAAATAAAATAAAGAAAAGAAAAATTTTCGCACAGTCTTTTCCTGGGCCATGAAACAAATGATCCTGAGAGGAATTAACGGGCCCAATCTTTCTGTGAAAAGTATAATGATAGACATCATTTTGACGTCAGTGAGAAAGTCTCTTATGTTGTCTCTGGTCCTTGGATTTCAATAAGGAAAACATAAGCAAATTTTTTACTCCATTTCAACAATAGTACTGCTCTTTACTTTTTGCTCCTTTCTATATTCCTTTTGCTCACCGAAATCCAATGTCCAAATATAGCACTAAAGCAAATTCGCAGGAAAACAGGAAACTGAATTCTGATAATATATCACTAATAAAGATGAAACATGGTGGAAATCCAGTATCACTTGTAACTTCGAAGAGAGCGAAACAGCGAATAGCTACCATGCATAAGAATGTCGAGACAAAAATGGTTTCTGATGAAGGAAAGAAAGTATACCAGTCATGAACTGTTCCAATCAAGCCTCGATCATAGATAATCTTCAATCTAGCTGATGCATTAACTGGCGCGACGTTCATCACCCAGACATCCTGATCCTTTAGAGCAGCAGCAAAACCCCCAAGGTTTGAGTTCATGTCCATGACATTTCTGATTGAATTCCGCTGTATAACAGATTTCATCTGTTTCCAATACTCAGCCACTCTGTAATGCCATATTTGCTGCATCATAACGCATAATATTAGTTTACATATACATCACTGGTTCAGTCCAAAATGAAACAAGCAAATTTCCAAGTGGACAATTGCAAGATGGGAGCTCTCAAGCAATTCATGATCCTTACTGTGTCTTTCTGAAATTCCTCTACGCTTACACCAATTTCTCCCAAACGCGGTGGAGCAGTTGTAAGCCTTTGTGGCCAGGGTTGTAGTCCACTGCCCTTCTCCCGATGCATTTCTATACTCCCGAAAACAAGTATTTAAATTGTTAATTAAAAGAAAAAGTAATGTCATGTTATCCTTGGAATAAACTTACTATCAATTACAACAGGATTAGTTTTCAGAGGCAATGGGAAACCAAATAGTTGACCAGAAGAAAACAATGTCAACCATTTGAAGAAAGGATGTATGCAATGTTGTTGAAGTGAACCATGAATAAGAAATATTAGATGAAATAAGTATATAGAGTTCCAAATTCAACTCTAGATGACATAGAACCCACGTTTAGAGCTACTTTTGAGGCATTTTATCATCATGAATCAAATTACATCAGCATAATGTTTTTTCAACTTGAAAGTTCCCCTATAAAAAATATAAATGGAAAGGTGGATAATAATATGTGTTTTTTTTTTTTTTTTGTGGGGTAAATAATAGGAAGACCATTCAATACATATGCTACTTTCTTCAGCTTAAAAGGAAAATAGTTACACATTACAAGAGGATACATACTTGCTGAATATGGAGTGATGCATGCCTTCATGGGTACATTCCATGCCGCATCTGGATCATCATCTGGACTGCACAAAGGCGGGCGAGATTCGGGACCTCTTTTTGCATAGCAACTATTACTTAATGGCTTAGCCCATATCACTGTTTGATCTTTCCTTACAACAACTCTCCAGCACATTCTTCTTAAAAGGTCATACATAGAATTCCAAATTCTTCTATTTTCCGCATCATGGGCGTAGGCTTCTGGTGATGAATACACGAAATAACCTCCTGGTCTCAGCAACCTGTCCAATTCTAATAAAAGGATGCCATCTCTCTGAAGCCAATCAATACGGCAACGGGAACAATGGGCTAATTCAAATGACCTGCTGGGATATGGTAGTCTTCTGGTGCCCAAAACTCCTAAAGTAGCTGGGATCCCCCTCTCTAATGCAAACTGTATTTGATTCTCATGAACATCATTAGGAGCAAGAGACATGGCTATGATGTTAAGTGGGAGGAGATAAGCGCCAAAACTTGCAACACCACAGCCCACATCAAGAACATTTCGAATATGGCCACCATTATTGAGTCTTTCACCAGGAAACTTAAGCATCTATGGAAAGAAAACAAACAAATAAGTAACAATATATATGGACGTCAGAACAATAAAATTACATAAGCAAAAGCTTAAGATAAGCAATCTATACAACGCACCGCTGCAATAGCCGCAATGTATTTATCAGCTCCATAATGGAAATGAGTTCCACCACCTGGAAACTTTATCTTCTCCCCATCCACAATCATCCAATTCTGATCAGATTTCTCCTGTGCAAGATGAGTATGGGGTATGTTCACCTTCCATACTTGGTCCCTGCTCGCAGGCCATCTAATTGGGATCTGGACTTCTAACAGCAAATTTCATTGGAATCAAAACTAACAAAGCGAAATGACAATAGGCATATCACAAGTATCGCAAGCAGCCCTAAAAGCAGGGCGAGCAAAGAAAAAATAAAGGCGTTCAAGTCTTATGTTTCAAATTAGGTGAGAGTAGTAGTCCTGCCCAATTATTCAATCAAATGAAAAATATTCACCTCTTCTACGGTAAACAATTAACAGTTCAACCATCCGAATTACCAATTGCTGATTCAAATAAAAAAGGGCATATGAACTAACAAACCTTGTAGCCAGTGGGAGGAGGGATTAGGCAATTATAGCGACGCTCAGGCGGCGGGCAATGCCTTTCATAGTGCTCCATTAAGCTCAGATTAAGCTTCAGCTTCATTTGGTATATTAAGTTCCTATCCAAACAAGGAATCAACTCCGAATATCTCAAATCACAAACCTACAAAAGAAGAAGCAAAATAACTCTCACTTAAAACATCATTAATCCATAACTAGAACAGTAAAACAGCATAGTAAAATCGAATACACGCTTCAACAATCACTTACCGGAATGCTTATGGGAACTTCAAGATTGTGCTCATCATCCTCAAACAATTCATCAAAATCTTTTTTCATAACAAATCTTCCTGTCACAGGATCAACTCCATCCTCGAATGAATCGTCCCCGCGTGGCAACCCAGTAGAAAACATCGAACCATTGTACAGACAAATCAATCCCAAAAACACTAATAACCCGATGAGCGCATATTTCAGCAGCCTTGGCGAACGAATAACTTCAGTTAGCATCATTTTTCAAAAAAAAATGGTAAAACGAAACACAAAATCCGCGTTCCGCAGCTATTAATCAGAAGCTAAAACCCTAGTGCCGGATCCATTGCCGCTGGATGAAGCAAGAGAGTACAAAAGGAGTGAACTGCATTAATTGTTTTTAAATTTTTATTTTTTCGGCGTTTTCTTGGGGCCACGGAGATGTATATTTCTCGTTCTTTTTCTATGTATATGGGGAGAGTAACATCTGATTGGAAAAGGGCAGGGAAGTCGACTCGGACCGTTGAAAATGGGGTATATATATAGCGCTTTTTTTTGTGACAACGGCGTTGGACCCCGCCGTTCTATTGAGGAAACACTGGGATTTTGTAGTGGCGAAATGACTGGAGTAATTACCCGTGCGACCTCAAGTTTGACATTATCGTTGTAAGACTCCCTAAAATTTAGTAATTACTATTATACCTCTATCATTAATTCAATTAATGTATAAGTATAATTACACTCAAGAAATTCACTTGTAATATTTGAAGAATTTGAGGATAAACTTAAAATTATTTGTAATTTGAACTAACAATAGTGAAAGTATGATGATAATTATATAAACTTTGTGAACGTTTTGATAATTATAATAAATCTCATAGAATGTTGAGGTAATTAACAAAGATTATTTATGAAAAAGAAAAAGTAGCAGCAAAAATTAATATATTGGATTATTTTTTCAAGATAATGTATTGGATATTTATTAGACACCAATCCACTTATATGGGGTTGCGCTAGGCATGGAAAAATACCTGTAAATTTGGGAATCTTGTGAGGATTTTTGAATTTAGGGACAAGAACGCAAGGAATTTTTCTCACAGTGACAAGGGTAAAAGTACCCCAACACTGATTCGGGGACGAGGATGGGAAGCACACTTGAGGCCTTGTGGGGTCCTTGTTCTCATCAAATGATTATAATATACTTAATTTATTTATAAATATAAATATGCTATTATTGACAATTTTAGTAATTTTACTTGTAATTATAATAATAATAAAATATAGACAATGGCAATCAATAACTTAAACCTAACCTCACTCTAAACTCTTGATTTTTTATTCTTAATATATTTTTTAACTTTTTTTACATTTTTTTAACTAGATTTTATTACATTTTTTTTTATTTTTCTTAAATTTAATTTTATTACCTTGGATCCCTGCTAGGACTCGTAGGGATTCCAGAAACATAGATAAGGGACAAAAGCTTTTCATGGGGGGATGTGAACGGAGAGTGGGGTGGGTTCGGGGACGGGGGAGTAAATCCCCACCCAGTCCCCCCGCGCGAGTGTTATTCTGAAGTTACACATACAACAAATTAAATAGTATTTTGCAAGGTTTAAAATCATAAAATTTAATAAAGTATTAAACAAGATTAAAATTATCCGAAACATACACTTATATTATTTTGATTTGCTATATTTTTTTCTAAAAATTTTATGGGACCAACTGATAGTTCACAAATTCATTAACCAACATTCAAATTTTAATACTATAATTGATACAAGTAATTTCTTATCATATTTACATTTTTTTCTATGTCCTTATTGTTGCACTTAAAATATTTTGAAAGGATAAATGTACTGGGTTATAAGCTTATTATTTCAATGGTAAGTTGCTTCTGGTTCAAGTCGAGATTAAAGTGGCATTTTTTGTGATTAACATGGTAACAATAAAGAAATGAAAATATATGATATTTGAAGGTGTTTGCATGATGGTTCTCAAAGCGCTTTTGTTACCGGATCTGGATCTTTCTTCTATTGGTGCAATTGCAACTGAATTCAAGATGTTTATTAGTTTGTTTTTCCCCTATTATAGTCATGTAGTTCCGTTCATAGAGATGGAAATAAATTTGTCTATGAGCTTGCAATATTTAGAGATTATGACAATGTTTCATTGAGTCATTCCCGTTCTCATCTCCCCAACATTGTATGATGTTTTTGCTATCTATAATATTTCTATAGTTTAACTCCAAAAAGAGGCTACAATGGTTGATTTAAGAAAACATAGCACTTTGTACTAGGGTGATCGTGACACACAGCAAAAGAATTCTAGTTTGTGGTCACAATTTTAGGCATTTAACTTTCACTTTTCTCTCATTATTTTTCTAATAGTATTTTTTGAATTTCTTTTTAATAAATTCGTGTACTTGGGCAGAAAGTCCAAATTCGCGTTAATTGACAATTCAACTTCACGCCTGTTTGAATTACTTAAAGAAGAAATTTTTGAGCTGATCTCAATTCAAAGTTAAACCACATCATTTATTAATTGCATTCATTAATTCACACATATAATGAATAATCAATGTACATTTATGATTTTAGATGAAATTTAGATTAGATGTGTATATAAGTATATAACATTTTATCCTTTTATTTATTTATTTATTTTTGAAAAAGATATCGTGCACAAATGATATGGAATCTTGATGGCATGGGACCCTATTAGTGGTTGTAAGTATCCAATGATTTTTGGCGTTTGTCACGGGATAGTTCTTATTGAACTGTGTGGCTACCTCCAATTTCATGTGATTACAATAGAATCATAAGTATGAAATCGTATAAAGCAATGCATAAAAATAACGAATTTAGCGTTTTGTATTGTATTCGTTCAAAAAGTTAGAAAATCCAAAAATTAATAGCGAATCTTATTTCAATTTGAATAATATAATTTCTTTTAAATTTTTTTATTTCACCATTGATGATATCTAGTATTGTTGATGTAATAAGGACTTGAGGTTCTTGTGCAATTTCTACAAATTACTTCCCTCTAAAACCCTTTTTTTTTTTGGATAAAAATCCATCACAGATTGCGTGACAATTACGAGATACTACCTTGATGTGGTGGGTCATCAATATCAACAATATATTTGGACCATCATCACCCACGCTAGGTTTATGAGAACAAAAGTTCATATGTATCTCTTTTCAAACTCCTCGACTTAGGGCTATGATAATAGTTAATTGTCCCTTGAATGAATTGAGGATTGCAAAACCATGTCCCTCTTCTCTTATTGAATGAATCGAGAATGTTAGGTCAGTTTATAACCTATTCTCTAGTTCTTATTTTTCAAGATATTTTTTTTTTATGACGAAACTCCCACTAAATGTGTAACAGATAAACAATATTTTAATATTTCGATCCTATTCAGACACTTAATTTATTGATTTGTGTTACATGTGGTTAACAAGATCCAATTGTAATTTGCAGTCTTAATTTAATATTCTCATCATAAAATTTTATCTTATAATTCATTGGTTTATAAGTGGAACATGGGTAGTACATTCTATTGAGTTAGACATGGAGGATTTTGGTTCATCCAATTGGATTCACGTGTGGAAGAGATGAGGGCCCGAATATTCTTGAATTGTGTTTGTTTTTGGGTCACTTATTTGGGTGCATCTACTTTGGTCGGACCTTTGATTTAGGTAGACAAAAGGCCCTAATAATTATTAAAGGGGCCATCCTTAAATTTTGATTTATATTATCTATAAAATGGAAAAGTGAAAAAGATTTATTCTTAAAATAACAATTTCTTAGTCATCATTCCTTTTCATTTGTTATTGTCAGTGCTACAAGTCGAGGTTTTCGGGGATTTTATTAAAAAGTAACTAAAGCTACTTTCATTTTCATGTTCAGTCCCC
>JACFYI010003658.1:2317707-2343565 GCA_014898755.1 Handroanthus guayacan
CCTTTTCATTTGTTATTGTCAGTGCTACAAGTAGAGGTTTTTAAATTCTAGAGCTGTAAAGCACTTTTAATTTTACTAATTATTTTGAAATTGAAAAAAAAAAAGAAATGAAAAATCACTTACACCAAATTGTTTTTGTTAGTGCATTAAAGTTAAGAAAATGTGATGCGATAATTATATTTCTCCGTTCCGAACTCATTTTGTTCGATGCTATTTTGTTTTAGAGTAATTAACATAAAATGTTAGGTTAGATTGGCACCCATTAATTTTAAATTGTAAAATAATATATATATTTTTTAATACAATCGTACATCAGAATCCGACTTAAATTTGATTGAAAAAAGAAATTGTAAATAAATTGAGTTGGGTCAAACTAATTACTGTCAAACTAATTACTATCAAACTTGTTTGATTTTTATTGAGTTTTAAGAGTTTTATGTGAGATTAATCTGACTGTATCTTTATTGTGTTTAAATATAATCTTATCCAGTCGAACATGTACTAAATTCAAGTAGCTTCATCTCTTTTCAGTAATTATTATCTTTTAATCAATTGAATTGAGTTCGAGACAAGCTTTAAATCTTATTGAACAAACAAAAATGTGTTTGGGCTTGACTTATTATGCTTAATGAATCGAGCTCCGATGAGCTTCTAATTATATATCTAAAGTCAAATATCAAGTAATTTGATTTATTTTTCAGCCTTGATCATATTATATTCACTTGCAAATATACATTAACATTATAATAAGGGCAACTTGGTATCATATATTACTCTATGAAGTTGTTACCTAACCATGTCAATGTCTTCTTAATCAGCATGTGAAGCATAAATCTTTACTACCACAATGACCATGATTAACTATAAAATTTTAAAAACTGTGATATTACTTCAAGCCCATTCAACAGAACATAGTCTAGATCTAATTGAACTAATCCATTGACAAATTTGAAGAGATCCATTCACAAGGGAAAAAAAAAATGATAATAATAATAATTAATGCCAACCAAAAAATAAAAAATAAAAAACTAGAGATAAGTCTGTATTGTACGGCTAACATCAACAAAATGACTTTGTGATTTATTTATTTATTTATTTTTATAGAACATCAATATTAAAAAAATGATAATAACAATAATAATAAAGGCAGGCACATGGTAATGGACCAAGTTGCAAATTGCAATGTGAATATATATTTTTTGGAACGCAGTTTCTTTTAATAAATTCATGAAAAGTGGACCAAATGAAGCCCAATTCGGCTCTCCCAGTCCCAGTCTTCCAATTTCCAAAGTATAATATGCGAGATCGTGCAGCACGCTCAAGGGACCCGAGATCGTGCAGCACGCTTGCAACTATCTGTTTTTGTATTTTTTATCTTTCTCTCTCTCTCTCTCTTTGGTATTTTCATATAATATTTCTGAATGCATTTATTATTATCCATCTAATTATCATAACTACAACTTATACGAGTATTTCTTGAAAGTAAATGTGTTGAAAAAATTTTTAACAGTATAGACCGGCACAACACAGATTATCAAAATTTAATAAATCAGATAATCACAAAAGCATGAACATGTGTTTTAAACCATAAATATATATATATATATATTCAAGGCAACAGATTTATTGTAGAAATGATAGTTGATTTTCGGAAATAGCCAAGTTTCAAATCCACCAAAGCAATAAAACATGAACAGCATGCAATCAGAACTGGAGAAATAAGTACTGAAGATTAAACATGAACTTATCTCGTGATTCTGTACAGTAACAGAACTGATAAAATGACCGAATCACAGGATTAATCTGTTTGCCTTGAAGAAACAGATGCCCCGACTCACTAGTGCAACGGGTACAGCTCGACTCCTCCCAGGATAAAACGGTCCAGAACTCGAAAGCTGCACTGCCTTCGTGTTCACCTCGATCAGCAACTCAATCGCCAGAAACCACCAACCAAGCAGAAATGTAGAGAGAGTTTCGAGAGAGAATATGTTTTGTGTTGTAATGTCTTTTCCATTCTGCAACAGCAAAAACGTGCAGCACATTATATCAGCATTAAGTCTGTATTTAATCCAAAATTTGAATTTTGAAAATTCAAAATATAATAAAATTTTGTCCAAAATTAGAGACGGAGACGGAGACAATTCGCCCTAACGGTTGCAGTGCAGCCGGAGCAGGACGGGGCGACGGTGGCCCGCGTGTGGTCCACCCATATGAACCCCCATAGTGAACACTTTTATCAAATATCCATACTTAGGTTTCATATATACTAGTCCACAATTTCTTATAAAAATAATGTGGGACAAGTGAAGGGTTACTACAACCCTTCAACTTCTCCACAAGCCTTTATAAGATCCATGTGGGTTTACACTTTGTTTCAACTCCTATGTGAGACAAAACACAATACTAGACTTATGTACTTTTCCCTCTATTTTAACACATATATATTATCTTTGGATTCCCACCTTAATTGACATCCAACCAAAGATTATTTAAATTCTCTTAATCATGTAATTAGACAAATAAAAGGGAAGATCTTACATGCCAATTACAACAAAAAGTGCCATTTTATTCAAGTTATTCTTATTACCTAACTTTTCTGGATGATTATAGAAGGAACTCGTCAATGTTAGATATATTGGCTTGAATGAAAATTCAAGTAGGCTTACAAAAGTGCACCATGGTGGTGCACATAGCTTAGCTAAGTGAACATATAGCAGTTGAAGAGATCTTGTCCTGTTAGTAAGATGGAAGTTTCATAACCCAGATATTATGAGTTCAGCTCTTATTGATGTGTGACACTTTTTTTTACTACATGGTTGGCTTGTTTTATTTTTTTTATTTTTTATTTTTTTCTATTGTATAGTAATGAGTTGTTAATGTATAGTAACATGGTGTTAATAGTTTTCTTTGTTGGTTATAGTAATGGTTATTAATGTATATTATGTAATGCATTTCGTGACAGGGTTCTCAATATTATTGGATTTGTCTCTTCAATTACATTTCTAGCTTTATCACTAAAAATCCATGATCATTATTTTATGGTCTCACAATACACAGTTATTATCATTTTTTTGTTGAAAAAGTTATGAAAAAAAGCTAGCATAAGCAATGACTAAGTTATCCTATTAGATTTATGATTAGACAGTTTTCAATAGTGGAATTCGTTAATTTGCATCCTAAGATATAAGTTGTTGAATTCTTGTATTTTAGTTGAAATTTTGCTTGATGCGGTATATTTATTATATATATAAATATAATATATATACAGTTATATACAGTTGTATTTCCAATGTGTAGTGTTCTGAAATTTTTTAAAAATTTGTATTGCCGTGTTCGCATTGTATCATATCCGTGTTTGTACTCGTGCATCATAGTACTTAATTATTAAGTGTATAAATGTTGACTATGCATTAGACTATATTGAATGTTTCCACAATCTAGAAATATTATCCAACTAAAGAATTCGTTCATATTATGGTTGTTACCAACCAACCTCAAATTAATTTATAGTGTTTGACTTCAAATTGAGTTAAATTTATAATTTAAATTAACACTCTTAGTGGTTTAAATTTGAAGTAAAAAAACCCATAATTGCATTCTCGCGTATTCCATGATTTAATTAAAGTGGCTTGGAAATTCATCAAAACTTCCATAATGAAAAACTTAAGTCTTCTTAATTAATGTAATTAGACTCATCAAATTTAAGAAAATCAGAGGTTATGAGAATATTCCAGAGGCTGACGTGTTCATATGACGAGTAATCATACATAAAGCACTTCTGAAATTATTTTATTTCCCACTAAAAAAGTTATTTTACTTTTTGCCCCACAAATCATTCAAAAGCACTAAGACGAAACTTCTGCGTGCCCGCATATTTATTTGCAAACGGACATAAATAAATAAAAAAATTATATATAAATTTCGTTAAAGAAATAAGGAATTTGAATTTTAAATCTCCTTTATTCGCATTGGTTTCCTTCAGGATCTTGAAATCCTGCAAATAACCCTGGGAAAGAATGATACGGAGATTCTGTGTGTCGCGGCTCAGGTTTTTCTTTCTTCCTTAAATTTTTATTGTTCAATTAGGATCTTGGACAATGCGGTTGTTCTTTTTATTTTTTATTTTCAATTAATTGAACAATGCAGTTGATTTGGGTAATTTGGTATGAGTTGCTGTGCTAGCCATCCTTGATGGTTAAGGAAATTGGTTTTGACTAGAATTCTGTGTTTTGCTTTATTTTATTTTTGCTTGAATTCCAAGTTATCATTCAATTTACGTTTCTATCTTGATGTACAGCTTGCTTTTCTATGCATTTTCAGTGTGCACATTTAAATTTCATGTGTTGCGTGTTTTGATTGCTTTTCTTGGCCTTATCTCACCGATAACTTTTTTGGCGTTTGGTCTATTTGAGAAAATATGAAATTATTTTTTTCTGATAATATATGACTTCCGAATTTATCTGGAAATAAGGAGGTGCAAGAGACTTGGTCTTAGGGAGACTGTTCGAAGTCGGCGCACAACTTGGATGTCTTTTCTTCAGTGGGGATGCCGCCTCTTTAATAGCTGTTTAAATGAGACGTAATTGAATTTTCTTTGCGCGGCAATACGTGGGGGATTACTGTATAACATTTCATTGCATATATCAATTTGCAAAATCAGGCATTTATTTTTAATTGTGAAGAGTTTGGGGTTTTGGGGTGAGTTAGTTTGAGGATTTTGCTTGATTGTAAGCGTGGAATTGAGGTTTTTGGTTGGATATTTGGTGTGATTGATTCTTCGTAGCTTTTGGAATATCCTGTCCTGTGTTGGATTCTTGGAATAACTGATATTGACTGGATTGCAGATTTGCTGTCTTGTAGAGAAAACGAGGGTTTGCTTTTTTAAGAAATTTTGAGGGTTTCATAGATAAAAGAGACTTGATGGGAAACAAAAGCTCCAGCCCTAGGGATGGGGGGAGTTGGAGGCAATCTTCAATGACTCACTCTAGTCCTGCATCTGGCTGGCAGCATGATTATGCACAATCATCTTATTCACAATATGCTCAAAACTACCCTGTGGAGCATCCTTATCCACCAGGATATCCGCCCCCGAATCAGTACTATGCTCCACCTCAAAATTATGGGACTCCATCAGAATCTTATGCACCTCCCCAGAATAGCAGGCCTTCATCTCAACTGCATGCACCACAAAAGAAATTTGACCGGAGGTATTCAAGGATTGCGGACAACTATAGGTCATTAGAGGAGGTATGTGGTGTGCATATATTGGTCGAACCATCAATCAGCATTCAGCACTTTCATCTGATATCGGATAATGAATTTCCAATTTTATGTCTGTGTCATTTGTTTGAAATTCTCTTTTACTGCCATAAGAAGCCATTGAATCTCGTAATAATGAAAAAGAACTATATTATATGTATGTGGTGTGGAAGGAAGTAACTCTGAGCTGCCAATTAGAATCAAAGGGCAGCTTTTGTAAATGGTACATCATATCATATGGTGCATACAAGGCAAGAAGAAAATATATTTCATAGAGTCAATGATCACATAAAACGTGTACAAAATCCTTAATTTGTTAGCTTAAAATTATACAAACAGAGGGCAACAGCTGTATTGTTCTCCAGTCAATTTAAATGATTGACTATTTGCAGATGATGGGCATATATTACTTGTCTGTAAATTTAACACTGACGTTCCTATAATGACATCTTGGTAAACCTTACATGCCCGTTGCTTAAAGACTTGGGTGCTTTGTAATTTTCGTAGGCTGTTTACTGTCTCTAGGTTATGGGTTTACATTGATTGTAGTGTCAAGGTGGAGCAAGTAAAGTACTTTATCATGCAATTTCAGTTATATTTAGCGAGATAAATTCGGGGTTTGTACAGAATCATGATGAGTGTATCTTAAACTTGCTATTAGTTAATCTATCACCATGAAGTTAGAGAAGGATAGTTTGTAAAACATGGTAAAAACCTAAAAGCTTTCATTGAAACCGAATATATAGAAATAGGAAATCAAGAGGATAGAGAGATTGACGTGTTATTTGTAGGCAATCTGAAGGGTAGAGTCTATACTGGAGCAGATGGCATGGTTTAGTGTTCTGAATGTAGTACACTTCATGTTCGTTTGTGAATTTGCATGTTATTCCTGTGTCTTAATGTATCTTAATGTTTTGCATCACAGTTAAAGGTACTGTACATTTTGTTGATGAATGAGAATGTTCATGTGTTTGGTGTTGAATTTTATTTTACTTTTTCTGAATCTTGTTATTGTTTTATCTTTTTCAAATGCTTTAAATATGAAGAATAATTTCTTCAGGTGACAGAAGCTCTTGCACATGCTGGTCTTGAGTCTTCCAACCTAATTATCGGAATTGATTTCACTAAGAGCAATGAATGGACAGGTTTAAGTTTCATTTTAATATTTTGGTTTTCCAATTTGATATATTCATAAAGTACTAGAACTTGTCGGTAAATATCCTGAACTTGGTTCCATCTTTAGGCAAGAGGTCCAACAATGGTCGAAGCTTACATCACATTGGAAGTGGTTTGAATCCCTATGAACAAGCAATTTCTATTATTGGGAAAACCTTGGCAGCCTTTGATGATGACAACTTGATCCCCTGTTTTGGATTTGGAGATGGTACTATATGAAGAACTTTTTGTTGATTCTAAATTTATAGTTGGCTTACCCAGAAATTTATACGATGGTTCTTCTAATTAATCTTGGCAGCATCAACTCATGATCAGGATGTATTCAGTTTCTATCCTGATGGGAGATTTTGCAATGGATTTGAGGAAGTCTTAAGCCGATACAGAGAAATTGTTCCTAATCTGAAGCTGGCAGGTTAGTATCTAGCCTATTTTATTGAACTTAGCTATTGAATGCTTCTTAATTTTGCGGCTTACAATTTGAACACTTCGCTGCAGGTCCAACATCTTTTGAACCTATAATTGAAATGGCAATGACTATTGTTGAGCAGAGTGGAGGCCAGTATCATGTTCTAGTGATTATTGCTGATGGGCAGGTATGTTAGCTTTCATACTTTGTTCATATTTTTAGAGGCGCTTTTTTCTTGTAATATAGGTCAGTTGTGTTACTTCTCAGCAACCTTGCCCATATTTGTAGGTTACTAGAAGTGTTGATACTGAAAGTGGTCAGTTAAGTCCGCAAGAGCAAAAAACTGTTAAAGCAATTGTTGAAGCTAGGTGAGTTTTTGCAGACATATTTTGGGTTGTTTTTCTCAACTTTGTGTGATCTTAGAGTAATGTTTCTATAATATTTGCAGCAAGTTGCCTTTATCTATTGTTTTGGTTGGGGTTGGAGATGGCCCTTGGGACATGATGAAGGAATTTGATGACAACATCCCTGCTCGGGACTTCGACAATTTCCAGGTCAGTTGCATGCTTAAGATCCTTTCTGATAAGCAAGTGTTTTTACTTTGTTAACTTTGATTCTCTGTACTGAATTGTTCTTTGGGCTCTTCAGTTTGTTAATTTTACAGAGATTATGTCCAAAAATGTGCACCAATCTCGAAAAGAGACAGAATTTGCTCTTTCAGCACTGATGGAGATTCCATCTCAATATAAAGCAACTATGGAGCTTAATTTGTTAGGGTAAACATTGCTTCACTTTGCTCATCTCTCTGTACATGTCAAGTTATGGGTGGCATTAACTTCATGTCTGAATTAATTATTATTGTCATTTTATGGTGATTTAGTAGACGGAAAGGAAATACTTCTGAACGGGTTGCTCTTCCTCCTCCTGTCTATGGTGCGGCCTTTGGCTCTGTTTCAAAACCCTCACGTGCAACCAGTTTCCAGCATAGCTCAAGTGCATACTACAAGCCTGATGTTTCTCCCGATGCAGCTCCATCTGCAAGCGCATACTACAAGCCCGATGTTTCTCCCGATGCAGCTCCATCTGCAAGCGCATACTACAAGCCCGATGTTTCTCCCGATGTAGCTCCATCGGCTCCAAGCTCTACTTACGAACACCAGGTATATCCGTGCATACATGCAGCCGTGGAGTCTCTTAACTACCAGTAAAAAATGTATCTTTCTAAACTTCTCAAATTTTATCTTCACTCGACTTACATGTCTCCGGGTGGTTTTACAGATTTGTCCCATTTGCCTCACTAACCCAAAAGACATGGCTTTTGGTTGTGGTCATCAGGTAAATTTATTTAATTTAATTATGTATTGTAGCATGGTATAATGAGGAGATCCATAGAGGGGAGAACTAATTTGTACATTTTCCCTTTTTGAGCAGACATGCTGCGAGTGCGGGAGAGAGCTTCAGCTATGTCCGATTTGTCGTAGTCCAATAGAGACCAGAATAAAGCTCTACTAAGTTACCGTATATCAACTTCAGCATCAAATTCTTTACATTGGTTCTTGATGTGGAAAGTTGGTGGATGGTTTTGGTTTTTTCATGGGTTTGACGCAATATATGTGAAGCATTACTTTGATTTGTACATTATTTGGTTGCCATATCTTTATTCTTTGGCCGGTTATCGAAGAAATTGGTGAAGTCAAATTGCACACATCGTGGGTAGGAGTTTTATCACCTCGACATTTTTGTGGTTGTAAGTTCTTTGTTGATACCAGTTTGACAGTATAGGAAAATTAAGTTGTTCTTCTGGACTTAATGATGTAGTGGAGTGGGATTGTTGGCTTTGCACTTTTATTTATTTATTTTATTTTTTTATAAATTGATGTAGTGAAGAGATTGACTTTGCTTGTAAAATGACTGTTGAGATACTAAAATTCAAACTCTGTCCTTTTACCAAAAAGTAGCAGCTTAATAGAATTATCAATCGAGTTTTACGGGGAAGTTCCTATATAATTTTGTTCAAGAATTCTTCTCTAGTTGATCATGAGTGGGGGTTTGAGTGCATTATTCTTGCCCAACTCATGCATTCTCTCATGTCTGTGACCATCTCGAGCTGATTGAACGTTGTTATTGACATGCATATCTCACTGTTAAACATCAACATGGTTCTCACCATACCTTGACATGTACGCGTATGCATATTACTTTACTTCTTAAATTCAGTATCTAATATCACTTTAGTACCAATTAAGATTCTTTGTTTTTAATGATGTCTCACTTCCTATTTCATATTTTAAATATGTATCAAGTGTATTAAGATATTTTATTATAAAGATATATATAGGATTGTGGATATAATATACTTGACATATAATCGTATAATACAGTAGAAGAGGAAACATAAATTGAGATAGAAGATCAAAATGCATTATTACATACCCAACCCACCCGTGCAAACCTTAGCAACGTGATCTCAAATGCTTTCTCTTCCAGCAATTAATGCTCACAACAACCTACAGACCTAATAACCACTTTCATCACATGCCAACAAAGAACATGAATGCTAATATATACAAGAAATAGACATCCCATCTTCTTCTTCTTCTTTCTTGATCTCATTTTCTTAAAACACCACTCTCTCATCCCAATCCATCGGCACCCCTTAAACATCAATGGCCTCAACCGCCAAACTCTCCTACCAAAGACTCCAACAAGAAATCTGGTTCGACGAAGCTGATGAATATGACATTCGACAGAAGGTCATTGGCAGACCAAGAAGCTCAAGATTTAGAAAATTTCACATCAAGAGAAAACTGAAGGTAAAAATCCCAAATCTGAGGAGATTCTTGGGAAGAAAAGCGGGGCTCGTAAGAGTTGCATGGAATAAAATTTACAAAAGATTAAAGGAAAGTCAGTCTCATTTTGGTGATCTTTTTGCTGGGAATTATCTGTTCATGCAGGTTACTCCGACTCCATTGAAGTATGCTGATAGTTATGGTATTAAATCTTTGGTTAAGGCTCGTGGTCATGATCTTCGCGGACTGTCTTCTGGGTATTCTGTTGCTAGGATCGTTTGATTTTCTGTTTTATGTTTTTGGCTTAGAAATTGTGGATGAAGGTTTGTTGATCGTATTGTATGTTTTGCAATTATTTATTCAAGAAAACTTGTTTCAAATGATGAGGAGTTTCACTACAAAAGCATTGACTTTTTGCAACCAAAAGTTTAATAGCCGTGGTAAAAACAGTAGCTAATTAATAGCCGTGGTGGATGTGGTAGCCTATAATCCAAAAAATCATGGTGAAAATATCATTTTCCGTGGCTACACCGAAGTGAAAAACATCCATCACAACATATAACCGTGATGGATTTTTCGCTACGCTCACGGAAATCACGGATCATTGTCGTAGTGAAGCCGTAGCAAATGACTTTTTGTCATCATTTTTTTTCTATTAACATCGATTTTTAGCCATGGTAATTGCTCAAATTTTTTGTAGTGTTTATATATGTTCTTTTGATTTGGGTGTTGGAGTTTTCCAAGCTTGATTAATTATTTGAATTAGAAAGCACATGAGATGGGTGTGTTCCGTGAAAATCTTTAGATGTTCAATTCAGTGTATGCCTGAAAAGAATAGAATTGAAAATGTAAGTCACAGTAAATGCGATGGTAAATATAGTGTTATGCAAAGTAAAATTGAGTGTACGTGATGATAAATGGTTGCAATTACAATTGTTGGGTGTGTTGAATGAATGTCATCTTATGATCAAGCATGAATTGCAACAAATGTCATAGTAAATATAGCGATTGCCTAAAGTAAGTGTATATATTTTGGGAGAGTAAATGTAGATATTACTTGCAATAAAATTGAAGGGTGTTTTTTTTTTCAATTTATTCTAAACTTCATGAATATGATTAATTTTCCCACAAATGAAAGCAATTATAGATGCTGACATAGGAGAAATTGCAATGCAGCGAAAATTTGAAGATGATTTTTACAATATTCAGTCGGTGATCCAGATATACCAACTCTTATCTGTTTGACATATACCATCAAATCACTATCGAAACTCATTTATATTTAAACGTAATATTAACATGGATGGTCATAAAATGTTAGAATTATTTATTTTAAGTGTGAATGGGTACCTGAATCGGACAAGATTCTTGAAATTAGAGATAGGTTAGGGTCCATCGACCTGACTCAATATTGAAAAAAATATGTACCGCCAATCCATCTGAACAATATTTCATGACTTAGATTGTGAAAATTTTTATAAATACTCATATAAGCTCAATATAATCATACAACTTTTAGCTACTCAAATCTCGTTGCATTCAAATCAATTAGACTCCCCACGTGAAAATCCGTGGATTTCGTTGAGCAATCTCCAACAATCTTAACGCTTTACTTTTCCTTTGATTTTAGGTCTTAATTAATTTGGAACAAGTTGACAATCTCCAATCACCTTCAAGGTTAATTCCATTCGAATTTTATTTGAAGGATTACTTTTAAACTTAAATCAAATATATTTAAATATTCATCAGTTAAGTCGGAATAAATAAATATGTAACCACGGACAGCCAGACAAAGACCTACACAATTGATTGAAGATTACATTCATGTAAAAAACAAGTACTTTGTCGGGTGTGAATTTATGACCATCTATTGGAGTTACCTGTCTTTTCAGAATGTGGTCCACAATAATTAATCCAAGGTCTAAATAATTTTAATTATTTGGGATTATCAAAATGGGTCAAGCTTATTTATTGCGAAAATGAAAAAAAATAAATCATGTCTGGGTTCGTATGGTTGCTAATTTTATTCAATGTTTGAAGGCTGAGAAAGTTGTTATACGTTACAACCACGATTGTTATATAAATGTGGGGCTTATATGAATATTAATTTGTGGACATCTACCTCCACAAATGCAGATTTTCTTTCGGAAAAATAAAAAATCAATTACAACATTCGATTAATGCATCAATAACAATTAAAGACAATATAATACCAAAAAGAATCTTCAGCAACTTAAGTAAGAATAAAAGGATAGCCCTATATACTGACGAGAATTAAACTTATGATCTCTATGATCATGAACCTCCACATTGCCTTTGGACCCATTGACCCACAAATACATATTTTGTATCCAATTAAAAGCATGTCATTATTCTAGTGGTCATGAGTTGGACTTCTACGGGTGTGTGGGGTTTTTTTTCTCATGTGCAGTAGGCTTGATTGAAATTTTTTCTACAAATATAGTCGCGTGATGTTAAAAGTTTTTTTTGTTAGTCAATATATCTAATTTTTAATGATCATTGATATATAATTATGATTGATCGATGTATTAATCTCGCCTATCAAAAAAAAAAAAAAAGAAAATTATCATTCGCAAATGGGCCATTTGAGGACCATTGTGGGAAAAAGGCCCATTTTGTTTCTGTGAAGAGATACACCCAAGCCCTATATCGGGAGAAGTAGGCCCATTTTATTCTACTTTTAACAGAGACGTTAAGGCCCATATGTCGTAAAAAAAAGTCCAGCCCAGATAAAATATTTGAGAAGGGAAAATTGAGAAAGGTGGGAAGTAGTGAAGGAGGAGAACTGAAGAACAGAGGAGAAGGGGAACAGGGAAAAAGGAAGAATTAGGGTTTCTTCGTAAACGTACACCTGTTTGGCGCTTTTTCAGTTACAAATTTTAATCTTCTCCCACTTATCATCGATTTCATCTAGCAAAAGAATTCACTTGTGTGTGTGTGTGTGTTGCAGCTTATTGTGGGATTGGTTAAGCTGAAGTTGGAGTTTTCTAAAGCAAAATCTGAATTCGAATTGGGTGAATGGCGGAGGAAGAAATAGCGGTAGCAAGCGCAAAAGCTGAAGATGGTACAAGCTTGAATGAAACTATGGAGAAGGAAAAGCGGAAAGAGAACAGGAAGAAGCGGTTACTTAAGGAAGCTGAAAAAGCGGACAGGAGGGGAGTTTGCTATTTAAGTCGCGTACCTCCTCACATGGATCCTTTGAAGCTTCGTCAGACTCTATCTCAGTATGGAGATATTCAGAGGATTTATCTCACTCCTGAAGGTCAGACATGTAGTATATCAATGTGATTTATTGATTGCTCGGTGCAATTTTGGAGTAGACCTTTTGTTTTCATTGGGTGATCATGATATTATGTCATGGTGTATGGTAGCTGTGGGAATTGTTTGATATTATTGGTAAACTGTAAAGCTTGGTTTCCAACTAGGAGTATTATTTTATTTTGCTAAACCAATATAGCTACTTAATGACCACTTTTATATGCAGATCCTGCTGCCCAGGTGCGTCGAAAAAAGTCAGGTGGATTCCGAGGACAAGAATTCTCAGAGGGGTACGCTTTTTGTTTGTGCTTGTCTCTTCAAATTCTTTACCATGGGTCTTCGAGAAAATTCAAGTTCATTTGATCAATAAATAACTGTGTGCACCATGCAGGTGGGTTGAGTTCACGGACAAGAAAGTTGCCAAGAGGGTCGCCAGGATGTTAAATGGAGAACAGATTGGTATGTTGGCTGGATTGAATTTTCTGCAACTCCGAACTGTTATGTCCTGCATACTTGCTTACATCCTTGCATTTGGTGCTTCTTAGAATTGTATGTGATTTTTTGCGGAAAGGCGTTGATCTGCATTAACCCAAAAATGAGTAAAATAACTGTATGAACTCTTATAGATTTAACATGTACCACACGAGAAGCACTTTACAAGGAGAAATCACTTAGTGATATCCTCCCCTCTTGTATTAGCACTTATTTTGCTAATTTGGAAAACAACTGGATGGTATGTTAGTAATGGGAATTGATTTAAGAGATCAGATTTAGTCACAGAGCTTTCTTGTATGGATTTTCCTTTCTAGCAGCACGTTCCTCTAGCAGTTGACTCCATGTAGAAGAGATTTTATCAGATGTTTTTATTGAGCATGAGTATTGCTGGTGTGGTTTACGCTTCTCATTTTTTGGTTTAGGTGGAAAGAAAAGATCATCATTCTATTACGACCTGTGGAATATAAAATATTTAAGTAAATTCAAGTGGGATGATCTCACTGAAGAAATAGGTAAATGACTCTACTTGTTCAGTATTCTGATTTGCTATGCTCTGCAAGGCTGTAAGCATGAAATGAAGTGACCTGAATGAATGTTTTTTCAGCATACAAGAATGCTACTCGGGAGCAAAAACTGGCGTTGGAACTCTCTGCTGCCAAAAGGGAGCGGGACTTCTATCTCTCAAAAGTTGACCAATCAAAAGCCCTAAGTAAAATAGAGGAACGATTAAAGAAGGTGATTGTTTCTACTCGTATATACTACATTATTATAAGTTTGTAACCACCATGGTTCCTACCCAGTATTTCATGCACTGAGTGTGTAAGCCTTCCTTGTTGATCAAAGGACACAGTTTCTTTTGCAATGATTTTGTCCGTGGATAATTTTATGGAGTGGCTTATTTTCTTTATACTGTTAATACCAATGCATTTATTTGTCAATGCAGAAGCAAAAGGTTGATGTGATGCCTAAAGTGATCCGCCAGTTTCCTCAGAAAAAACCAGTTGCCAATGAAACTGAAGAGAATAAGGCTCAACTGTCAAGGGATCTGTTGGCAGGGGTGAGTCTTTCTGTCACCTATGCCTGTGTAAATGACTTATGCGATTAAGTTTTCATAGCTAACTTTAACTCTATGTCCTTTTCAGGTTTTTGGTGGTTCTTCTTGATCCCTTTTACCCAGATCTGCATTTTCTGTGAGGCTTTGCTCGATCGAGTTCGATTTTTTGCGTTGCAACGACATAAAACCCGGTTTTGTTGTTTCATGTTCGTAGCTGTTAAAGAGGCTAGCATAGATCTTATTTGTTATGGCAGTTGGTATCATAGAAAATACTGCTTTGTTATGTGAACAACAATACGTATTTATTGAATTACAAATTACAATGCTACAATATCTGCTGTCTTTTGGGTAATGTTTAAATGATAGAAAATCTCTGTGCAAACGCATCCCTTTGGGAATTTATGATGGATTATTTTTTATTGGAGGAATAAAAGCTTGAATATGGGGTTGATGGATTGTTTAGCACCCGCCACTCCACCATCCTTTTCTCTTTCCCTTTCCGAACATATGGTTGCTAACTAGTGATACTGGTCTTGGATTCGCATTATGTTTTAAATTATGAGATAATTTACTCAACAATGCATGATGTTTGATCTAATTATAAAAATACTCTCAATATTTTGAGAAAATGTGTTATCGTTACTTTATGTGAGGTGACACAAAAACTTAATTAGGTGATCCACAAATTAGATCTATTTGTGGTGTGTTTAGTCAATATATTAGATTATATTAAACTTCAAGAAGATCAAAATATAATATTATGTTAGATTGTATTAAATTTTCAAAAGATTTAATTATGAGATTACACAAGTTATGTTAAGTTTTTCGTCAAGTAAATTAACAAGGGGTGGAATGTAATTTCTCAAGCCATATTTTGTGTGTGTGTGTGTGGTTTTAATTAAACCCAATCTTGTTAGTTGCTAAGATAATTACCCTTTAAATGAGTGTTTATATCCGACTATCCGTTTTTGAAGACAATATCCCATTTTACATGCATCACATATTCCACCATAAAACGTGCGCGGAAAGGATAAAATATTAACAAATCTATTAATAACTTTACTTGAACTTTACAAACCTAATAAAAATCTCTTGAAATTAAATGATACTTGAAATCCAAAAAGAAAGCCAGTTATGAAAGGGAAGAAAGATGGATCCACAATTTTGCTCAGATACATTTACAGTCAGCTGCAGCATCTGCTTCTTTGAGCGGGTGCTCCACCTCTTGAACCTGGTCGAACCCGATGCCGTCCAGGGCCAACTCTGATACCCAACCACTGCAATTTCACCTCAAACATATTAGACACAAAATAGAGGTACTCTACCCCGAAACAAGTATCCAATATCTAAGCAGAACGAATCAAATGTTGCCCTGTTTATGTCCAAAGGATAATTATATAAGGCTTAGTCTAATTACAAAAACCCCCAATAATTTTGAAAAATTACAATAATGTCATGTCATTAAATTATCATGGGGTCTACTCGCAATAGTTTAATCAATATGTTAGATTTTCATGGATTATAATAGTAATGTACCATAGGCTCTGTTTAGTTTTTCGTAAAAGAGAAGATGTTGAGGCAATTATCCCTATGTGCTAATAGCATATATCACTAGGGCCAGTGCTTTACCTCAGTGGATACATCAATGACGCAATCCTCAATCTTCTTAAGTATGCTGGCTGCAGTATTAATAAATGCCTGCACATAAAATTACGTTGAGAAAAGAGAGAGTTGAATTTGCTACATTAAAGTAAAACATTTACTAAAGATGATTTCTTTAGATTTTGGTTCATATATAGTACCTCGTCGACATTTTGGCCTGTTCTTGCAGAAACCTCCATGAATAGAAGTCCATTTTCTTTTGCAAACTGTTCTCCCTCCTCTTTGCTTACAGCTCTTCGTTGATCAAGATCACTTTTATTCCCTACGAGCATGACTGTCATATTCCGGGTTGCATGTTGTCTAGCATCTTCGAGCCAGTTTACAATATGATTAAATGTCTCTCTCCTAGAAAGACAATTAGAATATGTTAAACTACAAAAATGTCGAATCCTATACTTTTGGAGGGCATTTAAAAGAGCTTTTGCTTTTCGGAAAAGTAAAAAATTGTAAAGAAAGCTTGAAAGTTTTTGTTTTTGGTAGATAAAAGAAAGCTTGAAAGTATTTTAAAATAAAAGCTGTCAAAGTTGTAGAAATTGGGTGAGCATGCTTTTAACTTTTAGTATAGGCACAAGATTGGATAATACACCTCTACACAATACAAGCATTTGACCAATTATCACGGTTCGAAATTGATGTGAATAGAAGGTGTAAAGTTATTTGATACGGGTTTATTATGGCAATGATGCATAGTTTCTACAAAGATAGTGGAAATCCACCATGACATATAGCTATGATGGATGTTTTGGCTTTGGTATCGTTAAAGCAAATGATATTTTCATCTCCGTTTTTTGAATCATTGGCTACCACAACCTTCACAACTCTTAATTTTGGATTATTGACTACTAGTTCCACCAAGCCACCAAGGCTATTATTTTTTTTTGTTGTAAATATTCAATATTTTTATAGTGACAACCACAAAAAAATTAACATGAAAATGAAGTATTCCTATACCTGGTGACGTCATAAACCAGAAGTGCACCAGCTGCATCTCTGTAATATTGTCTAGTGATGGATCTGAAACATTCCTGGCCAGCCTGAAAGAAGAAATATTGGGTTTACTTATGCTGTAAAGATTAATATAAGGGAGGTTTATGCCCCTTTTTTAAAATTATTCACGAGGTGTAATGATAATTATTCATAAACTGAAACAAAAATAAAGGAGAATGAATGTATTACAGTGTCCCAAATCTGAATCTTAATCTTCATGCGGTCAATAGTAACCGTTCGATATCCATATTCAACTCCGATGGTGAGATCATGCACCGGCTTGAACCTCTTATCCTGGAATTGCAGAAGCAAACACGATTTCCCCACACCTGTTGTAAACCCACAATTCCAGATTGTTAAGAAGGGGAAAAAAAAAGAAAAAAAAAATCAACTAAGCTTTCAATGTTGTTTGCCATACCTGTATCACCTACGGTTATGTACTTGAAGATGTAGTCTTCCGACATTCTTGTATAGAACAACGACGTCGCAGAGGTGGGAGGTTGAAGGGGAATTCTTCTTGTTTGGCTTCGTGGATTGTTGTACGTGTATATATGTCTGTGTTATTCTTCAAACATGGATATTTGTATATGTACTTACATATATATTTGAATTTTGGAGGGTGATTGAATTCTACTCAATTACAAATTCTTAGGAATTTTAAATTCTTTGATTAGATTAAAAAGATTTGTCAATTGTTGGTTGTTGATTATTCTGATTTGAAAATTTGAGGTATTCTAGACGCATTCGGACTGCCTAACAAATGTGTATTTAGTAGGACAAGATAATAAAAAATTATATATATTTTTTCCAAGTAAAAAATATCTGGACAAATAGTTGATATTTAAGTGATGCAGAAACAAGAAACTTAATTTTCATATATATATATATATATATGTCGTGTTGTATTATATAAATATAAATTATATAATTACTTCACTTTTACTTGAAATACCACTTTTTTTTTTTTTTTAAATAAAAACTTGAAATACCACATTCATGATTATTTGTATATCTCAATTAAATAATTATTCTTTTCTTGAAAATTTTGGAAGCTAATATATTAACTTTTCAAAATAATATATATTTAATATATTGCACAATTTTAAAGGCGTAACACGCCATTATTATCTTTTACATATTATTATTTACTCAATAACTTTAGACCCCATTTGTTCGTTATAGAAAACGATTCAAGATTTGTGTATATATATATATATATATATTTGTGGGAACACTAAATCAACTCGAAGAACATTTTTTTTTTTTTTGACATAAACTCGAAGAACATGTTTGATACACTGGAATTGTCTTTTTAGGAAATTTAATTTCTACTTTTTCTTTCATATTCTCTGTTTGGTATTTGCAAATAAGGTGGGAATTGAATCCTGATCCTTTGGGAATTTATTTTCTCACTTAAATAAGAAAAGGCTATTCTACCTATTATGGATGGAAACATCTTTCACATTTGAGTGGGAAAACTTGGAATAAAATTATAAGAGGGTTCACCCAATTTTGCCCTCATCTAACTTCCTTTTCTTTCTTTTTTTCTTTTTTTTTTTTAACCTAATTGTAATATTGGAATTTACATATTTATATTTTTTAATTCATGTATTGGAATTCACACATTAATATTTTTTAGGATATAGTAATTTTTAAAATTGGAATTCACATATTTATATCTTTTAATTATTCGAATTATTTAAAATTATATGTAAAAATTTAAACATCAAGTTCATATGTTTTAATTAGGAAACATAGTATTTTGTAAAATTGGAGCTCACATGTTTATATCTTTTAATTATACCAATTATTAAAAATTATATGTACAATTTGAAAATTCAAATTCCTATAATATTTGAATTTTCTAAGGTTTTTAATTTATACTTAATGTAATTTGATGTTTGAAATTGTACATATATTTCATATTATAAGTATTCATAAGGGTATATCAGTCAAAACAAGCACAATTTCTTTCCTTTCTTACTTTTTGGTTTCACCTTACCAAACACAATAATGAGATTAAATATTATTCCTTTCCAACTTCATAAGTGATAGTCACCAAACATAAAATTGAGATAAGTTATTTCAGATGGAAAGGGTTTTCTTAGAAAAGGTTTTTCTTGGTAAATGCCTTTCCTATACCAAACATGCCCTCAATGCTCAAGATTTATGAATGAAATTTTTACATTAGTTGACTCTTGACGTGTAACTCTGAGATTTTTCAAGCTTTTTTAAAGTTTTAAATATTTTTAAATAAGTTTTTCCAATTAGTCTTATTTCAATTTTCCAATAACATAATAATGATGTTCGCAATTAAAAAAAAAGATAACTATAAATTACTTTAAAATATGAAGGAAAACAATATCAAGAAAATAGTAAAGGATGTACCAATTTTATATTGCGACTATCCAAGAACATACAAATTTTTTATCAAGTAGGGTATCCAGAAATGTCGCTAATAACTACTTTGTAGTCTATAAATTAAATAAAAAAAAAAAAGGTTCCAATTTTGGCTAAAACATTTAAATTTATTTATATATTCTGGTCTAAATTGATAGATTGGGCTTTGTTTGGATGTCTATTTCTGTATTTCCTCAATCTCCAGCACTAAACCTCCTTTGAACTCCAAATAAGGGCGTGAGATTGGAAAATCTTCTTCATTTATTTTCCACCTTGCACAAAATAAACAACACAAAATTAGGAAAAAAAAAAAAAAAGATATATAGTTTCGTTAATTATTCTTAAAATATACTTATTTTAGCATATTTTTATATGATATTTTTAAAATACTTTTATTAATACTGTTTATTCATGCTTGCAAGTCTTGTAATTTCAGACTCGCAATTCGTTGCTATCACTATTGTCATTGTATTTGTACAGTCTCATAATTGTAAATTAAAAACGTGTATTATTAAGATGGTGTTTGTAACAGATTATGCAAAAGTACAATCACCTATTTTTGGTAGAAATTGGAAAAATTAGATTATAATAAAAAATACTTGGTGTTTGAAAACTATTAAATAATTCACTATAAACTAACAAAAACTGATAGTGTTTGGAATTATAATAACTTATTTTTATTAAAAATAGCTTACAACACTATGAAATTATAGATTATTGTTGATTAATTTTAGATAATTTACAGTAGAAGTATAGTTTTCAAACACTAAAGACAGCTTTCAGTAGTTCATAATCATATAAGTACTTTTTATAATTAGTTGTAAATACCATCTACGTTATGCAAACAATGCTAATTGTAAATTAAAGAGAAATAAATATTAAACTTTGTTTTTTTGGGTAATCATAATATGTAATTAGAGTAATTAATCATACCTAACATTAAGGACAAAATGGTGAATAAAAAAAGCAGTCTCCAGTTTACCAAGTTCAGCCCCTGGACAAATCCGCATTCCACCCCCAAAAGGGATCACTTTTCTGCTTGTCGACGGATCCTATGCATCACCAATAAACAAAAATGAAAAAAAAAAAATGCATGTTTACACTCATTTTGGCGTGCTCGTTATATTTTACTAGTAATATGAATTGCATGCGTACATATAAAATAATCAATATACATTTTATAAATATTAAAATATGATGAACATTTGATTTATACTTATAAAAAAAAAATACTTGATTTGTGCATATTTTGTAGATTGGAATATGATTAATATATTTAATATAAATATATGAATCATTTGATATAAATAGATAAATTAGTGGGCTGGCTCTTTATTAATGGTTAATGGTTACAAAATAAGTTAATATTGAGGAATATTTTAGGCATGACTCATAGAAACATACTATCAAAATAACTACCTATATAAGGGTCCCATATTTTATATATAGTGTAGATTTTTTTGAAAGTACCTATAATATTATTTGTTTACTATGGCTGCAACTTATGTAACCATTGGTTCGTCGCTACAGGACTCGTTGTCCACTATTATCACTATTACTACTTCATAATATTCTTCAATTACTAAATAAATGCACATATATAGAGTATGTGAATTTTAGTTGCTAACAATCACCCGTCTCTGTTTCATGTATTTTAATGTAATATTCCTAAAATGCCCATAACTGAAGTGTAGGAAATAGTTGTTGATCCTGAATTGACTAACAAATATATGTAGGTGATATATATACATCAATTATCAGATGCATACTTATCAAATATATATTGAATGCTTATGTATCGGAATAAGCTGATAATTCAACTAAATCGTAAATTTTAATTTGTATTGAAAAATTCTATAACGTGAATTATGACTATGTAAATACGAGAACGCATGAAAAAATACGTACATCCCATCTCCAAGGGTTAAATTCGGAGGGATTTTCATGGAGGTGAGGATCAAGATGTGCAGCTGCGAGAATCGGGAGAACCTGCCACCCTTTGGGAATTAGGTATTCTGCAAAATTATTAATTCACAAAATTTATAATGTAAGAAACTATTTCATGTATATGTCCAAAATGATTAATTAATTAATAAAATGGGCTAATTAAATTGTGAAAAAAAAAATATAAATAACCTTTGAACTTAACATCCTCGAGAGCTTTCCGGTGCACAAACTTAACTAGATTTCCACAACGCAGGGCTTCATTAATAACCTAGTTAATTAGTTTACAAATGATCCGATTAAATAAACTATATATTAAAAATAAAACATAGATAAATTGTAGTACGCAGTACTCTTTTGTGAAATATATAACAAGAAAATAAGTTAGTACATGAGAAGTGAACTCCATCTTCTTGTAATCTTCCAAGTTCAAAGGCTCTCCATTCTTCTTTCCTTTTCTCAGGGTCCGGTGCTCATCCTGGATATTTATATTATATTTGGATCAAGGTATTTAGTGAGAAAAATAAGCAAAAAAATAAAAATAAAAATAAATAAATAAATGTACAAACATTGATGCACAAAGTTAATTCATTTGAAGCGCTTAGCATTTTCCTTCCTAAAATCCCAAATCCAAACATAGGTTTAACGTTCCAAAAAGCATATGAGACTGGGTAAGAAGTGTGAGTTAACTCATTAGGTCTTTATGTTACAAAGTGTTGGCAATTTTTTCCATAAGAGAGATTACAAACTTTCAAAATAAGATGACACCATCTTATCTGCTTTTTGGAAAAGCAAAAAGGGATTCTAACTTATTTTTAAGGACTTTTGCACTTCACCCCCCAGAAAATAACAAAATTTGCACTTTTTCCTCTAAAATATTTAATATACAATCGTGCCCCCAAACTAATAAATAGTGTTCCACATTACTTCCCACTAAATAGTTGACTAGGGGCTCATGTGCAACACTAATTACTATTTTGAGAGGTATGATTGTAAATTGAATATTTTAGAGGGAAAGGTGTACAATCTGAATTTTTTTGGGAGGTGAAGTGTAATAAGTCCTTTTTGTCATGTCTAGCTATATTAATTAGACAATTGTCATTATGAATGTTTTATAAGCTCAAAGATCTTATCTCATCCAAAACATCAACAAGTTACTTTTGAATTTAAGATGTTTAAGAGCTTATAATGTAAAAATTTTTGGTAAACAATTTTGTCTAGAAAAAGAACAAAAATGAAAAAAAAGCCAAAAAAGCAAGAAGTTGCAACTCATTTAGAAAAATGTAACTCAACATTCTAATCCAATTTTAACTATATTAATCACACACTGTCATTACTGATATTTTATAAACTTCAAAATAATCTTATATATCCAAACACGGCAACAATTTCTTCTTTTAACATCTTATAAATTTAAAAAATATCTTATAAAATACATGAACTTATAAGATGTTTTACCTGAAGTCTTTGAAGAGAAGATGGGTCCTTTGAGAGAAAATAAACAACAAGGGCCATAAGCCCTGATGTTGTTTCATAACCAGCTAGCAAAAGGTCCATCAAAATGCTTACTTTTTCCTCATTACTTAAGCCAACTTTTGTCAGTAATTCATCTAGAAAATCTCCTCTTGAATGCGTTCTTGTGATCATATTTTCCCTATGTTTTACGATATCTTTTATAATGGATGAAATCCTTCTTCTTGCCTGGTGAAAGTAAAAAGCAGAAGCTATCAGCTTAAATATAAGCTGGGAATTAATAAAGTTGATATTATATGGAGTATAATCACCTTGATAGCTTTTGAATAAGCGGTCCCTGGAATGTGGAGAGGCAGAGAAACAAAGCCTTTCATGAAAGTGAGGAAATCTTCAAGTATTTTTGCAGCTAAGGGATCATCAGGCTCAATATTTAATAGAGTTTTCAGCATGAGATAAAAAGTTAACTGCACCAAAATGGATAAAATTATTAGGGTAATGATCAAGAGTTATTTACGAAAAAACCCCTTTTATCTTTTGAAATTACCTATACCCTCTTGACGTTTGTTTCGGTTTTATAGATGATACCAATGATTAGATGTTGTCATAGAATTGCTGACGCTAACCAAAAAAATAATTTGAAAACGTATTTTTATAACCTCTCGATGTGTTGTTTAGCAAATATGTCAAAATGAAATTGAATTAAATTATTCGTATTTCAGACTCTTAATATTTTCTAGGGATAATTACACTTTATCATCCGAGCTATGGTTGTTTTTATACTTAACTCAGTAAAATTATTCTCAAATCAATTGACCATATAAACTTTTAGCAAAATTGCACATTACCACAGGACCTCATTTCTATTGGAATATTCGGGAACATTCCCTCATGTTTCAAATGCTGATTACAATTTAAAGTTGCACATTATCGTATACCCTCATTTTTGGTGTAATCAACATTTGAATCTTCAATCAATATTCTCAAATATTCCACCGTAAATTTTTAAGATTATAACACGCAAATTTTTCAAAAGTTTATATAATCAATTAAATTGGAAAAAAAAATTGTAGGCAAAGTGTAAAAATAACCGTACTTTAGGTAGAAAAGAGTAATTACCCCTAGTTTTTATAACTTTTCGCAATCAATGTCCTAATCCTAATGGGATATCTATAATTTCAAAAGATAAAAAAAATTTATGGTAATCAGACTAAACCTAAAAAAGAAAAAAAAAAAAAATTGGTAATTAACACAAAATTGAATAATCCATACCTCTTTTGTCTCTTTGAACAAATGCACTTCCCCTTTCATTTTCCAAGAATCAATGAAAGAGATACACAATTTGTCAACATATTGAAGAAATTCTGGCGTGGATTTGGAAGCATTAATGAAGCTTAATGCATAGCTTCTCAGCTTTTTATGAAGCTCCCCTGGCACAAGCATCATTGATAATTTTCCAAGAATATCACAAACAGGTTTAGGATAACTACTTTGAAACAGCTTTTCTTCATTTTGAAGAACAAATAAATTAAGCTCTAAATCACAAGATACGATTGTTTGGCTACCAAAAAGATGGGATTTGAAAACTTTTCCATATCTGCGAAAAAAAAAAAAAAAAGAAAAAAAGAAAAAAGAAAAGAAAGAATTAATCAGATTAATGAAACAACATATAAGTTGTTAGATGAAAAAAAAAATCTATAATCACCTAGAGCAATGTTCTTGCAGAAAGCTGCCAATGGAGTTTGACCTATGTGGCTTAAGATAAGCTAAAGTTTCTCCTACCAATGGCCATAATCCCATGCTTCCATTTGGTAAACCAGAGAGATTTTGCTTGAATCGAAGAAGCTGAGAAGCAGATAATCCTAAGAAAAAAGTTATAAGCAGAAGCAGAAATGCAGCCATTTTATTCTAAAGTCTCATATGGAAATGCAACTTATGTGATGATATCAGCTTTTTGAAAAGCTCACAAATTCTGTGGCTTTCAGCTTTCGTCCTTCTTAGCCCTTTATATAGCTCAATCTACTCTTATAAAATTATTAATTTCTTGAGATTTTTTTTATTTATGGGCTTTTAAACAGGCAAGATTTAGGGGTTATTAAAATTGAATTTTGTAATAACAATATGTAATTATATAGTCAAAAGAATTTGGATGCAATAAAAATATTAATTTAATATGAGTGGCAATCTTGGGGTAAAGTTCCAAGTTATAAAATTGGTAAAGGTCCATCAAATATTGCAAATTTTGAGAATCAAGGGCAGATAATATTAGTCTTCTAAGTAATCGAGTGGATTAATTAAAGAAATTAATATAGTCAAAATAGACTGGGTTAATTCTGGGTTAATTCTGGCTGAATTTTTGCATTCAAAAACAAAAATTTTGTCAACCCTTGGACCACCTAACGTTAACAAATGTGATTATGCTATCTAAATATCACATTTCCTACGATCCTTCTTAAACCTTAGATCATTAGATATAGGGGAAAATTAGTTTGTCATAAAAAATATGACTAGTTTTACACTTTACCACCTTTTTACCTTTTTCTTTTTTTATTTCTTTTTTTTTTTGGTCACACTTCACTATGCAAACTTTGTGAAAAATTTCACTTAAACCATATATGTTCAATTCTGATGAAGTATTGTGCTTTGAGTCCCCAAGAATACTCAGAGTGACAAGATCGATCCCCCTCAAAAAAAAAAAATTAGGTTGAACATTATGGAATATTTGGCCGAGATGCTAGCTGTGCCAAATGCTTATTGAAAGTGCATTTCTATCTTTAAAAAAAAAAATATATATATATATATACTGACTAGTTCAATTTCAGAAAAGACATGATATTGAAAGACAAAAATACGTGTTAAATGAGTATTCTCTAATATCCCACCCGAATCGAACATCTATATGTAAGTGAAATTTTTTGCAAAGTCTGGACAGTGAAC
>JACFYI010003658.1:2352762-2365849 GCA_014898755.1 Handroanthus guayacan
ATTTAGATGGAAGAGCAATTAGAGTTAACGTTGCCGAGGATAAACCAAGACGTAACCCCTTTTGATTGACTTAACCCCTTCTGCAACATGTGATTCTTTTTACATTCTTGTAACAGTAACTTTTGTGAGAATTTTTCTCCATTTTCACCTCGAATTTTATTTGTAGTATAATTTGAAGTTAACAAGATAGGCCCTTTAATGTTTTCATTTCATAGATTAAATTCATTCCCTGCCTGCACATTCAAGCAACATCATGACTTAAAATGCAGGCAACAAAAACATGAAGAAAAGAATCTCTTTTCTTGAAAAATAAAATGTCAAGATTTGCAACAAGTTACATCCTTTGCCAAACCAAGAAGTTCAAATGAATGAACTTGTTTTCTACTATACACGTGATATTCTCCTTGACACCTGTGTCATACTAACATATGACTAACAAAAGCTATACAAGTTGAAGATAATAGACGGGAAAGTTACAAATTTATCCACAACAAAAAAAAAAAAAAAGAAAAGAAAACAAAGAAAGAAAGAAAGACGAAAGTTCCAAAATAATACGAAAAACTCATGTTACCGGAGAATTGGCTTCAACAGCTATTATCTCTGTCGGCCTTCATAAAGGTTGGGTTGCTCTAACATAGAAATACAATCTCCACAGCGTAATATTGTCCTACAAAGTGCCCACAAACCTTTTAAAATATGCGTTTGCAATAGTTCAAATTTAACTAGCATAACAAATAGTCTTTTTGTGTTTCTACCTGTTCGTCGAGATCCACGTGAACTTCATCACCGGCATATTTCTCCGATGGCTTATTACGAATCTCGACGTGAACTTCATCACCAGCATATTTCTCTGATGGCTTATTACGACTGATAATCTCCACAACACGATCTAGACTTTGGGGGTGTAAGTTCTGAATCATTTTACGAAGGTGTTGCTTCTCCACAAGGGTCATTGGCCTGTTGGAGAAAATTAACACTTTAGAACTACACTTAAATTCTTTAGAGAAGATTCATAAAGTGTTTGGGTGAGCTTATAAACTTTTTAAAACATGTTATAATATGTCAAAAGGTGTTTATAAAGCTCTGAAAATAAGATGATAGGATCTTATAAACTCTTTTAAGAAAAGTAAAAAACTCTTTAACTTATTTTTAAAATATTAACATGTTTATTTTATTTTAACAACATTAATTACAAGTTGTCATTATTGACAAATTATAAGCTGTAATATTTTATTTTTCCTAATACTCTCTTAGGAAGAGCACCAAGTAATAATGATACGAAGGATTGATAATCAACTAAATGATCCTCCATATTAAGAGATACCTGCAACTAGTCATTGTAATATCCAAAAGTTCTTCAAGCTTCCGCTCCATGTAACTCAACTGTCGAATACATTTAATAATAGATTCATAAGAAAAATAAGTTGCGTTTGATTGTGATGATATGGCTACAAATAAGTGTATAAAGTGGGGAAAGTAGTTAGGTACAAGTACCGTGGCAGAAAGTTCACCGCAATGCTTCTTCATCAATTCCTCAACCTTAGTGCTATCGTTCGCTAAGAGAAACCGCAAGTCATCATCCATCTGAGAAGGGAACAGAAAAGATGAGCAACTTCCGAACAGTAAGATCTTTGATGCGATGATACTTGTCATATAGCAGTATATCATTGTCCAACATAACCCTACACCCCCTTCAAAATAGTGAAATTACCAACTTTTCCCCTTTCAGCCTGAAATTACCAATACCTCCACTTAGAAATGCAAAATTTACAAATGCCTAGGTGGTGATATCATCCAAAAATTTAAGTAAACTTCCCACTTTGCAAGGACAAAATATATGGACAAACCCATCAATTCTCCCATACAGATGTTGGACAAGCTTATCATCCTCACCTCCACACTTTCGTTCACCGCTTCAATATCAGACTTCAATGCTGAATCATTCTTCAAATTCTTTGCATGTCTAGGTCCACATGCGTTTTTGCCTTCCAAATCCTGTATAGAGATAGGCAAGAGAAAAACAACATATGAGTTCATAGAGACAAGATCTTGACCGCGAAATATATGCTAAGATATGGAAAGAAACAAGCATGCTTTAAAGCTGATAAATCTAAGACTCAATGATATGGTTAGCAGATTAACACAAATTAATCTTGGAGATGTACAAAAATGAGAATGTTTGAGGTATAAAAAATGACCCACATGCCATCTATACCATCAAATCCACAGCACAGCGAATAAATGCAAACGACAGTTAGGGCAATACTAAGACTAAGACTCCAAGAACCCAATGAAGAGTAACACAAACAATGTTCTAAACAAGATCCTTCTGTGAAAATGTTATAACCCTCTGTTTCCAATTATAGGACCAGAATGGATCTCAAAGGATAACCTTGAGAAGGCCTTTTGCTTTCAAGTGAGATAAAATTGCTCAAAGAAGTTAATGAAAAAAACCTGTCCCAATGAACGGGAAAAAAATAAAAATAAAAACTTGGAAGTTAATTAGCCAACCTAGCATCTGAGATATCAGGAAGTACAGCTTATATATCAGTGTGTGTGTGTGTGTGTGTGTATATATGACAGTCGATGTCCCATTTGCCCGTTTAGCCTTGGATCTGGGTCCCCCACCCCCCCAAACCCATCACTCTATAAATAAGACTATAAATATTTTGTTCCTTTTGTCGTGGTGATAAAATCTGGTGGGTGGGGTGCAAAAAATTAATGCATACAAGGAAACAAATACGGCATGTCTTTACATGTCTTTACTTCATGCAATGATATAGAGGACAGTGGCCAAAGATCAAGAAGAAGATTAGGGGATTGAAGAACTAATCTTGAGTCACTGATCTTTAAAAAAGAAAGGAACTTTATTGATTAATGGAGAGAGTTTACAGAGAGGTTGTAACTGCCAAAGAATACAATTCAAGGGAAGGAAATGTAGGATAGCTTAAAAACTACCACAAACTTCGCCAGCCTCACCACCATACAAAGAAGTATTTTAGGGAGATGCTCACCAAACATGTAGGAAATACTTTCATTTTCTTGCGAGGGTGTTGCGGTTGATCAGCCTTGTGTGCTGAGGCATCCAAGCTTGAAAGACGTTCTTTGCATCTCAAACATGATCGTATTCGACATACAGAAAGAACAGGATTTATCATCTGAAATAAAAGACAATATAATCCATATAAACACAAATGGGGAGACACATAAACAACTTCTGACAAACAAATCACAAATGAATATGCTTTTCTACAGCTTTCAGCTTCATGCACGTCACAGTGCAAGAATCTAAGTGAAAATCAGATATCAAAATCACTAATGTAGTAGGACAATAATGCCCTTAGAAATGATCTCATGTCAGAAGGACAGAGATAGAAGGACAGATAGAGAGCATATTTGATGATTACCTCATCAACCTCCTGAGTAAGAGTTAAAACACCCTGCCGAAGCAGTGATTTTAATCTTTCCCTTTCCAACTCTGAAACTAGAGCACCTATTCCGTTTGAAAACAATGATGCAGAACCACTAATACCATTATTCTCTTGGGTTCTGCAACTATTCTTAATTGAGCCCTCATCTCTGCCCACTTCATGAAGGTTTCCAGCTAAGTGAGAAGTTTGATGAGGAAAAGGCAGAAGACCTTCATCTTGAGACAGTAATTCTGTCACCTCACTTGTATACAAACCAAAGAAGTCTGGTCCTACTATACAATTTTCCGTCAGATCCCCAGATTTTTCTGACATAATAATGAACTCTGCAGCAGAAAATAATTGTGTATCAACAGGAAGGATAGGGGGTAAACAACGGAAAAACTCAAGCCAGGGCAGAAACTGGTCTCAGACATGCACATGACAAGCACAACATGCTAGTGCATGCTGTGATCACACAGAGAACATAGAACAAGGCCTTCACTTCTTTAAATGTAACATTAGTCTACAAAATGTCGAGCATCATGAGCTTGCAAGCAAAAACACAAGTTCCTTTTGAAGTGTCTCACGCAAGACAAGCAACACACATCTGTCTTTATAAACATTGAGGCAAATAGGACCCTGAAGGCATGAAGCACAAACATGTTCCACATCTCGTCGAACCTTCCTTCTATCGATATCCCAAAACAAGGATCTAATTCCTGAACTAAAAATTTCTCTCCATGTATTAGCTCTAGTTTTTCATCAAAGTTGAGGCAAATAGGACTCAAAAAGCATGAAGTATAAAGATTTTCCGCATATCAGTCTTTTTGCCTTCCATTCCTCATACATGAAATGAGAACTCACATTAGGACATTATAACCTATATAAAATAGACAGAAAAATTTCGGCATGACTATGTAAAACTTCAAGAGCTATTTCTCGAACATATTGAAAATATCATACTTACTATCCCATCTATAACACTCAAATTTCGTTTTCAAGATATCCCAAAACAAGGCCGAAGCCCCTCATCCTAAACTGAAAACTTTTCCAAAGATATTCTGTTATGTGAAATAATGTTGTGACACCTAGAATTTCCACCACTAATTTCAAAAAGATGTAAAAGCACACAAAACTTCACTTTTTCAATTAAGAATGAAGGATATTCACTATATAAATTGGTCCAAGAACCCCTCCATAACAGAGGTGGATAGGGATTCTCTATATTTTCTCACGTTCATAACCTAACCCACAAACACCCTAATGCAACATGGGCCCCTGCTTCGATCTCACCAATGGACTCTTTTTTCTCGCAACCAAATACTTTTCCCTTCCAAACCTCAAAGATTTCACCCTACCTTTGATCGACCATCCTCCATTTCAAGCCTTCACGATGATCCGTTACTGGTTAGCCACATAAAGCTTACTAGTAAAATCATCTAAAATGCATCATTCAGCTTGCCCATCCACAAGGCCCAAACTAGGCAACTTGCTTGTCATTCAATGCCCTCTCGATGTTGGGTCTTTTTAGCACATCTCTGATGGCAAAGGAGAATTGTTGCTTCATCTCGGCAAAGGGTGCTTGTGCACCCATAACACATTACTCGTGCTCGTCACTTTCTCAAAATGTCTTCGGCTAATTACTTTCCACCAGGCCTTTCATTTATGTCTAACCTAAGTAGGCCACATCGTAGTCCAAAACTTCCTCTAAGTGCCATCATAATATTATACCACATCCATACCGCATGACATTAGCACATGCATTCTCGTTCGGTGATATCTTACCTCATTTGCCCATCATGCGGTGTCACCCCACATGTCTTAAGACAAGGGCCCATAACTTGACTAGAACTCGTCGCGCATGCCCATAGTTAGTTCACAAGGCATTAGAGTGTTTTGTCTCAATCAATCAATTGACCTTGAGCTATTGCCTCATTTAGTTATTGTAACTCATGGGGCTATAATGGAATCACCCTCAACTCTCGATGCATTTTTTAACCTAATGCAAGCCACCATGGATCCAAGCCGCTCGTCCAGTTCCCCTAAGAACTCCAGCACTCCTTCAAGTTTCCTAGAGTTGGCCCTTGAGGGTTCCATAGCCCTCAGGGTTTTGGCATGGTGAAACTGACTAAAGCTCACCACGCATGTCTCCTTTATAATAGGTTTAACAAAATAAAGTATTGTTACCACACTAGGTATTGAAAAGTTGAGTAAGCACAAAACAACACCTTTTCCCCTTCTAACTCAAAATCATCAACCCCATGCCACACCTTAATTCCACAAGTCATGCGCGCCACTCATGTCGAAGCGGCGGCAGGTGACACTTGCTCATTTCACTTTCTTATGGACCTAATCCACCCATCAAGAACACCTTTCTTAATGGCACAAATCCCCTGTGGGAACTGTTTACGAAGGAAAATATCCCACTACGTAAGCTCAACCAAAATTGTTCAGTATCCAATGTGGGAATGAGAGTTATTACATTCCCTCATTCAATCCACGCACACCCTTGCACAGCATGGCCCCCTCCTTAACCGGCCATAAATTAGCACTTACACAAGTTCAACCTCCCAACACTAAGGGGACAAATTCTAATACCACTTTCTCACAACTCAATCTACCCCAAAAAAAAATTGATTAATAAGAAAAAAGAATATTCCACCATATAAGTTAGCCGAACAACCTCTTATATGAGATACCAATGGCCCAAAAGAGAGTAATACATTATGTTTTATAATTATAAGAGTTAATTACATCTACCTTCCCTCCAAGATCTCATATTTACCAAGAGATATTGTATTTACCAACTCACTTCTTCATAGTTTCAAATTATCAATAACTTCCCCTACAAGTTTAACAAATTATATAAACCTCCCCTCATGTACGAATTTTGGATAAAATTTGATGACGTTATACAAAAGATTAATTGAGCTTCTTAATTTAGTATTTGAACTTTTATATACTAAACTATCATTGATAATAAGCGCAATAATTGTCTTACTGCAAGAACAAATAGTAGCTATTACAAAAAATAGTTTGGTATGTAAAAGCTTAGACACTAAAAATGAAAGATATTATGAAGTTCAATTGATTATTTGAATAACGTAATTAAAATCCATCCAAAATTCTGATATCATGGGAGGTCTATATAATTTAGTAAATCTATAGTAAAGTTATTCATAATTCTAAAACTTCTATATCTCGAATTAGAGGTAATAATTAACCCTAATCATAATTATATGAAAACAACATAAAATTAAAAATTCACAAGACAAAATAAAAATAATTGATTTGACATAAGCACTAAAAATAGTATAAATCAACTTCAAGATAATTTCTACTTATTGCCCAAAACAAATACAATTTTCTAGCATATTATCTCAAATATATCCCCCCAAAACATAATTATTCCAAAACTCTTAAAACTTTGTAGGACCACTTTTGTATAGTAAATTTTAATAAAATAAAAAATTAATGTATGAAATTATATTATTTGAGTAACATTTTCTTATCTTGTGAAATACAAAATCCAAACATAAGAAATGTTTGAATCTTATTTTTCAAGATTCAAACTAAGCATCTTGTATAACTTAGAATTCAAAAAGAAGAAAAAGAAGAAGAAGAAAAATTCATGAAGGAGAAGAAGGAAAAAATAAATAGGAAAGGACAACAAAACAAAAGTTGAATATAAAATGTTAAGAGGTTTCTTTTACAAAAAAGTAATAAAAAAAAAGTAAGAATAGAAGAAAAATTGAGAGAGAGAATCAACAAAGATGATAAAAAAATTATCAAGAAAGAAAATCAATGAGACTAAGTTGAGAAACAAAAACCCTAGATCTAACATTACCGCTGGTATTTGGAAACGAAACGGTTCGAAATGAAGAAGACAACCTCCTCCGCGAATTCTTTAAAGATCTCGAGTCCTCCGCCGTCGAAAGATCTTATTGCTGCTTGGAGTCAATTTTCCAATGGGATATATTGAATAACTAAACCCTACTTTCCACCGCCTTATGCATCTGTAAATGTGGCATAACCACATGTGAGGCAATATTGGATTTGGGGATGACGTTTGCCAATATATATTTGGAGAGAAGGAAGCGTAACTATTTCGAAGTCTCTGCTGTCAATTTGAATTAATTATTTCAAAATGATATTTCATTTCTTATTTCATATTTTAAATATATATCATGTATATTAAATATTTTTTTATAAAAATATTTAATAATAATATTAATATTTTTATATTATTTAATTTTTTAAGTGCTATTTGAAATTAGTAATAAAAGAATAATAGAATAAAAAATAGTAATGGATGATGCTAGTCGAAAGATAAAATTAAAATTATGGAATCTTGTAAGAGAATTACCATTTGTGCTATTCGTAGTATAGATAAGTATGAAAATTGGAAGACTCGTTAAAGGTTGAACCCATACGATATTAGACTTTGAGCCCAATTTTTTTTCCAATAAATTATAAATATACATACTTACCTTAAGTTTATATTTTTAAGAGAAACATTTGGTGGAAAGATAGCCCTACTCATTGGTGAAAGTTGAACTCATGACTTTAAAATCATGAAACCTCTACATTGTTACATAAAAAAAAGCTAATTGGCTTAAATTTAATTTTTCTTTTTCTTTTCTTTATTTTTTTGTAATGCCATAATTCTCCACTTGTAATATGATATTGCTTGACAAATATAATAGGAATAATTACCTTTACACCCTATGAGATTTACTGTAATTATAAAAACACCCCCTGATATTTGAATAATCATTATTACATCCCTTAGTTTACAGTGTAGCTATGTATAATTATAGTTAAACCCCCTAGGGAATGCATAATATTACAATTACAGTCTTTTATTTAGGAAATATACTTGTAATGTTTAGGAATTTTGGAAGTGTAATGCCATGGTAACTATTAAAAAATTAGGAACTGTAATGATAATAATTCAAACATGAATGGGTGTTTTGATAATTATGATAAATCTCAATGGAATGTTGAGGTAATTATCCAATTATAATATGCATGTACAATACACAAACATTAGGTATTTAATGAGTGTAACAAATAAATTTCCTTCAAATTATGAAAAATAATCATCTCAGCACATAAAAATGGGGAATATATATATATTTTTTGGTGGCTCGTGAATCCTTTATAATGCTCAAATGTTTTGTGTTTGAACCCCTAACTTCTTCTTAAAGGGATTAAAGGAGAATTCAATGTCATTTCACCAAAGTGTTGTAGTTTTGAATCATCGATTTAAATTTATATTTTATTTTCTATTTTCATTGCATAGATCCATGTCTCGAATAAATTATATAATTGATATTTAACCATATGATGAAACATAAGATGAAACATATTCTAAAATAGAGGATCCTAACCACTTAGGGTGTTATCTGGAAATCCATATTATGTTGCCACTTAGGAATCAAAAACTTAGATGCAAGTCAAGACATATAGCAAAACCCTGAGGCTGCTTATGAAATTATAGATTATAGCTGATTATTTTTAGAGAAACTTATAACAAAAGCTAAATTCCAAACACTAACAAAGTGCTTTAAGCAGCTTATAATCACATGTTTCCTAATACTCCATGTTATTTATGCAAACAAGTCAGATGAACATAAAAAATAGAAGAGTGACTAAACTCGACTTTTGAATGAATAAGGATCAAATTACAACAAATGACTATTAAATATCCTATTGTATTTTTGGATGAACTTTAAATAATAATATTTTCATTTGTGCAGCACAAGCCCTTTTTATCATAACGTGATTCTAGCATATTATTGAATTCCCTCGTGGAAATATTGGTTCCAGTTATAAAGAAGGAAAAGCAGATGCCAATAACATTTTACCTGATTTCTAGATGGATTTATCATAATAATTATCTCTCGAAATTATATTTTTTTTAATTTCTCATAAAATAAAATAATTTTTTATTTGGATAATTTTTCGTTTAATTTTTATGTTTATTAAACTATGATAAATTGCATAAGATTATTCTTAATACATGAATTTGAATCAAGTAAGTAAAATGATTATTTCCCATAATTGTAAGCTACTTTTTTAATAACTTTAGGAATATTAGTTAGATGCTGATTCGTATTGTGATATCCCTTGTCCTACATGGGAAAATAAAGGAAATTATTCCTACCATATAAACTATGCCAAAGAATTTATATTCAATAATTGAAAATTTCTTTTAAGCGAGTTGTTTATAGCTCAATTTCAGATTGTACATATTAGATTTTCAGGCAAATCTCGTGTCTTGAGCCCTTGGACCTAGGGGGTGACAAATGGTATAAGAGCCGACCACTAGTCGAATAGAGCTAAGTGCTATGCAGGACAAAGTGCTATGCGTATGGGAGCCACCTCTTGAGCTTGCGGGGCAAAATGTTACATGTGCGGGAGCCATCTCTTGAGCCCATAGGAGCCACCTCTAAAGTCCTAATGCCTGGTAGGCGGTCTTGGGCTCTAGTATATCGCGACAAGGATGTCGCATTCTAAAGAAAGAATGATTGTGACATCCCTTGTGGGCTTCTGGGCCGAGGGCGTGGCACATATACTATATGAATATTATGAGTTTTAAAAAAGAAAACATACAAAAGAATCATGCATAATGGATTTCTTTTAGGGGAACTTTTTTAAAAGTACCCAAGTCTACTTTTACTTTTGTAATCAGCCCCCACCCAAATCATTTATAGTTTAAACTCCCTAGATGAAGTTTCTTTTTAGTATTCACTCCTCACCTACCTAAATTGACCCAAAAAACCCCTATTTATTGCTTTTTATTCTCTTTTCTTTTGTTTATCATGTCCTAGTATGGTAATCTAGTGCCAAAAAAACGTTTGTAATTGTGTGCATGTATCAATCCACTTACCATAAATATTGAAACATTTATAAATTCTTCACTTTGGTAAAGTCAAACTTTTTTCATATTATTTAAAATAAAGTCCACCCAATAACTCTATCTCTGGCATATGTGGATCATGAGGTGGACAAGTTGTTATTTCTCCAAATTGACATATATACATGTTTTTATTTTAATATTTCAGTTATTTAGATTCATTTAATATGATCTATTCTATAATTTATTTATATATATATATATGTAAAGTATCAAAACTATATATGTCTTTATATATTTTCCAAAAATACTTGTCTTTTAATTTCTTATATTACTTCCTTATAGTTATTTATTGTAATAATTTCTGTAATTATCTTTAATATTTATTGAGTAACCTAATCATATATATTGTGATTTTACCTTTGTATATATATATATTTTCAATTGCATTCTCAAATATTTTAAAAAACCATCACATGCAGATATTCTCATTTTCAATTTATGCATGTTATAAATTTACTTTTATGAATTCATGTTATAATTTAATTTTTCTTTTCATACATGTAATTAATAATTACAATGCTTGATAATCTTAATTTCATATTTTGCTAAAATTTAATATGCAATTAGGTTAACAAAGCTCTTAAATTAAAACATATTATTATATGGCAACATTATTTATGTTAGAAAATAAAGTTATATTGAATTTTTAAAACTTGATTTGACTGCAAACCGAGCTAAAAGCAGTGTGTAGTATTGATTATTTTATCACAATTACGACTTTGGTTAACTCAAACTTCCTTGAGTCAACTAATGACAGCCTCTCATATAAAAAATTCCTAGTTATTAAGGTAATCCAACGCCAAAAAAACGTTTGTAATTGTGTGCATATATTAATCCACTTACCATAATTATTGAAACATTTATAAATTCTTCACTTTGGTAAAGTCAAACTTTCTTTCATATCTACTCCCAATCCCTAAAGTTAATCCCAAAAACTTAGCAGTAATTTAAATATTTTAACTATGAATATATTTATAATGCTTATTCCAAAAATAAAATTCCATTCATAATTTAGAGACCTTTATGGGATGAGATCTCCTATTTCAAATAGTATTTCATTTTCTATTCCATGCATTTAAATATATGCTACGTGTATTAAATATTTCCTTATAACAATATTTAGTAATAAATGCAATACACATGGCATGTATTTAAAAATGTGGAATAAGAGATGAAACACCATTTGAAATAAGAGATCCTGTCCCGACCTTTAGTCTTCTAATTTTGTCCCTCATACAATCATTGGGTGAGTTATTTTAATCTTCATTATATATGTATTTGATAATGTTTATATGCATCTAATATTTTTAATTATTATTAACCATGTTTTCGAAACAATATTTGACGTTCAATCTTAAGGTGTGTTTATAAATCATCAGGGAGAATTATTGCAAACGTCATATTATAATGTGATTTCTATAAATTGATTTTCTTTACCTATTCGCCTGACTTTTTTCAATGTTATCTTATTAGAACATTTATGTTTTTCATCCTGCTTTCCATGCATTTTCCTTCACTCTTTAGTATTTCTCTTCAACAAAATCCACATCTAATGTTTTCATGTTTAGACTTTAGAGTAACTTAAAAAAAAAAAGGAACTAGAACTCAATTTTCTCTTGCAACAAAGAAGAATTACACGAGGCATTTGTTAGTACAAATATTCCTCATTAATTGCTTCAAGTACAAAGATCTATTATTTACTTTCTTTCCTTCTTCTTTTTTTTTTTTTTTTTTTTTTTGACAACATTGTTCATTGAATTATGGATCTATTTTAACAAACTTTAATAATAAGTTTGTTTTATTGATCTTAAATTATGTTCTGCGCAATGCACAAATTAAAAACTAGTTAAAAACTAAAGTGACACTTGGCCTTTAAATGAAGTGGCACTATCTCCTCATTTTTATAGGAAAGGTATAGGTTCGAATCTTACCAGTAGCATGTAAGTATTTGTTTACTGTATAGTAGTATTTGTCTATCGTATGGTAGTTTATATAATTTATCTTATGTTTAGTTCTTGTATTTGATCTTTGAAATATATTCATGTAATGATTAATCACATCTTTCTCCCAAAAACAAAAAAAAAAAAAAAAAAAAAAAAGAAAGAAAAAGAAAACAAAAACTGAAGTCTAAGGACAAAAGCATCTTTTAATAAATAGAAATAAGCGGTATTTTGAGAGCCCGTTTGTTTGTATTTTGAGGGATCATTTTCACATTTTTTAACCATCTGAACATTAGAACCATTTGTTCATCCTTTTTTAATTAAAAATACAACTCATTTTATTTCTATTCATTTTTATAGCTATACTATTATCATATCAATCAAATTAAAATTTTATTTGATATAAGTAATAAATATCATCTCAAAACAATTCAAATACAATTAACTTAAAAAAAAAAAAAGATCACTTTGTTATGCATAAACACCATACGTTTATTAACTTTCAATCCTTGTACCTATCTTAACATTTTTGGTTGAAATTGTTTTGGGAAAAATTTCCAAGACATGCAACGACATTTATAAAATTTTACATTTCTCTCTTGATTTGGGTGTACCCTTGGCTGATTATAAAAGAGAAAGGTAGATTCTTAAAGGTCTAGTTTTTTCTTTTTTTTTGGTTTTTTGAAATCTAGTATAAAGAAAACTTTTGAACGTAAGAAAATTCAAAGTTGTAAAGAAACCATTTTGAATTCAGGATTAACTAGAGCAAAAATTATTGTTTTGTAGTTGTCTTGGGGTAGTTGTCCCATGTG
>JACFYI010003658.1:2385626-2398141 GCA_014898755.1 Handroanthus guayacan
CTCCCACATCATGTGGCTTTATACCTACATACGTGTTTATATTGATTACATATAAATATTTATGGTATGTTTTGGAAATTAAAGGGATATAGCTTACCAAATGTCGAAGTCGGTTGTATTGAAATATCATGCCATTGTGAGACTGTGGAAACTCTGATCGTAATCGTTCCTTCGCCAGCATTTTCCTTACATTCTCGCTTTTGGACAAGCATGCCTCCAGGCCTGAGTTCCCATTTGATCTCCTCAGTGGCTGCACCACTGCCATTGCCGCCGGCTCCGCCACCATTGCCAGTGGCACCGCCGCCGAGCTTAGAGCTGCTTCTAGAGAACCTCTTTGGCCTTAACTTGATCATTTCTGTGGGTAATGGGGAAGGAAAGTTTGTGGGACTGGGACTTATATAGTGGGCAAGAGGCAGTATGAGGACAAGATATCTCAACATTAAAATATAAGCCCCTTATCTTACCATAATCTTATGTTAAATTTGTGTACGTAAGATTAATCTATAGTATGAATTAATTATTTGAAGGGCAATTAAGATTGTGACACGTGGAAATCGAATTTTAGATGGGGGGGTGAGTCGATATATGCATGCTGAGCCTGTCAGCCTGACAAGCGGCCATAGTTGATTCAATCACATCATAGAGTCGATCCGTTAATTAGTTGGTTAAACATTTTATTCCAACAAAATTTTTTCATAATTATTCAATTAATTATAGTTCCTATGTATCTTATATTCAATGTTTATACATAAGCACGTTGATTTAATTAGTAAGGAATTTCCTTTTTTATCCTGGTTTTAGTAACACACACGTATAAAATATCGAAAATTAACAAAAATATGTGATTTGTAATAATATATGTTACAATTAACCTTAAGTTATCACCGCTGTCTTTGGTGGGTTCGATTCTAGCAGCAACGTGTGGATTTTTATATAATTTTCGCATAATAGTATTTGTTTATTGAATTGTAGTTTAGAGAATTCATTTGTGTTTAATTCGTATATTAACATAATGATTTATTTCTCCAAGAAAAAAAAAAAAGAAGTTAACACTACACACACATTACTAATCATTATTACTAACAACTTATCCACAGTCACCATTAAATTTTACCACTATTATAATAAAATAAGACTTAACAATAACTTGAATTACATAATTTGTGACAATTTTATCGCTACATTTGTTATCAATATCCATTTTTCTTTTTAACAAGTAACATATTATTATCAATAAAAACTCAGCTAGCTAGCTAGATATTGTTTTTACATAGGATTAATCAAATCCATATAGTTGGCAACAGACACACAAATTTGAGTCCCATAACACAAGTATGAGTCCCATAAAATACGGACAAAATCAAAAAAGAAAATATGGAAAATGTGTTTGGCTCAGGAGTTTACTTTCAAATTTTTATCAAATAATCTAATCTCCAATTAGATAGCAATTAAAGTGGCTTATTTTTACCTAATTGTTTTCTTATAAGGTGATTAGACAGTCCTACTGGTATCTAACCATGTGCAAGAACTTAAATTCCATCTTAGGTTTGTCTCATCTACGTTCACTTAACTAACGCAGCTGCAAATTCAATCTCACTATTTATTAAGGACAATTTCACTCCACCTCTGAACTATTGACCCTTTTATATTTCAGCTTAACTATTTTTCATCTCAAATGACCTGCCAGCTTTCAAAATATTTGCACCTTCCTCCTAGACTAGTTTCCGGTAAAGTATATGGAATATTCCGTTCACAACACATCACGTGACATGGCAGCTATTTTAAGTAAGGATGAAATATTTATACTTTGTCCCCTGAGCTATATGTCTTTTACACTTTACCTCCTAAACTATGTGTTTTTTGCACTTTACCCCTTGAACTATGCATTGTCGATGTAGTATCCTATAATATTCCACTGAAAACTAGTCTAAGAGACAATGTGTAAATATTTTGAAAGTTTTATGATGGTTTGAGGCAAAAAGTAGTTTGGTGGATGAAGTGTAAAAAGATTCATAGTTCAGAGATAAGATGTAATTGTATATATATCCCTAATTAATTCTTATATATGTTTCACATAATGAAATGTTGTGCTTTCACACGAAAATTGGAGGATTATAATTAATTAAGGTGGTCCATTTTAGTCGGCCGATGACTGTCTTTAAAGCTAAAAATGGATAACTTAGTTTGTTTCCATTTGGGTTTCACCAACTGCGAGAAAAAAAGTATGATTTACTTAGATTTGGTTTAGTTTATACTTTGATTATGCTTTAAAGTTCAAATTAGTGATTTTACAAGTAATTGCAGCTTTATTCCCTTTTATTTCTTAATTAATAACTACCACCCAGAAAAGGTAAGATTCAGTTTATTAATTAATTTTAAGAACGCGGTCAAGTGTAAGGTATTAATTAAGCAGCCGAAGAAGAATTATAAGCTGGAAAAAGAAGAGAAGATTTTGATATGGCATACAAAGAATACTTTTTTGAATATGATGTGATCTCGTAGGGTGGCCAGCAATATTAACTGTCAAATATGGGAAGTTACAATGTTGATCAAAATCTCAGGTCAAGTTTGTGGGTGCTTACATAGTAAAAGTGTAATTGTTATAGTATTATGATAGTGTAAATACTGATAAATGGTCTTTTTTATATAGTACATATTTGATACAATCCGTATAGGACACATGACGTGATCCCATTGAACGTGTCAGTCTTAATCATCGACCATGAGGAGCTCGGGTCGTGACCATGTATGAAGATGTGGATCTCAATTGCAGTGCAGCTTGAAGAGACGAGGCGTTGAGGTAATTACCCTAAAAAAAAAAAAAATAGAATTCCCTTCAATTATAACATAAAGTTAGAGAATCTACATGGGTATGATTCTTCTTATGTAGATCAGCAATATTTAGATGGAAACTTGATTTATTCAAACCTCAATTTTAAGCACTCGAATCCAAGCACATGTAAATGATATTTTGAAATAAATTATATGGTCTTGATGGTCCACGACTCATTGGTCCCATATATAAGGATGCGTGTCTAAACGAGATTAAATATCTGATCATGACACTATTAACCCAAGATATTTTGTCTTTAATTAGGGCTATTATCACTAAACTTGTTGTATTATGCACATCAATGTAAATCTTTTAATGATGCAAGTAACACAACCAGGGTCGTGGTTAAGTTAGATTCCACGATCTAAGATAAAATTTAGTTGGACGATGGTAGATCAATCTGTTAACAACAAAAATAATTAAAAAGAAATATTAGATACGATTTATCCAACTTCATAAACTATTGTCTTATGAGAAAGTGGAGGTAAGAGAAGTTTCAAGACCTAAGACTTAGTATCATTTTCAAACATTAACATGCCCAAATTAGATGTATTGTGTTGTCTCACTAGAACTTAAGGTTGAAAGAATTTTGCCCTAAAATAACATTCTGAAGGATGAGACCCGGGGCCGGGGGGGGGAGCCAATCTAAATTGTTTCAAGATCAACGATTCTTTCAATGCAAGACAAAACTTGGTGTTATCATAGCCTCTTACAGCCACCACATGATAATGCTCAAATATATTGTTAGACATATAAAGTACAACACTGTCAAGTTATTGTCTTGCCGACAATCCAAATTAGGTATTTTATATTGAGAAGAGGTTACGAAAGATGAGAAAGGAGGAACATTTATAAATTATTTCAAGACTCTTGATTCTTCTCAACATGAGACAAAATTTGGTGTCCCAAAATAATTTTATTTACATGATTGTAAGATTGCATAGGAATCTATGGATATGCTTATTAGAAAGGCACATGAGTAATAAGAAACACACTCTGGAATTATCAATTATATTCCGGATATGGAAAGTGGTTAATTACGGAGAATCAAATGTATTCACGAAAGAGTACAACGTTGAAGGGACTAGGTACGAATATATCGATGATCCTTACAAGATTTGCCTTTGTTGGCATGCAAATCGACAAGATTTAGTTTCGGATCCCATATATGGAATCAAAGATTTTTTTTCTGGTTCTAATAAAATATCCCACCTGCTCTATCATGCATACGTGTGTTATGTGTATAGTTAGCTGTCCTATGCAGAGGTTGTTCCAAAGTACTAGTTAGGGAATATGGATATAGACTTGGATTTGGGTATTAAGATCCGACCCGCGGTATTTTTCAAAAAACAACAAGATCCAACCCGCACTTATTATTTTATTGCTTAAGCGGGTCGTATTTAGATCAAAATAAGACAATCAAAATCCAAACTCAATAATTGATTTTAATTATCAAGTTGGATCCAAGGTCCATTAATGATTATTAATTCAATACCATGTCAAGTTCTGGTAAAAATTCAAAATTGTATAAAAGTATTACAAGAATATTAAGCAATTATCACGGTTGAAAGTTGATTTTAATATAAAATTGTGGTGGTGGAATATCATTAATTTGCCATGCCTTCACAATGGCAATGATATGCAGTTTTAGCGAGAATTGCGAAAAACTCATTATGACATTTAGTCGTGTTAGATGTTTTTGCTTGGTGAGTAATGGCAAAATAGTTTGATCACCAATTTAATTTTGGTCATAGACTATCTTTTCCACCACATCTATTAAATTTTGATCATTAATTACTGTTTCTACTACAACAAAATACTTTCGTTGTCAAAATTCAATAATTTTGTAGCAACAGCCTGCCTAACTACTACTACTAATAATAATATAAAACTACTTTATAAAATTTAAAATTATAAATTTCTATATTATTAATTATAATATCACATATATTATACTTTATTAAAAGTTTTAATATTAATATTATTTAGAATTATTATTAGAAAATATTTTTAAAATTAGAATTAGGAGTTTTAAGGAATTGAATTGTTTGATTTCATATCGAATTCAAGCTATTTCGAGTTGTCGATGTTTCTAAATTCTAATTACGCGACTCATCGACTATTTTACTCAATTGAAGGTCCAAAAGTATAATATAGAATTCAGTTAAAATTCGCCTCATTAACAAGTCCTACACGCATCTCAGGCTTGACCCAACCAGAGGTATTAAAGGAAAGCCCAAAGGAAATCCACAGCCCAAGTTAAAGCCCAGTCCGATGCCAAGAGAGGCGTCGGAAACGACGCCGTATAGCTTGTCAGAGTCCAATTTCCTTCGCCATTCGCATTTGAATGGCTGTGAAAAATCCATCACTAATTGCCATGATGGACTACTAGATTCTCTAAAACCTGAACTTATCCAGCAAATTTCATCATATAGCTCAATTCATGTTCTCTTCTTCGAGGTATGATTCATCTGTTCTAGTTCTTGGATAACTGGAAACAGAACCAAGGTTAGAGACTGCAATTCTTGCTTCATTTTTCGATTTTTTTTCGTTCCATCTTGATGGGTACAAAGTTTTTATTGTATTATATTATGAGATTCTGCTGAAATTCTCTGTGCTCAATATGCAAGCTCTGACAATTTGGCCTTCAGCAAGTGAATCTTGGCACTCTTGTGTAATTCCTCACTTGGATTTAGAATTATCTTGTTGTAGTAGTTCAGTTAAATGGGGAGAAAGAAGGAACAAATTACAAATTTCCCATATTTCCCACCATGGTCTGTTGTATTTATCAAGTTATTTTAGGGGTTTTAGAAGTGGGGTTTTAGGGAAAACTAATCTCTTGTCTAAGCAAAAGAAAGGTTCATGTGGTACAGCTTTTGCCTTGACGTGGGCATTGGAGGAACCATCAGTAGGCAACAATGTTGCTAAAGAAGAATTAGAGAACTCAAGTGGTTTTTCGGATAAATTTGATGGTTCAAATAATGGTGATAATGATGGGGATGATAATGATGACAATGATGATGATGAGCAAAAGGGTGAAATTGATCAAAATGTTCGAAATGGGAATAATCAGAGGATTGATGTTCGTGCATTGGCACTGAAATTAAGTTCGGCTAGAACTTCAGACGATGTGGATAGAATTCTCAACGAGAAGGGGAATCTTCCTCTTCAAGTGTATTCCACTATAATTAGAGGATTTGGGAAGGAGAAGAAGCTAGATTCGGCGATGGCTGTTTTTCAGTGGCTTAAGTTAAAGACCAATGGGGGTGATAGTACTTTACAGCCCAATCTTTTTATATATAACACCCTTCTGGGAGCGATAAAGCAAGCTAAAAAGTTTGATGTTGTTGAGGAAGTTATGAATGAAATGGCCGTGGAAGGGGTGTGCCCTAATGTTGTGACGTATAATATTCTAATGGGCATTTACATAGAACAAGGAAGAGAAGTCGAGGCTCTCCAGCTTTTTGAAGAGATGCAAAAGAAAATTGTTCTTCCATCTCCTGCATCTTATTCAACAGTCTTATTTGCTTATCGTAGACTAGAAGATGGATTTGGGGCATTAACTTTCTTTGTTGAGATAAGAAGTAAATACCAAAAGGGTGAAATTGGGAAAGATGATGATGAAGACTGGGATCATGAGTTTGTGAAGCTAGAAAACTTCATTATTCGTATTTGCTACCAAGTGATGCGTCGTTGGCTTGTGAACGGTGACAATCGAAGCATTGAAGTATTGAGGCTGCTAAAGGAGATGGATAAGGCCGGCTTGCAGCCAGGTCGTGCAGAACACGAACGTCTCGTGTGGGCGTGTACACGAGAAGAACATTGTGTTGTGGCTAAGGAATTGTATGTTAGGATAAGAGAAATCGACACTGAAATAAGCTTATCGGTTTGCAATCACATCATTTGGCTAATGGGAAAGGCGAAGAAATGGTGGGCAGCTTTAGAAATCTACGAGGACTTATTGGATAAAGGGCCGAAACCTAATAACATGTCGTATGAACTAATTGTCTCTCATTTCAACATACTTCTGTCTGCAGCTAGGAAAAAGGGAATTTGGAGATGGGGTGTGAGATTACTGAACAAAATGGAAGAAAAAGGCCTTAAACCAGGAAGCAGAGAATGGAACTCTGTTCTTGTTGCTTGTTCTAAAGCTTCAGAAACTACAGCCGCTGTTGCGATATTCAAGAGAATGGTCCAACAAGGTGCAAAACCGACGATAATATCGTATGGGGCCTTGCTTAGCGCTCTAGAGAAAGGGAAACTTTACGACGAAGCCCTTAAGGTATGGAAACATATGATAAAAGTGGAAGTTGAGCCAAATTTGTATGCCTACACGATCATGGCTTCAATTTACGCTAGCCAAGGAAAGTTCGACATCGTGCATAACATCATACGGGAAATGGTTGCCATTGGCATTGAGCCAACAGTTGTCACATTCAATGCGATAATAAGTGGCTGCAGTCGAAACAATCTTGGAAGTGTGGCATATGAATGGTTTCAATGGATGAAACTTCACAATGCCGCCCCTAATGAGGTTACATATGAGACGTTGATTGAGGCTCTCGCAAATGACGGGAAACCTAGGTTGGCTTATGAGTTGCATTTGAGGGCTCAGAACGAGGGCCTCGTGCTGTCGTCTAAAGCATATGATGCTGTGGTACAGTCGTCACAAATGTACGGTGCAACAATTGATGTGAGTACGCTTGGCCCTCGGCCACCAGAGAGAAAGAAAAAAGTGGAAATAAGGAAGAATTTGTCTGAGTTCTGTAATTTAGCTGATGTTCCTAGGAGAAGTAAACCATTTGATAAAAGAGAGATTTATAATTCACAGAGTGAAGGGTTACACAGATGAATCTTTGATGCTTAGAGTAAATCATTTGTTGAATGTGTGATTTTTGGACAATATAGAAAGTGTGTTTTACGTGTAAATATTGCTGAATTTCTTACACAAGTTAATTCGAACATCTTGTTTAGATTCTGCCTTTCTTTGATGAAAAATTAAAAATTAAAAAAAAAAAGAAGAGACAGATTGCATTGGGAAACATGAGAATTTTATGTTTTATTGGCATGCTGAGAAATGAAAAATATTTCATTTGTAGAAAGAATGCAATTCCAATCTTCAAAGTCACTTGCGTACCTTTTATTCATAAATCAAGGATACTTCAAACTTGTGAAGCCATTGTTGTGAAAATGTTATCAACGAGGGCGCCAATGAGCCGAGATCGAGAAACTTTGAAGGTCGAACTTGAGTTCCATAAACTGAATGGACTGCTTGGCTCGTTTTTTCTCTAACCAAAAACTATTGTTTTTTCTCAAATCAAAAACCAAGTTCGAACACAAGCTTGCATTGTTGACCCTTTTTTTAAAATTTATTATTAACACACACACACACAAACACACACATACTTATATAATCACAAACTCGCGAGTTTATGAATAATTAATTTTTTGCTAGCATCAGTTCATTATAAAGCTCAAGCTCAACTGGACTTCTGTTCCGGTGTTCGAGTCGACTCGTTAAGCTCGACTCGTTTGACACTAGTTGTCATAGCTCGATACACTAAAATACTTAGATTGAGCCGACCTTCATGCTTTTGCTAAAAGATGAAGATCGCTTGTGTATTCAAATTCTTGAACATGATACTGTCCATTTCTGATTTTCATCCTATTGCTCATCTTTCAAGAAGATTTCAAAGAGCGCTATATGAAAAATCAAGATCTCCGACATCTTATAACATCATCAAAATCCTGAACAATAAAAGATACACTGGTCTCAAACGTATAATTTATCAAAATACCATATGTCTCAGACAACATTCTCACTAAAAGAAAGCAGCAGAAGATTAACAGGTACAGAGAGTAGCAGGAGCAGATGAGTTCTTCTATTCCTTCTTCCTCGAATCCTTGAGTTGTCCTCTCTTCCTAATTCCAAGGCAGAATTTTAGGCGCCAAGCATCGACAACTGACTCGGGCAATGAATATGTCAAGGCCCACACAAGAGTGTGGGGCCAGTACGGAGTGCACCGAGGTTCATAGCCGATCCAACGAAGAGCTGCACGAGCATAAGCATCCGTTGATGGAACAAAGAAGGATGACCGTCGGATTGATGCCATCTTTGTTGCGACATACAATGGTACCTATGGAGAGTAATTATATCAAAATATTGAAGATAGTGACTAATTATCCTGTTAGGGTTGTTTGCTTGATCGGATGACTAGTCATAGAAAAACTGTACTGTTAAGGTAACTTCTAGCAAAAATGACGTACGATTAAAGTAACTTCTACTTTTGCTCATGAGAATTTAGGCTAAAACCCACTTGAATCTCAAAGTTTGTAATGAGGTGCTTTGAGATTCTATTTCTGTTTTTCCATCATAAAAATACGATATTATCCTTATTCAATGAAGTGCGAAAATATCATATTTAGAGACAAGATGGTAATTTCAATCATTAGAACTATGGAAAACTATTTATTTTCAAAACACAAGCTATCAATTTTTTCAATTTTTTGGCTATTGGTTGCATAAATTCTCAACTTTTCTAATACATTCTTACTAGTAACTAGCCAGCTTTTCTAAATGAAGACAACTCCAAGCAAGAACAACGCCATACACCCTCTAAATTGTGGAGCGTGGACTTCCACATATCAAAGTAAATATCGAACTAAGTCAAATATCTCATCTTATCCTTGTATTCCAACTTATTTCTATGAAGTACACATCTTCAAATATAACCCTTCAAAGAAAAATTTCTAGAATATTCCAACCGAGGATATTGAGGCATAGAGACGAGTCATTATAAGTTGACAATATTTTAAGCTGAACCAAAATAGAGTAATGAAATGAACAGAAGAGATACACAGAGTAGAATATCTACTTCTTCATTCTCCTAAGGAAAACGGTACCACTGAGCATAGACAATGCTAGCAAGTAGCAAGCAACTTGATTCCGTAACAACGACTCCTCAAGCTACTTGCATTTGAACCTTCATTCTCCATAAGTTTCCAAAACAAAAGGTGTCTTGCAATGAACAATGAAATATATGCACAACCATATAGACTCGTGTAGAACTTAAGTTCAGAAGATGTTGCTTCCATCAGATAATACGACAATGATATAATGATAACAAGTGAACTTTAGTCCACACTCCACAGGAGAAGAAAACAACAATTACGTTGATGATAAAAACTTCTTTTAACATGCAGAATGTACCTGACACTGCACGTCGATCCCGCTCTTCTTGTACTCCACATAGAGGCATCTTGAGAACTGATCAACATACCTGAAGTACACCAACCAAACGTATTTAATACTAGTTGTTTCACCAAAATAAAATCCCCATCGCCCTTTCAATCTTGTGCAAGCCAGTCGAAAATCAAGAATGGCACAAACAGAGCTATTTATAAAGTAAGTAAGCTTCCAAAGTTTGAAATCTTTATCTCTTCATATGAATTAGATCACCTAAAGGCTAAAAGTTAACAGAGATATGCCATGAATCAACTCATTCATACTCAAACCCAACAACCTCTAATTCTATTTACCTAATCACTAGCTTCTAAAACAGGCACAAAAATCAATATATTTTAACATCAAGCAAAAGCGAAAACTATATTGCTAAAAGACAACCAAGCTACCCATAATTCAGTTTGAGAACCATTAATTCTGAAAGAAGATGTTCCACAAGTTTTTAAGCTTAGGTAAATGAACAAATAAAGTAAGCACTAGCAACATATTTAGCCACTCAACACAATAGATTAAACCTCATCAAGATCTGCTCATGAACACACCTTCAACCTAAAGGAAACATCAAAACAAATCAAAATACGTAGCAACACAAATAATCAACACGCACAAACCACAAGAAAAATGCAGAAACTTAGACATGTTTTAACAAGATACTCACGCTTTTGTAGCAGCATAAACAGAATAAAGCGGATCCGAAGGAATAACAATGGCTGCACCAGACCCAATATTCACAATGGCCCCCTTTTTCCTTTGAACCATTCCAGGCAAAACAGCTCGAGTAACCTTCGTAGTACCCTCGACGTTAACCTTAATCAAATCACTCAACAGCTTGTCATCCACTTCATGCAAGAATCTCGCATAAGGATACGAAACACCAACATTATTAATCAAAACCCCAACATCCAACTCTTCAATAGTCTCCTTAATCCTCGAAACGCCATCGTCTAAATCCCCAGAAAAGTCCACCACCACATTCTTAATCTGGATCGACCCATGTTTGGCTTTAATGGACTCCGAGATTTCCTTGAGCTTATCCGGGTTTCGCCCGACCAGAACTAAATTGAGCCCTTTCCTCGCCAACTGAAACGCGAAGGCTTTCCCGATGCCATCTGTTGGACCCGTGATTAAAGCCCACGACCCGTATTTCTTGAGGTTTTTTCCGGGTCGCAAGAAATTGACATAGACCCATTTGAGAATCGCGAGCGAGAGTTTCAGGAGGGATAAGAAACCGAGTGAAAAGAGGATAAGAAGCCATGCCGGCTGAGATTTGAGCTCTTCCAAGACGCAGTCCGCCATGAGTGAAGCTGTGAATCTGAGATGTGGATTTAAAACAGAGCTATATATACACAAGAAGTGGAAAATAAATTAAAAAATTAATATACTGATTTACTGATAGTGGGTATTGGGTAGTGAGCTAGCATTTATTAGGAAGGAAATTGCGGAATTGATTGCAGGCATGGCCCATTGTGGGTATTTGGACTTCTCAAGAAAAAAAGGTAGTTGAGGCAGTTGAGCAGAAATTAGGCAGCCGGCCTTTTCCATTAGGTTATCCATAAATGATAAAACTCTGTTATCCGTGATGCCTCTTCATATCTATGCAACTATATTTAAACTAATAATTATGTTTAAATTACCTTAAAAAAAAGTTATATTTAAATTAAAAAATTATAAAAAATATTTGATTATCTTTTTCTCTCTTTATCTTTTTACTATGTTACTATTTTTTCTTTCCCAATTTCTCCTTTTTAATTTTTAAAATGTATTGTTCAGATGAATATACGTACATAATTTAAAATTAGTATCATATAAAAATAAAATATTATTACGAAATATTTCCATAAACAAGGATGTTTTAAAAATTCCATACAAAATCACATCAAAATAAGAATATTTTATGGAGTCCAAAATAAAAATCCCAAAAGGTTTAAGGGAATGCTCTTTTCTTATTAATAGCATATGTATGGAAATTCTACAAATTATTATAATAGATTAAAATAATAATATAATAATAATAATAATTAATGATTAAGTACATCGTTAGCCATTAATTAACATTGTAACAAATTAAAATGATGTATGTACTGTGTTCTTAGGGCATGTTTACTTTATAAGTTAAGGTCAAATAGCCTAACTTATACCAAAGTATACCCACGTTTACTTTGGCTGCTCCAAACCACGGGCTTGCCCAAAAACCCGGGTTTCAACCAGCTAATTGGCAGTTAAGCAAACCTTCATTTTTTTCTGGTTTAACAAACCAGGTTTGTAACCAAGATGGCTTATTTCCGTTTTTGCCCCCGCCGCTAAAAGAGATGTCAGCTTCTTTTTCTGAGAATCTATTCTTCTCCCTCCCTCCCTCTGTGTGCGTGTGCGTGCGTCGCATCGCTCTTTCTGGGAAGGGAAGCCCGTTGTTATCCGGTGCCATTTTTCTTGATCCTTCTA
>JACFYI010003658.1:2398241-2441146 GCA_014898755.1 Handroanthus guayacan
ACACAATTTAACACCATACAACTCAAAGTAAACACATAGGCAAATTCAGGTTAATAAACTAACATAAACATCTAAAGTAAACAACACATCTAATTCATTTTACTCATTTAAACCAACATTTAAACCATCAATAACCCAAACCCACATTATACCCACATTTCAAAGTAAACATGCCCTTAGAACTTAAAAGACTTAATTGTTGTTACCTTGTCCTAATAAACCTAAAAGTACTAGAGCACCACTGTATCTATGTATTATGTACATTTCAAGCTTATTTCAATAATATTCTTAATTATTTAGGCCCAGACTATGATAACTAGACCGTTTTAATTGTAGTTTTCTTATTTATAGTTTTCTTAATTAATATCATCCCCAAACTATTGAATTCTTAATTAACATTAGGCCTTGAGGACAATTATTCAATTAGTTTCGGCTGAAATCTTCTCATTTATGAATGTGAATATTATCTAAGTTACATGAGTTATAATTAATTGTTATTTTATCTTGTATTTAATTTTCTACCATATTATGAGTCCGCGGCGATACAATAATATAGATTTATGTGTGAGTGACTATTTTTAAAATAATTTATTAAAAAAGTATCATTAATACTTAGTTAACATATTTTCTTTTCATATTAAAAGTGGTGCAATTACCTAAATATCCTTTGGATTCGCACCTTCCGTAGCTTGGGTCGCGTGGGGTCATATTATTTAAAAAGTACGAAAGACGATAACCACTAAATCATGACATGTGGGTAATCTAGGGGCTCCAGTTGGACATAGTACTATAGGGTTCAAGTCAATACTAACTATAAACTATAATAGCCTTTGAATATATCCGACTTCATCTATAGTTTCGATTTGGGTCTTGGATAAATCCCTGATAAATTAAATAAATTGACCTTGGAAGCTTGCCTCAGCTACTTGGGTTAATATATTTTGATGATTTTTGAATAAAAAAATCATTGCTAATGCTTGCCAACTAGTGAAATATTTTAAAGCTCATTAGAAAAATTTTAAATTATAAAACTAATAATTTAATAAAAATACATAATTACATAATAATTACTACGATTTATCTACTAATGTTATCAACTTATCATTTATGGAAATATTGTCGTAACTTTCACAAAGTTAGTTGGAAAATTTGGTGTTAATTTCTGCTTAATATGAAAGCTATTGTGTTATATACAGTTGTAAAGCTCAATGCCGCATTGTATTTGTCTGATTTTGGTTTTCATTAAATGCGTGTTAGAACAATGGTCGAAATATTGCTCGTGCTGTGCTTTTTTGATGTTTTTATGCTGGTATTTGTTGGAAAAAATAATTTAATCACAGTATGCAAATCAGATTATCAAGTTTGAATCAAAACAGATAATCACAAAGCATGTACGCGTGTTTTAAACCGTAAGTATATATATATTCAAGGCAACAAATTTTCAGAAGAAATGACAGTTGATTTTCGGAAATAGCCAAGTCTCAAATCAACCAAAGCAATAAAACATGAACAGCATGCTATTAGAATTTGAGAAATAGGTACTGAAGAGTAAACAGAATGATTCTGTACTGTAACAGAATCGATACGATGACCGAATCACAGAATTAATCTGTTTGCCTTGAAGAAACAGACGCCCCGACTCACCAGTGCAAGCCGGAGCTGGAGCCGGGCGGCGGCGGCGGCGCGCGTGTGGTCCACCCATATGAACCCCCATAGTGAACACTTTTATCAAGTATCCACACTTAGGTTTCATATATACTAGTCCACACTTTATTATAAAAGCAATGTGGGACAAGTGAAGGGTTACTACAACCCTTCAACAAGCCTTTATAAGACCCATGTGGGTCTACACTTTGTCTCAACTCCTATGTGGGACAAAACACAATACTAGACTTATGCACTTTTTTCCTCTATTTCAACACATAAACATTATCTTTGGATTCCCACCTTAATTGGCATCCAACCAAAGATTATTTTAATTCTCTTAATCATGTAATTTAGGCAAATAAAGGGAAGATCTTATATGCCAATTACAACAGTATTAAATTTTGGAGATGGTTTCAAGTAATTAAGAATTTCAAATTACTCTTAGCAAATGCATTTTAATATTCATCAGCCCGTTTAACGTTTTTACTTGCTGCATTGTCAGTGAATCTGGTTTGATTCCTGTCTTTTCAGTACTTCCCAACTGCAGGAGGCTGCAAAGTATGGAAAATCTTGTAGATACGGCCATCCTGGTAAAGAATTATATATCTCTAACTCCATGATCTTATGCTTTGTTTGTTCTGCTTATGATTTGCTGAAGCCATTTTAGTATTCCATCTTTACTTTTCTCCGTGCTTCAGTACTCATTCTACATGGACATTTGGTTGAGGTTTTCTTTTGAAGGTAGTTATATCGTGATTTTGATTAGGGAGAGAAAGAGTGTCGGCACTCGGCACTACATGCCCACTGGTTTCTGTGGATATGGATCTCACTGCGTTTATCATCGTCCAGATCCTACTTCCGTTGCAGGAAAGGAATCTCCCCACTCGATGGATGGAAAATTTGGAAAGCCAGTAGTGAGTCTTTCAGAAAATGGCAATGGTGGTTCTCTGCATCTGTTGGGAGCATCAAAATCATGTCATGCACAGTGGTTCTCTGCATCTATACGGTAATATCATCAACTTTCGCTAAATCTTAAAAATATCGCTTCGTCAAGAGTGATTTTTGTAATTTGCCAAACCTCAGGGATGGTTCTTGTAATTACATCAAACCTCAAGGGTGGTTCTTGTAATTCACCCTTAAATATATTTGAGCATTAATGCCAATTCTGAGAGTTTCTTTCACTATTGTTTTGGCCCTACAACTAAATGGATAGTAAAAGTGAACCCCCTAGTTGACTTTTGTTCTATAAATGGGATTGATATCAGTACTGGACTTTACGATTTCAGATGCATTTAGCAATACATGGTAGATATGAGTAGCTCTAGTTCTATTGTGGTTTTGTTTGGCTTCATACGTCCCTAATTAATGGCCACTCATCTTGCCTACTTTAATTCCTGAGTTTGAATCTGACTTTGCTATTTGCAAAGATTAGTTGCACCACCCGATTCTGACGAATTAATCCTGATGTACTCAGGCCTCAAGCTGTCTTCAACAAAGTGGGAATTTTCATTCAACTCTAATTGCCAATGGTTCTTCAAGGAAAACAAATGTTCGTGTGCAGGTTGATAAATTCCCCGAGCGACCAGGTCAGCCTGAATGTGATTACTTCATGAAAACTGGAAATTGCAGGTTCAAGTACACATGTCGGTTTCACCACCCCAAGCATACGGCATATAGGGCAGACGAATGTGTTCTTAATGAGAATGGCCTGCCACTGAGACCTGTAAGCTCATATTCCTCTATTAACCTTTAACATGCAATCGTGCATGTTTGAGTACCATAGATAATAATACTGGTACGCTGACGTTTTAACCTGTCACCCAGAAGCTGAACTTCAGCCACTGATCTGTGCATGTCAGTCATTAATTTTACTGAAAAAAAAAAATTACTCAACAAGTTCTGCAGACTATGTACTTTGCCAGAGAAACAAGGAGAATATTTGGATTACTTTTTCATTGATCTCTGACTATGTTCGAATTCCTCATTGCGGCGCATCCTTGTACAGGACAGAAGTATTTGCCGGCATTATGAGCGTCTAGGTCTTCGCAAGTTTGGAAGTGCATGTATGTTTGACCACCCAGCAAACCTTGGATTATCTACATATCCAGATTGGCCTTCAACGACTGGAACTGCTGTTGAGTGCAGTGGTGGCAGCTGGGAAGATTAGTTTCACATCTCCAGGTGTGGGATATTTTTATTTCCATTTTTTTAGTTTTTGCATACCTCAATCAGAAATTCTCTGGTACAAAGCATTTTGGTTACTTACACTTCTAGTTGAAGAAATATAACTACGGCTAGCAGTTGCATTTTGCAGCCAACCTTTGAGCAATGATCTCAGACTATTTATCTTAAACAAATAGACAAATGTAGGAAACTTTTGTAGATGGTTTTGTCAAGCTGCAATTGATGATCTGATCCTTAACTAAGAAAAACATAAACATGGGAAGATTCGTTACATTTTCCCCATTCAATGCACGGCATCGCATGATGTGAGCCTCCCTCAGTCCGGCCATATCTACAACTCATATACACCGATCTCATCTTTGAGAACCGATCGTCATAGAAAATTAGTTATTAAAGGTCCCATCATTCACTATATAAGTTGGTCCCAGACAGAAACACAATAAATTTGTAGGACATGCATGTGATGTAGGCCAGTGTCATCATCCGAAAAATAGTTGTTAAAAGAGCACTTTAAAATGCTTTGCACAATTCTCCAATAAATACACACACTTATGGAGAAACATAGAAATTCTGACGAACTTAGGTAACAGGTGCCTTTACAAAAAAAAAGTAAAAATTGCCACTGCCTGTCATTGCCCAACTCTTTAGCAGATCTGCCCACTTTTGAACTCTACATTTTCCCATGCCATGTTTCCCATTTCATAGCTCCCACATGCACCAAATTTTCAGAAACAGCAAAGCCAATTTTTCTGCATGAATATAAGGCAGAACCTTATTTTAACAACAAAAGAACTGTAGAAAATTTACTGACGAGGATAGTTTATAAAAGGGATAATTACCTGAACTCCCCCAGAAGTTTGGCATAATTATCAAAACACCCCCCTATTGTTATTTGGGTTTATGCATAATTACAATTACACCCTCGACTTTTGCATGATTACAATTACATTCCCTTGTCTAGGGGATCTATATGTTTCAAAATTTCCAAGAGATGTAGTTGTAATTATTCATTAGTTAACCTTATACTAGGGGTATTTTGGTAATTATGTCAAATCTCAAGTGGTGTTGAGATAATGATCCCTTTATAAAATGGGTGGGTTGAGAATGGAAAATACCTTGCGGGGATACTCATCGGATTGTGGCTTAGATACATCTTCATTGCTTGGGGGTGGCGCAGAACTTGCTGCGGTGCCTTTAGCTTTCTTGTCATCTCTAGCCTTGGCAAAGATGACAGTAAATCCATCGGCTGAGGCTGGATTATTTACGTCCCACTCGCCAAATTTCGGCAATGGCCGACCTTTCTCATGCTGCACATAATTAAAATTCATTTGCCAAAGGTGATCATTCTTAGTTTTACGAACAATGGACGCATGCAGAAAATTATATATACATGGTTGGTTGTTTACTTTGGTTGATGACATAAGTGAGTGATTGATGAAATGTAGATTAAATCCAAGATAGCTCATCTTGTATTCATGGGGTGTTTGCAAGAGCTTCTCCTTTTTGAAAAAACGAAAAATTGTAAAAAAGGAACTGTATAGAGAAAATTTTAACGAAAGTTAACAATTTTTTGAAATAAAAATTAAAAGTATAAAAAAAATTGCTGAAACTGGAGAGGGTTGCGTTAATTTTATTTTAACTTAATTTTAGAAAATTGGATGCAAAAACAATGTCTTCAAGTCTACAAAGCAATTTAATTAAAGCTAAAAGTTGAAAAATGCTTTTGAAAAGATACTGCAAACACCCTCTTTGAGCTTTTGATTTTAAAAGTCATAGAAAAAGTTATAAGGAAAGTTGAGAGAACTTAAAAACAAAAGTTAAATGCACCAAGAAGTTGTAGAAGTTGAGTGAGGGTTGCAGGTTACTTTAAACTTTACAGAATTAAAAGCAACTAAAATTCAGCTAGTCGAAAGTCACTTTTTTCAAGTTATTGTATACACCCCTTCGGTACATTTTAACAAAGCTTTAGTTTAAAATATGAGTTTTCATCTATTTAAGTAAAAGAGTTTCATCTATCAAAGTAAACATTGCGTTATGCTGGACAACTCATCTTTTCCAATCCAGTCCAACGAAGTAAACACCCCCCATATTATTATAGAAATAAGCTTCTTACAACCGTTGTCTTGCATGTAAAAGAAACTGCTAAACCAAAGGAAAGATGTTAGAGCTTAGAAGAAATCCTCATTAATTGCTGCAAAACCTAGGTTTAAATCCAGCTTGTGAAACTACATTTTGCTTGATCACATACAATCCTTCTTTCTGAATAATTACCAATAATAAAACCCTCATATTTGACTTAACGGCTTGTATTAAATTGCTATAGTAAGTTTCACTTTGCTATATAATCCATATTATAGACTCTAGATTTATATCATTAGACCATTTTGATTCGCAAAATTAAGGATGGAATTAGGAATATGCCAACATTATGCTGTTGTCTTGATTTTATACCCAAAATACGTCTGATCAGCCAACATCATTCCTGTTCCAATTATATTCTCTTTCTTAGAGAAATAGGAATTAAGGTCATGGATTATGTTGAGGGGATGAATGCAGGGTTTGGGAAATAAATCTGAAATCAAATAAAATCTAACAACAATTTCCGACATAATGAAACGACGATTAGCCTAAACATTTAACAAATAAAATGAAATCTGCGTTGCATTCCTAAAAAATGAAGCTTCCATCATATACAAATTAATAAAATAATTAAAAACAAAAAAAAGGCTTCTGAAGAGAAATAACTTACAGACGTCATGAAAAATTGCAGGTTTTTGGCCTTAGATGGAAGAGGCAAAGTGAAAATGTTTTAGAGAGGAAGGACGGAGATTAGGTTGGAGATTGTTGATGAGATTCAGAACGAGTCTCTAGGAGGGAGACGATGAGACAAAGGAGAATTATAATAAATGAATGAAGCTATAAATAGATTAAGAAAAATGAGATGGTTTCTATAGAACAAGATATATTAATAATTATTATTTATAGGATAATTACAGTATTATTTCATAACATGTATTTTTTAACATATATAATTTGGAATATTAGTAGACGCCGACCACTACAATGCACGATCTATAATTATCATTAGTTAAATATATTGTTGTCAACTATTTAATATATTAAAATTTAAATATTAATTAAATATAATTGATTCTACTAAATTTTATACCACTGAAAGAGTCGATGGTCTTATCCAAATCAAAGTAATCGATAATATCTGCAGTTGGCGTAGTCCAGTATTTGAGTAATTTATAAGTTGTTTTTCCATCTCACCTATTCACACTCAATATAACATTCTGCCTATACATATAACAATATTATATTTTAATTGAATATTTATACTTACCTGACAATCTGGCATAAATAATAAGTAATTATGAATTAAAAAACAATAGTTATATTATAAAAAGACATTAATTACGCAATCAGAAATCGCACCTAAGTCTAAACAGATTTTACTAGATTAGTCACCAGTCATTGGAGTTTTAGGTTCGCTTAGAAGATAGGAAAAGGAAAAATCAGTGACGTTAACATCCACCAAGAAACTCGAGTTTACACGTTAATGGACGACTGACAGCGATGCCACTGGTTTGGCGAAGGAATTGTTTTGGAGGATTGGTAGTATTGTGTGGGAGTAATGTAATAGCTCGCAGTAGCTTTTGAACATTCTATTAGATTTATACCTCGGAGAAGATTCAATATTAGGCCACTTAACAAGATTCAATCTATCCCTTAAAAATTAATTACGGAAGGGAAGAATATCTTATTATATAACTTGGCCTAGGAATCTTTTCCCAATTGATGTATGATGGAAACCTATAATACAAATTCATTCTTAGAAAATTAGTTCGAAAGATCAAGAATATCTCATTATATAAGTTGGCCCAAGAATCTCCCCCAATTGACGTGAGATGGGAATCCGTTAAAAATCCATTGCTAAAAAAAATGGCCCATAGAGAGAGAATAACCCATTATAGAAGTTGGCTTAAGAACCACTTCTCAATTGACATGGGCTAAGTGTCCATTATACACATCTCCCCTTAGAAAACTAGTTCCAAAAAGAAAGAATATCTTCTCATAAGTTAGTGCAATAATCCCTCTCAAATCAACGTGGGACCAGAATCTGTTATACATATCCACCCCTCCAAAAGGGAAGAATATCCCATCATATGAATTAGCTCAAGAACCCTTCCCTCATCGATGCTAGTTAGGAATCATTCTACATTACCAATGACTTTAGCAGACAGACAAGCGTAATATTATTATGTGGTTACTATTGTATCAAATCTAAACCTTACTAATCGATTTTTATTACTAATTGATTTTTATCCATAAGTAGGTAGGTGAAACAATTTCTTACAAAACCATTTGAAAAGAGATGATTTTGCTCACCGGATCAGCCATGGTGAGCGTATATTCCTTGCAATTATAAGGAAAAATAGAGTTACATTGATTATTCAACCTTGTTAACCAAATTAATCTCCCCCTTCAATTTTCTGTCAGTGTTGTAAGAAAGCAAAGTGTTGCATCTCACAAGCTGCTGGTGCTACAACTCAAACACTCAGGATTTTGTCTACACACTTTCTGCATGTCAAAAGTGCATTATTTAAAAAGATTTCCCCTACACCTGTGTGAACAGGATGACCTCTATTCTTATTCCAATTCTTAATATATATATATATATATATATATAAATACTTAGTCACATCTATGGTGTTGTGAGAAGAACTATAAAGAAGATCTCAATACAAGTGGAGAATCAGCAATCTTCACCAACCTAGTAGCTAATCATATTTCATCAGAAACCTTCAAAACATCATGCTTCCCAATCAAACAAATTCAGTTGTCGCTTGTCTGATGATGCTTATGGTTTTCAATGAGCCTGTCTGTCAAGTTATAGCAAATGCTAGACTCCCTCTCCTCATAAATCCTCAAAGTTTCCCACCACCCCGATACATTACCGTGACTGGTGTGCTTCTTTAAATCTGAACTGGTTTAAGTATTACAGCTTCAAAATCTTAAGTACTTACCTAAGACAAAATCATGGGTGGTTTATGATATTGTAGGTTGTAGCAATGACTGCGATATAGCCTGCTGTTATTGCGATATCAGAAGACAGCCACCAATTTGTGTCCAGTGCTGCAACGAGGACCCTTAAGATGTAAGATCTCCACCACATATCTTAGGATGCTTTACTTTCTCCTGCCTCATGTGGGAAAATCACATCATCTAATTTCAACAATTTATGTTGGCTATACAGGATGGTTTCTAGAGCTTAAATAAAAAAGTGCAGTTCAGACAACATGTTCACAAAGAGCAAACTTGTTAAAGATGGGTGATGATGTTACACCAAGTACAAGAATAAGCAAGTGAAAAATAGACTATAAATACAAAACTACCCAAATTGGTCGTTTGCAAAAGCTCGATCTCCCTAAGTTTTTTCGTTATATTTATTATCTTTTCTGTAGAATTCCAGCTATTGTACATGTGAACATGCCAACTGTTAGGTTGGATTTATATAGATAACCATTACACCTCGCAAGATCCAGATTCGCATAAGAAAGAAAGGGAAAACTCAAAATTAAGAATGAAAACTAATGCTTTCTTGAAAGTCCAAGAAATACAGCAGCAGACGAGATTTGAACTCTAAGATCAGCGATATCAACATCATGACCACCTTCGACCAAACCCCACCGATCAACCTGTAAATCTTCCTCCAGCCTAATCAATTCTATGGCCTGTTCAATATTCAATCGACCACGGAACATTCCAATTGCGATGACCAAAGAGTGAGCAGCTGCAGCAATTGCATCAATTGAAGCCAGTTCACAGTCGTCCGTCTTTTTTAGAAGGTTCTCAATGGCATTGACCAGACCCTGCTCCTGCTTGCCACCAAAAAAACTGGTGTACACGACAGGCTTAAAGCCGAATTCTGATTCCATCCATTTGATTATAGGACCAAATTTCTCAACTTGCAGATCTGCAGATTATTGCACATATATCTTAGGAAACAGTTCAAGTGAATTTTAATCCATAGAGATATTTAATTGTTCTGGTCATTTATTAAGAATGCTCCATTTCACACAAATTATATGCAGAAACCAATTTGCTACAGATGCTATAATGACCTCCATTTTTATTATATATCCTAACTCCTAAGCAAAGCTCATTCAAAACTATGTGCTGTCTCTGAAGTCACAACCCGCTAAGCCTTCTTTCATTTATTCAGCATCTGATTTGATGGGCTATAATTCTTTCCAATAAAGAAACACGCCCCACTATTAACACTCAAGAGGCACCATTGAAGGCCTAAAATTCACAGTGAAAATGGTAACAAAGACAATAGAAAGTTAACTATCAATAGAAAGTTTATAATGATTGAGGCCATAGACTTCTTATACAGACAAAGAAAGTTAAAGTGGATAATGAATAGAAGCTACTAGCCAATGGGACCCCAAAAACTCGGAACTGACACGATGCATTATCTGTTAGCAGCCAATAGTCCCTAGGCACACAAATTTATATTAACCAATCCTCAAAAAAAGCAACTAAGATGTTCTCATCAGACAAGATCTAAATAGTAGGATACCGTAGAAGTGCTATACGTACCTCGAAGATCCTTTGTTAGATCATTGTCTCTTGGAGCACGACAAAATATAAGATCTTGGTGGAATTTTTTCATCAAATATTCAATGATCTTTGGTCTAGTGACAGGTACTCTTTCCAATGCAGTACATGCAAGCTTCATCAGAGGCATTGTAAAGGGCCTAATTCCATCTGTTTGCTACAATAACAAAAATTTTATCACATGGTCCTCGTAAAAGCTTAATCTAAAGATCAAGTTCGCAAAATGGAACTTAAAACTGAAAGTTATCGTGAAGCCATGAAGCAGCCTTTCCTTATCGTCAAAATCAAAACAGAAAAAGAAAAGGGCATGAAGCACATAACATGCAAAAGCAATAGTTAGGTGTCTTAAACGCTAAAGCTCAAATAACCTACCACGTAAGAAACTTTATTACACTAACGCAATACATTATAGAAAACTAACAAGACAGAACTATAAGTATCAGAACAATAAAATCAACACTATTTCGAAAGTGGAATGGAATCAGAATTCTTAGACAAACCCACATAGCAAATTTCATAGAAACACCATCAAGAAACAAAATTTACGAGATTCCCACTCGCAGTCTAACAAACCATAATGATGATAGAAATTAAAACTTAGACCAAATCTAAATGTTAGAAGTAGCTTATTTCGTCTCTTTAAGTAATTTAAAGTTCCAATTATTACTCTTGTTGAAAAAACTCAATGAAAAGGAACAAATTCTGAATTCCTGCACCAAGGAACAAACTTTTTGACCCATTATTGATGTCCAGGCAATGTTGTGATGATTCTATTTATTGCAACAGTAAAAACTTTAGTCAATTGATTTATAAAACATTTTCCTCCATTGCAGTGTTGGAAGATTAGTGATTTTTACGATATCAAACTTGTTAAATCAATTAACAAGTTAGACCACAATGAGTAGCGCAGAGATCAACGCAGAAACCAGACGAACTCAAGCTGAAAATGAACAAAACCTCCCACATAGAGGAATCCACACCACCAAAACCTACAGTAGAAAACGCACCTGGAACTCCCATTCAGCTGCAATGGCTTTAGCAAGAGCCAAAGTAGGGCAATTGAGATTCCTCTTTGAAGGAGTCTTTAGCGTCCTATAATCAAGCATTACGTTCCACCCATTCCCATCTTCAGCTTCTCTCGTGGTCACATTTTTGTAGAACCGCTTCCCGACGATCGAACCGGTCATGAATGACATCGGCATCGTGACCGAAGAGGATGCAGACGACGTCTTTTGGGGACCTTTGATGTATATATTCTCATCTCTATTAGTTGCAGCGAGTTTCGGATGTTCGGGAGCATCGGAGGAAAAGGTGAAGGATGATGGGTCCTGCCCGGTCGTACCAGCTGCGGTGGCGAGGCTGAAGTGGCGGCTGGTGGAGGTAACAGTCCGTAAGGCGAAAGCGTTGAGGGTTTGTAGGGTTTTCCTCACCATCGATGACGCCATTTCCACGGTCCGTTGGGACGAAGGTGGGGAGGAGAAGACAGTGAAGTGGTGGGGTTATCAATCGCCCAGCCCAATTTTAGCTTGACATTGAAGATTAATTGGTCACTGATAATGGGCCAGATCCACAGTAGGCCCAAATAATGTTTAAGTCTCTTGTCGCCCAATTATAGTCGGCTAGTCACCTTAAATGGCCATTGAGTTGGGCTGCGCGTATAGGCCCAGACGATTTTTAACTCTCGTTGTTGGTCCATGCTAATAGGCTTGGCATTTCTTACATCAATATTACGTTTTTATAGTTTTGGTTGAAGAAGTAGCAATTGTGCGCCCTTATACCACCAAAAAAAATTATGCACTGACTTTTGTGAGCAATATTATTTAAATATATTATATTTTCTTTAAATATAAAAAATATTCTTTCCTGACAAATAAAACACTAGAAGTAGTACATCGAACTTACGAAGTCGAACGAACAAACTAAAGAAGGATAATGTCTAACGATGCGAGGCTTAGTTTAAATTTTACCAAAGCATGTGCAAGTTTGTCCATAGCCCTGCAACTAAATTGAAAATATTGAAAAATCTTAATGTAAAAAATTATAGTATAAGAGTAGTCACAGTCAAATATAATAGAGTAATGAACTAGTAATTACAACTAAAATATTAGAGTATTTATAATTGTAAAAAGTAAATTAGAAAATCAAAATTTATTGTCCATTTTCGGCATAAAAGGATTTTCATTTATGTAATAGCATATATATAATACATTAGTAATATTTTTTTTTTATATGATATTATATCTTTTGAATATATCAATATAATTTATTAAAATTATTATACGATACTATTTATTTAAGAAGAATTAATGAGTCTAAAGTTGGAGAAAGAAGAAATAGCACCGCTAAAAAAAATAAAGAAATAAAAAGAATAAAGTATAAAGGGGAAAAAAACAAGGACTTTTATGGTATTTTCTTATTTAAACATGGTTAGTTTAATTAATAAAATATAAAATGCACCATTAATATCCTCAGACTTTATAGATTATATATATAATCTTCTCGAAATAGAAAAAAAAATTCAAAATTCTATTTTGACAATATTTAAGTAAAAATGAAGATGATTTAAACCAAATATTACAAATATTTACGAAAATTGGTGAAATTTATTTTTAATTTTTTAATTTCTTTTTTTTTTCCTAGTTAATATTTAATAGTAAGAAAACCGATGTTGACACGTCGTATCTAAATAGTTTAGAATTCGACAAAAAAGCTGGAGAGAACGCTAAAAATCTGCCAGGTAAAAGCCCGGCAATCGCATCTCATATCCTCGTATCTCGCAACCCGCGTCAAAATTCAGTTGCGGGGCATTTCATGAGAGCTGCGAGGGCCCGAAATTCATATTGGGTCATCACATAAACCCTACTTCCTCAGTGGGACTCGTTCTTTTCAAGTTCTTCCGCGATTTTCACGTAGAAAGTTCAGTATCTGTATGGTATTTAGGTGGAAGCAGCAAAATTTCACTATGTCGGCGTTCGAAGTCGAAGATTCTCTTGAGGGCACAGCATTTGAGCCCTTAAAGAGAAAGAAAGGTCGAATCAATGGCGTCGTGGAATTCAATTCGTCTGCAGGTGGTGTACAATGTATTCGGATGGATAGCGTTTTTCTCTTGGTCCATCAGTAATTATCCACAAGTTATCTTAAATTTTCAACGGAAAAGGTTTTGATTTGTCACATTTTGTTGTTATACTCTTCTGTGTTTGACTATGGGTTTTGGATTTTGATTGGGGAAAAATGGTGGTTTTGGGTTTCTTTGCAGTGTGGTGGGGTTGAATTTCGATTTTGCGGTGTTGAATTTCACCAAACAGTTGTTGTACGTGGTTTATAATGCTTCGATGTGCTTTAGCTCAACTGTACAAAAGCAATATCGGAAGAAATATGGTCCTGATGAGGTAATGGTTATTGAATTTTATTTGAGCTTGGATTTTGTGCTCATTACATATTGTGAGAGTTATGGGGTTTGATTGTTGATTGCAGATGTTACCTGTTGCTGCAAATGATTTGGCTTTTGCTGTGCATGCTGCTCTAGTGACCGGTTTTACATTGTTTCAGATTACAATTTATGATGTAAGTTGCATTCTATAGGTATTTAAAGGTTGTTGACTGCGGTTTTCTTTTCTTTTTCTTTTTCTTTTTCTTTTTCTTTTTTTTAAATGAAATATCTCATAAGTTTCTGCTAAAGGTCCCGTTTTAAGAATAAGTTTTTAAGTATTTGGATAAAATAAGATATTTGCGTTTATAATGATAAGAGCGGTTGTGCTTATGAAATGTTATATCTTATTTTAGAAGTAAATTATTTAAGTGTTTGGATAAAATTAGATCTTTGAGTTTATAAGGAGATGACAATGGTAATTCTGGTTAAAATAAAGGATCATATTAAGATTTTAAAAATAAGCTCAAAAAGGGGCTTATGAGTTCTGACATCATATTTTAGGGCATTATAAGTTTTTTTCTTTTTCTTTCTTTCTTTCTTTGTTTTTTTTTTTTTTTTTTTTTTTTCTTTTTCTTGTTTTAAAAAAAAAAAAAGAAAATCAACAAACTCTTTATGATATCTTATAATATGTTTCCAAAAGCTTATAAGCTCACCCCAAATACCATCTAAGTAAGTTACCCCTTACTTATTTTAGAATAAAATAACATCTCAACATACTGTTTTGGGAGCTTATAAGCTATTATTTAGAAAATCTTACGAAAACAATTTATATCGTTTCATAATATGTTTTAAAGAGCTTATAAGTTCACCCAAACATCCTCTTAGTTTGGCAATCCAAATACGAGATAGGAGTACGAACAAGAAGAGCCTCCATTAGAACGGAGTTAAAAGGCCTTCATTTTCCAAGAATGTTAAAAATTCTCTGGTGACATTAATATGAAAACTACAAAGTCCCACTAAATAATCATTCCACTTTTCGTTTTGATTGTTTTACAGCGAGGAAACCAGAAAGTCCCCAAAATATCCATCGCTATTGTTTTAGTGTTCTACTTAACTGCTGCAATTTGTGTGTTCATAGCTATACCAAAACATTCCTGGTTTTGGTTGGTCTCCTGCTTCAAGTAAGATGCTTGATTTTTTGCTGCTCAATTCTTGCTTCTTCCTTTTTTCAAAAAAAAGGAAAAAAAAAAAACTCTTGAAGTCTTGTGATTTTCCAGCACAATGCAGGTTGTTATGACGGTCATCAAATACGTTCCTCAGGTGAATCTAAATTTATGTTTTTTCATAGCTTTTGCACTTTGACGATCAATGTTACCAAGATTTTCTACATCCTTTATATTCTCATGACTCATTTTTTGCGGGCATGTGAAGCTTAATAATTGTTGTAATCCTAGAGGGTATTTGGCTAAGTTTATTTGAGACATCTTATACGCTCCTACATATTACAAGTTGTTTTTGAGCTTGTAAGATATCAGATCTGATCTTAAAATTGTTGAAGTTTTGTAATTAATATAACTAAAATTGAAAGAGCGTGGTAAAATTTTTAAAAATAAGTCAACAACTCTTGACTTTTTGTAAAAGGGTCCTACCATCTTATTTTAGGACTCTGTAAGAGCTCATAAGCTCTTTTATTAAAAATTTTGCCAAATGTTTATGATACTATAACTTATAAACTTACCCCAAACACACTGTAAATTGCATATAATTGGTTTCATGATCTGAATTGTTTTGCTAAAGTTAGGCCTTCTTCAACTTTCAACGGAAAAGCACATCCGGGTTTAGCATTGGCAACGTTTTGCTCGATTTACTCGGAGGAATAGCTAACTGTATTCAAATGGGAATGCAATCAATCGATCAAGGTGAGTTATTAACCAAATTCCACTTAGATTTGCCACTATATGAAATAAATCTAGATCTAAATACCTAAAGGTGACTGTTTTTTTCCACAGGTTCCTTTGGGAACTTTCTTGGAAACTTGGGGAAGACTTTGTTATCTGTGGTACGGAAGAATTTGGTGCTCATTATGTCTAAATCCTCATATTACCTTTCAAATCGAGGAATATTTATTTTAGGGATAATTATCTCAAGACCCTAATTACAATAACATCCCATGCAGTATAGGGAAATACAGTAACGCCTGTTTTGTTAGTTCAACTGACGAAAAAATTAATAGAGTACAAATATAGTTTGGAGAATTACAATAATACCCTTAGACTAGGGGGTCTTGTTATATTTTTCCAAATCACACCTATCAATTTGTTCAGTTTTAGTCAGCTACAGCGATGATGAGTGTGTTATTATAATTTTTCATATTAAGGTTATTAATTTGTCAAATTTCAGTCATCCTAACTATTGTAAGTTTTCAAATTATAGGCAATGTTTTTATTGTTACTAGGCCAAACCTAGGTGGGCTTGAGATAAGAATCCCTTTGTGATATTATAACTTTATCATATTAAATTATTCATCAATATATAAAGTGGTTTTGTTTTGAAGGTGACTCTATTCTTCGACGTTGTTTTCATAGTTCAACATTATGTGTTATATCCATCCAAGAAGGCATCTAGTGAGGTGATCTCTTTCTCCAAATTTTGATGACAAGAAAGGAGGCAGAAATTTTGGTTGGAATCGCTAATTTCGAGTGTATTTTCGTGTAGGTAAATGCGGAGTTACCAGGAGACAATATTGAGGAAAACTACCAAAAGAAGGTTGATCAAAGTTGTTAGCTAGTTAAGAATTAAGATGAAGTAGCAATTTTGAAGTAAATGTTAATGATCCCTATTCTCTCGTCCTCGTTGACACGAAATGTGCAATGATTTGTAGATATTACAGTTTTTGTAACCAAAATTTTGAGTATAACAAGGAGCACATGTCCGTAATTTTTTTTATATGTCTTTCTCTTTCTTTCTACTATATATATATATATGTATGTATGTATGTATGTATATAAGTGATATAGATAATGCAAATTATAGTTTAGAACGTATATGGTTGCTTAAATAGCCTCAGACTTAATTCAGCTGGTCCCTAAAATCACTCAAGTCACGGGCTCAAGATGGTGGTCGGGTAAATGTTATAGACAGTCCAAAGTGTAACTTAAAGTTAGTCGATAAGCTTATTGGTTAAGTGATACTAGCAATTGTAGCACATTCGATATATGTGTTTAAATTTTTTTATGTACAAAATTAAAAATTCTTATTTATTTTTAATAATAAAAAATATTTCTTAATTATTGAATATTATTACTTGAATTTATTATGTAAGATAATATGATTGAAAGATAAATTTGAATATACTAAAGTTGGAAAGAAAAAAAGTATAATTGAAAAAACAAATGAAATGAAAATAATATTGAAAAAAAATTAAAAAAAAATAGTTTGTTTTTAATTTTTATAACTATTTTGTTATTATTTTTTGCAGTAGGGATTTTTGTACATTTAGTATGACGGACCAAGAAAATTACCTTTGGTCCTCTTACTTTATATATAGTATAGATATTGATATAGATAATTCAAAATTTTTTCCCCAATGTAATCTAAACTATTTGTGCTTTTATTATATTTCTCCTTCTAGTTTCTTTGCCTCCTTCTAATTTCATTATGTTATTATTGAATATTGATTTAAGTGTTGGAGGGTTTAATTTGTAATTATCCTAATTTGCCTTTCTGATTTCATGACAATATCCAACAATAATAATCTTTTTTTTTTTTTTTGTAATTTCAGATCGAAATATATAGATATATTTTTGAATAACTATTGATAACCTTATTAAGTCGATCTAATATTGAACTAAAAGAATATTTTTCTACGTAAGCTTGGCCAACAAGTATAGCAAGCGTGTGTAGAGTTGACCAATCAACCATTCAATGCGCTTGCTCTCCAAGCTAAAATAAATTTGAAAAGTCAGAGTACCTTTGGTTCTATTTAAAGGCAAACTCTACATACGAATCACACAACCAACACTACTTTCATTTAGCTCACAAAGCTCGCAAAAATGAGAAGAGAGGGTCGGCAGCATGGTATGGTCCGGACCTATCCCATCTTGCCTGTTCCATGGGACTTGCGACCCAAGTCGAGGACTCTTAATGAGCTCGTGTCACCCCCAATTGCGGGCATATTTGCTAAAACGTCGACTAAGCCCACCAATCACTCCAAGTTCACTGGCAAGTGTGGCCGACCCATGTGTCGTCAATGCCACATCCTCCCAGCTTCTAAGTCCAAGAACAAGGTTAAGGGGGCCCAAAAGATTAGGTTCTCATCAGCTCAAAAAGTGGTGGATGCTGAACCTGATTTGAAGTTTTCTGGATTTTCAGTATCAAGTGTTTTGAACTTTTTGAGTAATGACAACGATTATGAAGACGACTATGTTGATGATAATGATACTTTAGAGATTGGTGAATGTGATACTGAGTAATTACGAAATCAATGGCGAGGATAATGAAGATGAATTGAGCTTTTGCAAAGTGGGATTTGTTTGGCAAGTGGAGTATGTAGAGATGGAGATGAAGATTGGTGCTTCGTGGAAGAAAAGTGATCTTTATTTTCATAAGATCATATATTCATATTAGTTGATGGTATTCTTTGTCATCATTCAACTAATCCATTGCTTTTTTATGTGTATATTCTCTTGATTTAATTGATAGCCAAGAGATGTCACCTTTTATTGGTTCAAGTGCTAATAAATTAAAGATTATTGGTGTATAATATAAACTCTTGGACTACTTGTGGATTGGTGCAATGGCTCTGTAATGAGTGGTACTGGTACTCTTTAAATAATGCGCATTTCATAATTGTACCTAATTATATATCTTTGATTGATAATTATAATAAATATTTTTCAAATAATTAATATTTTGGAATGAAGTTTAATATTCTTTAATGTAAAGTGATAAATTGACACGAAACATTACATAAAAGTAATATATTAAGGAGAATAAATTTGGATGTGAGACAATTCTTTTTAAGAAACTTAGTTAAATAATTTAAAGAGAAAATTTCATCACAAAAATAGAGAAAGTAATTACATTGATACCATTATTTGTTAAAATTTGTTTTTGGGCGAATCACTAGATTATATGTTAATTAAAGGCATATGTTGAAAGATTAAGAAAATCAACAACTATTGTATATTATCATTCTCTTAAATCTATATTATTTTTCGCACTATGTCTTTATTGTCCAATAACATCATTCTTATAATTATAATTTTTTAAACAATTATTTTTTATTATTAGGAGTAAAATTAATTTACTAAAATAGTTTGACAATCTATACCTGATTTATTTAACAGTTGCTGTATTTATTAATTCAAATGATCATTTCCAATTTTAATATTTTTAGATATAGATAAAAACACAAAAAACAATTTTTACTTTTGATTTAAGGGACAATATATATTTTCATAATTCAAAACAACAAAATGTAGTACTTGAGGGGCAAAGTGAAATTATCTTTCTAATTTTATAATTGAACGTCTACTTTTATACAATTACTTACATGCAATATCAACGTGTAAAGTTAAAACTCATCATCCCTATAGTCGTTGTTCAGCATTAAAAGTCGCTACTTAAGGGAATCGAGCTTTTGTTCCACACTGGATAAGATTGGAGTGAATGTTACAGCAGAGGCACCGCTCATCTCTCTCCTTCCGCCCGCCTCTCTCTATCTCCACCGGCGGAGCAGATCCGACATCTTTCCCGCGCATCTATAGTTTGCTTTTACCCCTATATTTCTATCAGGTTCCCTGTCTACATATTTATGTATATTTGATAAAACAAGGACGGTATTGGTTTATAATTTCTAGATGATGGGGCTCAATAATTAGTGAATGTAAAAATTGGAAAAAATGAGAATTTTTGCCTTGCAGTATTGTGTTTGTCAACCCTGAGCTGGCGGTTTCATTTCTAAGCGTCTTTCTTTCTTTTTTTATTTTTTTCTTTCTTTTTTTTTTTTGGTGATATGACATGCGAGCTGCCAGCATTTGTGCGGTTTGCTTGGTTGTTTTCAATTTAACTAACTAATCGATACTACAATCTGAAATTTGGTTTTCGTTATAATATTCTGAATTTTGGAAAAATCATGTAATGTAATTTGGGCGTGAGGTTCAGTGAAGTCATGAAATTTGGTATATATGTCCATATGATTATGTGTTATTCTTAACACTGCTTGTTAGCTGATTTCTGGAACATTTGGATGCTTGTATCTGTGAATGCATGCTTAAGTTCCAGAATCGAAAACTGGTTAAGCATACCTATGGAATGCAAAAAAGCATGGAAATTAATGAGTATTTATGTCAGTGCAGCTGGTTTTGGTATGAGTAAAGATCAAATAATATAGTGAGTTGTTTGTTTTGCAGGCATTGTTTTGTTTCAATAGAAAATATTCACGTTTTCTGATATCTTTGGCCTTAGTCAGTAGGTTGATATTCTTGACATTATTGATAGCTTTATTATCATGCATAGTTTACACATCGAGGTGGGAAAGAGAGATCCTAGTCACTGTCTTTCTGAGCCCATCAAATATGATTGTATGTATTCATCCTCTTTCAGGATTCTTCCTTGTAATGAAGGTCGATGGACTCTGGCCTGTCTGCTGGGGTGAGTAATTCAATTGAAGATGGCAACGGAGAGAAAAGAGATCCTCCATCAAGAGCGAATGCTGAGGTGGCCTTAGTCCATGAAGATGCATCTCTGAGTCAAGAAGCTTCCTCTGCTGACAAAGATGGTATGGACATGGATAGTGAGAGCACATATAGCTGCCTTAATTCCTCATCAGATTCCGACGAAAAAAGTGTTAACAGTGATGGCGAACATGAGTTCACTAGCCAAAATGGTTCATCCATTGATCATAATGGGTTAAACAAGTATGCTGAACTCAAGCTTCAGAATCCAAGGACATGCGATAACGGCAATAATGGGCCGGATATTGAGGGTAATAAAAATAATCATAGTCCTGGTATCTCCTCTGACAACCAGCTGGAAGTGGATGCTGATGATAAGCATGTGCCTACCTCTGAAGGCCCTTCCAGTGCTTCATCTGGATCTGTTCAAGTTGTAAAGGATGAAGCTGGTGAATATATAGTGCCAAAACTTGGTGTGGAATTTGAATCTGAGGACCATGCATACAAGTGTTATAATCGATATGCTCTGATGGAAGGTTTTAGCATCCGAAAAGATTTTGTGAATAGAAGTAAGGTTACAGGGTTGGTGGTATCGAGGAGATATACCTGCCACAGGCAAGGCTATGGATCGACCAAGCATAATGTGAACATGAATAAACCTCGGAAAGAAACAAGAACTGGTTGTCTGGCTCATATGACCATTACACGCCAAACAAATGGCAAATATCGTGTCATCCATTTTGAAACAAGGCACAATCATGAGTTTGTGACAGCATTCACAGCTCATTTATTACCCTCACAGAAGAGAATATCCTTTGTTGAGGCTGTTGAGGCTGAATCAGCCACTACTCCAGTGCCAGATGGGGTACCAAAGCTGGGTATGGGTTTTGACTCGGAAAATCATGCTTATGATTTCTACAATGCATATGCTGGCCGAGTAGGTTTCAGTGTTCGGAAGGATTATGTCAACAGGAGTAAGATTGATGGAGCTGTGGCATCTAGGAGATATACTTGTTTCAGAGAAGGTTATCGACAGAAAGACAAGAGAGGTTCAAAAGTGAAGAGACCTCGAAAGGAAACTAGAGTCGGGTGCATGGCACAATTAGTCATTTCACGTCAAACTGATGGTAGATACCGTGTCACTCACTTTGAAGAACGCCACAATCATGAGCTTGTACCTGCATGTAAAGTTCGCATGTTGCGGTCACAGAAGAGGTCAGTGACAAATCAAATTGTAGAATCCAGTGCATCTGGCGGTTCTGATGCGCAGCCAAAATCAGTTACTGAGTTGTTATTAACAGGAATAGGAGTTCAGGACGATTTCATGTATGATCCCGTAGATCATGAGATGAGTCTTACATCTAAACGTGTGTGGAGCATAAAGCAGGAAGAAGTAGAAAGTATTCACCAGTATTTCCAGAGCAAGAAGTTGAAGGATCCATCATTTGTTTATGCTGTTCAACTTGATGTGGAAGAGGAAATGACCAATTTCTTTTGGGCTGATGAGAAGATGTTGGTGGACTATGGTGATTTTGGGGATGTAGTTTGCTTTGATACAACCTGCCGTCTAAACAAAAATTGGCGGCCTTTGGTACTGTTTTTCGGAATAAACAATCATAAGCAGTTGCTGGTCTTTGGTGCTGCATTTCTGTATGATGATACTGTTCAATCTTTTAAGTGGCTATTCCAAACTTTCATAAAAGCAATGGCTGGAAAAACACCAAAGACCATTCTCTCTGATAGAGATGCTGTAATATCTGAAGCAATTGTCTCCGAATTGCCCGAAACTCAGCACAAGTTATGCACATGGGAAATGTATCAAGATGCACTTAAACATCTTAATCAAGTTGTTGTCGTTTCAGATTCGTTTTCCAATGACTTATGTGGTTGCATTTTCAACCCAGATGAGGAAGACTTCGTTAATTCCTGGAAAGTCATGCTGGATACTTATGGTCTATGGGAAAATGAGTGGTTACATGGAATATTTGCGGAACGAGAGAAGTGGGCTTTACCTTACAGTAAGCATATATTTTCGGCTGACATAGAAACTGCATTACTCTCTGAGGATTCTATCACTAGCTTGAAGAAGTACCTTAAGCCTGAATCGCATGTTCTTCAATTCGTGAAGCACTTTGGGAGGGTGGTGAATGAATGGCGTTACAAAGAATTGGAAGCTAACTATGACATGAGCCAGCATATGCCGAGATTAATGGGGGATGTGATAATGCTGAAGCAGGTAAGGGAAGTATACACACCGATAATTTTCAAAATGTTTCACCAAGAATACGAAGATTGTCTGAATATTGTGATCAACCAATGCATTGACACAGCATCCTTGGTGGAGTATAAAGTGAGTACATATGGTCAAGTTCGTCAGTACTTGGTTTTATACAGCTCGGAAGATGATTCAGTTACCTGCAGTTGTATGAAGTTTCAGTCTGTAGGAATTTTGTGTAGCCATGCACTGAAGGTGCTAGATTATAGGAATATAAAGATAGTTCCCAGCCAGTATATCTTGAAGCGTTGGACCAGAGAAGCACGGGCTTAGAGTTATTTCTGCCTTGTACTTGGCAAGGGAACTGTAAGTATCCTTGAGCTTGTTATAGTTGTAGATTAGAGTGAACTCCTAGGTATACGATTGGGCTGCTTAAAGGCCTATAACTTGATTGTACATTTTGTGGAAATTAATTAAGATTTCATGGAGTGGTCAGTTGAGTTTTAGTTTTGAGATTTCCTTTACTTCCTTAACTCAGCTTCTTTTTTCTGTCATCTGCTGCATTTATTAGGTGTATATAGTTGTCTATTAGCAGGATACACATTCTGCATGATCAGCATTCTGTTAGGCCTAAATGATGGGAGGTAAAAACAACTATGTCATTTTCTTTTATTTATTTTTCTTATTGATAAAAAGCAGTTGAGGGGTGACCAGTGTAACAACCTTGAACCATAGGAGATGCCACCATTGTGGAATATCCAGTTTGAGCCATAGCTACTATCCAAGGGATAAAACTGTAACTACTGCCCCACCAGCCCAAAGGGCGAGACTATCACTATACTCCCATCACAGTGACCATCTGCTACTTGAAGGTTGGGGCCGTCTCTTCGCCTATCAGATTGAAGCCCCTTCACCTATATTTTTGCGATGCTATAATCACAACCCCACTACAGCGATCAGAGCCACTACTCAAGGGGCGAGATTGTCACTTTGCCAATTAAATTGAAGCCCCTTTACCTACATTTGGGCAAGACCGTTGCTATAGCCCCCTGCAGCAACCATGGCTACGGCTCAAATGGTGAGACTGTCATTTTGAAGACTAGATTGAAGCCCATTCACCATGGAGGTCCACGGGTTACTATTGTAAAGCAGGTATGAACTTGTGATCTCTTGGCTACATCAGTTGAGGTACCACCTAGATAGTAACAATTGTAGCATTCACCTTAGGTTTTTGCACATGAATTTTTATCTTATGCAACAGAAATATTTCTTGACATGCATTTGATTTTATGAAGACACATGTAGCAACAATTCTCATGTACACCAAATTTACAATCAAACTTGAATTGCTCCTATTCCTCTGGCAGATGCACAAGATTCAACTGAGAATCATCTTGCTGCCAAGACAAAGAATTATGCACATACTCTAATCACTGCTGAATATTAGGAGAAGCATTCTCATGCGTGTTCCTTTCAGGCATCGAATTAGCCAGAAATTTGCTTGGTTCAACAATGTTCTCTTTTGACATATTCTTGGAAGCACTATTCTTGGCTAAGTATATTGGTGGTGGAGGCGGCATAGAGACAGTGCCTTTCATCTTTTTCGAAATGCTTCTTCCCAGTACTGCTGTCTGAGTTTGTGCTCCCGGCATCTGCATAATAAGAGCAAATATCTGAGCATAAAAACTCTATAGTTCTTGAAGCAAAAGATAGCATTTTGAGGCTGTTTACATTAGGGGTATACATTTTTCATCTGTTTTTTCGGGGATTCTTTTTCCTTGCAAAACTCAGGCATGGGACGAGCTTTGAAGCAAAAGGCACAACCCAGATTTCTAAACTCGTTTCCTGCTTTCTCCTGCAAATAAACTAGTCCCTTGAATCTTTGGCATATGATATACACACAAACAAAGAGATATAATAATACAAAGAAAGGTACAGAGTCGGTTTCAATTGTATAACCTCAAATGTTTTTTGCAGCTGCATCTTCTCCACCTCACTGGCATTGAATTTTTCCTCGTGTTTCTGAGATTGTTGCAGAAAGGCAGTAAGTTCAAGACCCGCTGACTAAATCCCGCAATACATTGAGGCAGTAAGTTACAAGTCCAGGAAAAATTATGTATACACAAATGTCTTGCCTGTTTTCTTTTTGCAGCTCTGTCTTCTATTCTTCGTACAGAAGGAGTTGGCGACTGCAGTTTGTTTCGACTAACTGTAAATGACTTGGAGCAACTGACACATATACAACCACATTCATAAGAAACTTAAAAGTCTTCTAAACCGGTAAACCATTAATGGCCTTAGCATCATAATTTTACTTCATCATCTTACATAACTCTCCTAATCAATCAAGAAAGAGAGACTTCAGCAATCTTTAGACTTACACTGCAGACAGGATATGCCACTTAGGGCCAGTTCTTTTGCGTCCTTGGCCTGGCAGATCACTTGGTGTTCCAGTCCTGTGCATTACAAGTTAAATAATCATCACCTGTTAGCCATAGTTAGAGCTACCGTACTTGATTTACAGGAGTTAATGTATTCACCTCGTGTTCTCTGTTGTTGACCCGCCCTTGGTCGACGCCTGCAATAAAAAGATCATGATATGAGTATCAGAGCACCTGAACAAAACTAGAAAAATCTCCCATGAACGCCATAGAATATTGAGAATCACCGAATTTGGAGTCCTGAGAGGAGTCGTAAAACGTTCTGTTTTCTTGGTGGGTGAAATTAGCTCTTTATCTGGCTCCTTAGCCGGAACTAAGTTCATTAAGGTGCGCAAAGACTTTGAAGAGGATCTTTTTTTGCCCATGGGGTCCATAGGAGGCTTTATTATGCTTTGCGGGACATTGTTTTCTTTGTTGAGATGGGGAGCAAGTTGCTTGGCTGGTGCAGATGGAACTTTCCATGTTTTATGAATTGATGTCTTTGATGAAGAAAGATTTGATCCTTTCTTGCTTGTTGCTGGTGGGATATCCTCAATAGGAACAGAATTCTGTTGAATTCAAGATAAGAGTCAGTTCCAAACACAAATTTCAGACAGGGATGCAAGCAAATTGAGCTAGACTTGCGAGCCTAAAGAACCAGTTAGAAAAGGGTTCAAACTCGAGTTTGAGCTCGAACTTGATTTATATTAGTTTCAAGTCAAGATTGAACAAAATAATTCTTCTGTGTAGACTCGTGAGCTTATTTTTCATTTTGAAGGATATAGCAATAAAAGACTAGGATACCCATAAACAATAAAGTTTTTCGAGCTCAAGCGGTTGACAGACAACCACAATAAATTAATGGAAGCTTGGGCCATGCTCCTACACGAATTAGAGCAAGAAGAGCTAAGCCAAGCTCGAGCAGAGCCTCGAGCTTGAGACCCTTGCACTTCACAACTCATTAAGCTGTATCCTGATTTCTTTGATTCGAGCTTGAGCTCAACGTCAAATTCATGAAAATGGGTAAGGCTCAATTTGACTCGATTGTATCCATACTTGCAGAAAAGGGGAAAGAACAAGAAAACAAGGTCCAAAAACTCCACCTTTGGCAAAGGCCTATCCTCTTGTGCAATCGCATCACTCTCTGACACAGAAACTCTATCCTTATTTTCACCTTTATCAACCTGAATATCTCTTGAATTTTCAACTCCTGTGATTATAGCATTGTCCCCCTCTTTACCAGTTTCAACTACTTTATCTTCCTTGACATCCTCATTCTTGACTTCCTCTATTTTCACATCAACTTCTTCAGCTTCTGCTTTAGCAGCAGTTTGTTGCTCAAGTAAAGCTGCAGCTTTTTGAGCTGCAATTCTCTTATAATGAGCCTCAAAAAAAGCCTTCTTCTGCGCGACCGATCCGGGCTGTGCAGACCTCTCAGCTTCTTCAACATATTTCTTGTGTGAAAAAGTTGACCATTTTTCCCATGATAAAGATTCAGTCATAAACCTTCCAAATGAAATTGATTCCCCAAGAGCATGCATGGGATTCCCCTGATTTTAAATCAGTTAAGGTTGATGTAAGAACTAAGATAGCTTATAAGCAGAAGCTTCTATACAAACCACAGCTTTTCAAGATTTGAAGTCACTATTGACTTATTTGCAAGAGGATCATGCAACAAGTTTTTTCAATCAGTTAAAATTACTGCAAGAACTAATACAGCTTAAAAGCAGAAGCTTTTTCATAAACAAGGGCTTTTGAAGAATTGGAACACAACTATTGACTTATTTACGAGAATCATGCAACAAGTTCTTCCAATCAGTTAAATTTGATGTAAGAATCAAGATAGCTCTACATAAGCAGAAGCTTTTTTTCACAACCCATGGCTTTCCAAGAATTCAAACAACTATTGACTTATTTCCAAAAATCATGCAAAAAGTTTTTCATTAAAAAAATGAATAAATAAAAAAGGAAAAAGTAGTATAATATTACCTGTTTGGATTCATTGGGAATCGCAGAAGCATAAGAGAAGCCATGCACGACACAAGCTGAATCTCCCATTCTATTTGCAGAGGTTTTGCTCCACACACAAGGGACAACCTTAGAACAACATTATTAAACTACAAAAAAGAAAAAAAGAAACCCTGAAAAAAATTCTTAAATCTTTGTTCTTTTCTGGTGCTTATATTCTGGGTGCTTAGGTACTTAAATTTGAATTCGAATGAAAAAGGTAGGCCAGAATTAGAGGAGGTTTTTTTTTCTTTTGATAAATAGAATTAGAGGAGGTTAGAAGTAAATCAAAATATTATATTAATATGACATATTTTTAAGGGTGAATTACAAAAACCACCATTGAGATTTGGTATAATTACAAGAACCACCCATAAGGTTTGGCAAATTACAAAAACCACCCTTGACGAAGCAATATTTTTAAGATTTAGAGAAATTTGATGATGTTACCGTATAGACAAAAAGTAAATTTCAAAAGTAATACTGGAATTTATCTTTTGTACACACGGTAACATCGTCAATGTTTGTTAAATCCCAACGGTATTGCTTTGTTTGGGGTGATTTTTGTAATTTATCAAACCTCATGGTTGGTTTTTGTAATTACACCAAACCTCAAGAGTGATTTTTGTAATTCACCTTATTTTTAATTGTTTTTTGGTGGGCCTTTTAGACTTGTTTTTCAGCCTTCAGTGAGCCCACTTGTTTGAAGTTTATCAATAAAGTCTTGATAACGGTCAATTACTTTTTCATATTTCAGTGCCTTTACGTGTGTGTAAGCATGTCCTAATGATGTCACCAACCAATTCTTTTGACTTTAATTCGGATAGAGAAAATTGTAGTTTTTCTTTTTCTAATTATTTTGCACTTGAAAAAAGAAAGAGATAATTATACCCTTTAGTTATGGTCTGATTACAAAAATACCTTTAATTTGGATAATTATAACATCATGCTCCTAAAAATATAATACTTGAACTAAAATATTATAAATAGATCCATGTTAATCTAATAATAAAGAATGTTATTATAATTTTTTTTAAATTAGTAAATATCAGTGATGTAGAGATAATTATCGCTTAAGGAATACATGTTGAGGTGGGACCATAGGGATGTTTTTGCTTCTAAGGTTGTATTATTGGTAGTAGAAATTGGTGAAGAAGTAGAGTGTTTGTTGAAGTTGAGGGGGTTAAAGGATGTGACGCATTGAACCACCTCTTGTTCCAGAGTCACTGTAGCTAAGTAGTATTTTCATTTAGTTTCCTTAAGCAATAATACGTATCTTTAATCATATTGTTTTAAATTGCATAATAAGCCAGCCCCCATGGAAAAAGTTTCTAGTTAGATTAGGACAACATAGAGTTTTCATAAGAAGATTTGAGTATACGATATCATATTTCAATGTCAGACCCATAAATTATTGGTGACGATTTTGATTTCAATTTCAAAAGAATAGCTCACATTGATGTTCTACATATAAAACAATTCAAGACTTATATTTATGAAAAAAGTAGTTCTTGTAGCGTTCTTCTAATCTAAAGTTCTGAATATAACTTGTATTTATAACTAATCAAGTCAGCAATCTTGAAAAAGATACCAGATAATAATATAGTCCATACAAATAGAAGTTATTTTAGCATTTTTTTTAGCTTAAGCTCTTTAAAACACCCAGTTTCAAGGTCAAAGCAAAACTCGTTTTCATAGCTAATCAAGTCAATTATCTGGGAAAAGAGACCATGTAACAACATGTTCCACCACACTATCAGATTTGTAAATAAATTCAATCTCATATCCATAAATACCCAAAAAAAAATAAAATAAAATAAAATAAAAGAAGAATAAGTGATTTTGGCATTTCATTATAATTGAAAGCTCAAACTAACCAAATTTGAGTTAGAAAAACACTCGTCTACATAGCTAATCAAGTCTACTATCTCTAGAAAAAGACCAAACTCGAAATATCCATTTTAGACCTCAAAACAAAACAAGTCTCAGCTATCTCGAGAAAGAGACTATGTCACATCATCGTTCTCCGTAGTGACAGCCCTTAATTCTAGCTATCATATAACACCAAAATACCACACCACAAACTAAAAATATCAAAATATCACAAAACTAAAGATTAAACAAAGAAAGAAAGAAAGAAAGAAACGTAGTTTTTCACAATGACTTTTTATTGTTTTTTATACTATCATCTCTTCGAGATCTCTATCCCAATTACATTACACTTACACTTCAATCTTAAGATAAAAAAAGTTCTAAACAAACTCAAACAAACTTCATACATTACAAAAATGGAGTTCAGTCTTCTATATTTAGATGCAAAATCATGATCCCAATTAAGCCCTTCTCAAGTGGCTTCACCTGAACTCTTTGTAAGCATGATATGTTTCGTTAGCATCGAATCGAATACAATATATGTATATACCAGGCTCGAAGAGCTTAGTTTCGTTCTTATGAGATTTCAGCATTCCGATCCCAGAATCCTGAATATGATGTTCTTCTCTTACTCTTATAACTTTTACTCCTTTTTCGTTGTCCTTTCTGCCTGGAGATCATCATCGACATCACTGCAAGAAAACCAAAGATTGAAAAGATCCAAAGGCCAATAATCCAAAATCTCATGGAAGTGAATGTTTGATTGGTTTCTGCTGGAGGTGATAATTCCTGAGATTTGTTAGAAGCATCGATTTCATCAAGCTTTTCAAATTTCCTTGAAGCTGTTATTTCACTGGTCGTCTCACGGTTTGGTGATGACAAGGATAGAGGATCGGGTGTCTTTCGAGTTGGAGGGGACAAGGGATGAGGATCGGGAGTCTCCCGGGCTGGAGTCGACAAGGAATTGGGATCAGGGCATTGCATTTGCTCGTGGTGATGGTGTAGAGCCTCGTTTAAAGAGTTCATACACTCTATGCTAAGCAAGTCACGGTGTAATGAATCCTCATCTGAACGGTCAAGGGTTGATGGACCCGGAGGGTCCGGAAACTTGGCCCAACATTTGTTAACCACATCCGCGTGTCTCCACTTAGCTTTATCGAAGCTCCAGCTACCAACACTGAATTCCAAACCGTAATGGAATACTCTATAGTTGACACCATGCGCAGGAACATACCCTGGGTATATTAATATCTCATCGCTTATCAGATGCCGCAAATTCAACTGCATGGGAAATATCAAATACATCATTTTCAGTTCCTCAAGGGTCAGGATCAAATGATGCGGAAAAGAATGTACTTTTTTCTGAAAAAAGATATATATTACGAAATACCTCTGCGGCACCAAAGGAGTAACCGTACATCTCGCTTATCCAACCAGCTTCGTAAATATCTCCCGTTATATTTTTTGACCAATGAGCCATGTCGGCTCGGACTTCCTCGGTTTTATGCAGCCAAAGCAAAGCGAATCTCTTGAGATCTGATATATGCATTATGATCACACCTCCAACCTTGTTGCAAGCATCGGGATGTCGAGTGTGGATTCTTGCAAGCTCATTGTCGCAGCCAATCAGGTATCTGGCATAGCGTAAAGAAATGTCAAGTTGCACACCAAAATATCACACAGTGTTTTGATGAGCTTCTAAGAACTTGAAAACATCTTACAAGATGCTTGGGAGCTTATGAGACGACATAAATTGTTTCATAAATTATTCTTAGAAAAGAGCTTATAAGCTCCCCAAATAAGATGTTAGGAACTCATAAACTGTCTTAAAAAATTACGGAGCTCGTAACTTATTTTTAAAATCAATCATGCTCCTTTAGTTTTAGACACATTTGTTACAGAATTGCCATTATGACCTTGTAAGTTCTAACCTTCTATTTTGTCCAAACACTTCAACAATTTATTGTTAGAATAAAATCTAATGTCCAATAAACTCAAGAAACATCTCATAAGTTGAAAATATGCTCAATGTGTCAATGCACCAGAAACACTTAATTAACTCATACAGAATCGTAACTCGTAAGGGATAAAGTCTTACTCATAGGGAGTAGAAACAGGTCGGCCCTTGGCCGCATTGAACTCCCATGGTGTAATTGGTCCTCTCATTATCATGTCGGCATCCAATATCACTATGTATTCTGCATCAGTCTTTACATGGTTAAGCCAATGCACGACGGCCGCTGGTTTATTGATTGCTGGATACCTGACATGGCACAAACAATAACCACCTTACTATTTGAGGAAAACCCACATTGAGATGAACGCAAAGTAACCCCGATTGTAGAAAATGTAGCAACTTCGAAGAGCATAGGAAAAATTTTGAAGGGATTGTAAAAATTTTGGCAGAAGGCATACATACCAATCTCCAGTTAATGGATGTCGGCTCATGGACGGGACATAATGCGTTGGAGCTAGATCATGTCCCTTGTATTCCTTCAAGTCCTCTTCTGTACAACTCAGAAGCCTTGTGATGCCCCCTGGCTGGCCACTCCGGTGGAAACTATGGACGAGGCCCACAGTCTGCCAATCAAAATACGGGGAGCATTCTGTTGAAAAAATGGTATGTATTTTCGGATAAGACTTCTCTGGCTCACCAACGTCTTGCTTATGTACAATATCTTCCATCATTTGACGGCTTTTTGGAGTCAATTGCTTTGGCTGAGTTAGTTCTGCAAATGTTTTGCTCCTTAAGAAACTCAAGTACTTCGACCACTTCAGCTTGGGGCAACCATGCGCTGCGTGATGCAATAACAGACCTTCGTTTAGGGTATTTATACATTCTATATTTAGAAAAAGTGCCCTCCTTTTGTTTGGATCACTTTCTAGTTCTTTCAGCTGCAATAAAGAAGTATAAAATTATCAGAAGCAGTATGGGAATTCGAATATTACAGCCTGAAATCTCAATTGTCCCAGGTTTTGTATGTGTCCTCTGGGCATATATAACGTCTGACCAAGAAAATCTAGGCAGAACAAAGATCAATCTGTGACAAACTCATACACTTCAACATGCAAATTATCAATTTACCTCTTTAGGATAAGGAGGTTCTGGAAAGAGCCGTCCACAATCATATACAATGTTGTCTTCATGATGTTCTAATTTGCTGAATGACCAGTTTCCAACACTGAACGGCAAGCCATAGTGCAAAAGAATGGGCTCGACGCCCTCTCGAGGAACATAGCCTGGATAAATCATCAAGTTATCATTTATCTTGTGGCGAAGCCCCACCTGATGAAAGCAAGCCACAAAATCATGTACGTGTACATATTTTCGTTTATAGAAGTCGATGGAATGAAGAAGAACACCGTGCTATATGCATAAAGTATGATTAAGTAATAGCTAATGGGAAATTTTGTTTTCTTTGCTACACTTTTCTTTTGAATTGCTTTCCAATAAGGAAGATGAAATATAGCATACATCGTGGTATAAGAAATAAACATATATACCAAAAAAAAAAAAAAAAAAAAAAAAAAAAGTTACCTCTGCAGCACCAAATGAGTATCCATACATTTCGCTGATCCACCCGGTTCCGTATATATCACCAGTGTAATTAGTAGCCCAATGAGCTCTATCTTCTCGTACCTCTTCTGTTTTCGATAGCCACATTGGTGCCAAAGCTTGAAGATCATCAATATGCATCGCTAAAAGCCCACCAACCTTGTCACAAAGTTCAGGATGTTTCGTGTGAAGTTTAGCAAGAATATTGTCACATCCAACCAAGTACCTGAACATGAAAGAGTATTCTCAAGGGAAACTTTATCTGAAAACGTTTTATTCCATAACTATAATCTTTGTAGATAGAAAACAAATACCACAAAGCACAAATCCTCAGTTAAGGATCTTTTTATCTTTTTTGAGTAGTGACATCACACTTCTAGACAGAGATACACATGAGAGTTGTTCCAAGTGAAAATGAGAAAATGAAAAATATGTTGCTTAAGGAGCGATCCTAACCATTTGGCTATAATTTGCATGCCCCACCCACTAATAAGCTTTAAAAACAAAATGTGAATGATCGAGAGCATGTCAATAGTAGGATAGCTACTATTACCCATAATATGCAGCAACGGGTCTGCCTTTCTCTGCTCCAAGCTCCCATGGTATGATTGGACCTCGAATGATCATATCCGCATCCAGAATAACTACCCAATCAACATTTTCTGCATCTTTGCTATATTTAAGCCAGTGGACTATACCAGCCGGTTTATTAATCGCCGGATACCTGCCATAACAAAGGAAAAGTTGTACAGGGAAAATGAATTTTTCATTTGAATCAAGAATTTCACACAAGCATAAAATAACTCAACCAAACAGTAAAAGCAGCAAAAGTCAAACAGTACGTAAAACATGCATCGTCAACAATGGTAACATTATTATACTCTCTCTCTCTCTCTCTGGGGATTAGCAGCAGACATTTAGTCACAAGTTAACTGAAACAATAGCTTCATAAATCAAAGTAACGGTAAAAGAAAGAGCACCAAAAATGCAACACACTTCTTAAAAGTCAGGAATCAACTTAACTTTCAAACAAACCTACGATAGTAATACTTTCCCTTCGCTTATGAGAATTCATTTCTTGAAATCTAGAGACAAAAGGCAATAATAGGAAACATAAAAAAAGCCCGTTTCCAAATAGAAAAAATCCAATCTCAAGTAATGGATTCCCATGAATAGTGCAGGAGAAATAAAACATAAAATATATCTCATTTATATTATAAGATCACCTCTAACACCTTACAGATATGATGATTATACAATGCACACAAAATTTAAGAGTCATATATACATGTATAAAATACGCATGAATATACATTTTCACTCACCAATCACCAGTTTTGGGGTGCCTACTCATTGAAGGGACCTCAAGTGTGGGCGCCAAGTCCATGCCCTTATAACCCTTCTTCTCTTCCTCAGTACAACTAAGCAGCCGGGTAATCGGGCCGGGCTGTCGGGCTTTCCGGTAGCTATGCATGAGGCCCACCGTTTGCCAATCGAAGTAATTCTGACACTCTACCGAGAACAGCGTGTGGATCCTGTACGGCCCCTCAAGGCCTGATTCCTGGGCCCCTCCGCCGCTCATTGACAGGCCCGCCACCACCACCACGGCAGCGGCCAAGAAAGATAGAAATTTCCCCAGTGCCATTGTTTCAAATAGCCAAGAACTGAAATGGGTTTTCTCTAAAAGGATCTGAAATTTGATTTTTTGTCAAAGTCAGCTTTCCCTTTGCTCATTTTCTTCTGTATTCAATTTGATGACAGATATGCAAGATCGTGGAGAAAGACAGTGGATTAAGGAAAAACGGAAAAAGAGGTGATGACCTGTAATCTAACTGATATTTTATTGTGAAATAAAAATGTTTAATCGGGCAAATTGATCTTGAAATGCTTTTACGTTTCACTCACGATTCAGACATTTCAGCGTTTTAGGAAAAAACAGATGAAACTGTAAAAATTTGAGGAAGTGCTTATTTTGTTGCTTGGATTGATCCAGGTTTGACAGAATCTAATACCGAAGAGGGCAACAAATATTAGTTGACTTACTTAAAACGACGTCGTGGGGTTGATTTTTCTTCTCTTGTTTCTACAAAGCTCCTCGGCTGTCCGTGACGATTCGTCAAATGTTGTTTGTAAAATAAAAAACCATGGCTTGTAGCTTATCTTAAGAATTCAGGTTATCAAATTTCTTGTAATAATAATTCTTACCCTAGGTAAATTATTGTTAGACGATAAATTCTCTCTCTGAGTTTTGTTTTGGGACTATCCGTAAAAATCGCATGGAAATTTTAGTAGAGTTAGATAATATATTCGTACCTCAAATAATATATACGCTTTAATAAAGTGTAAATAATTCCCCAGTACAATTCAATTGAATTTGTCGAAAATTTTCAAGCTCAACGAGTTTTATCTTTTGGCACCAATTTTTAATTACCTAAATTATTATGCATAGTTAATTATTTTTATCTAAAAATATGATATAATAGTATTTTTTAAGTAAAAAAAAATTAAAATATCATAGTATACATACATTTATATCAATATCAATGGCTTTGTTAGAGTATTTTTTTTATTAATTGTTTATCTTTAAATGTTATTATTAAATACTGACGTGAGAATTGAATACATTAATCATATCCTTAAAAAATATGTCTTATTATCAATATCATATTAACAATATAACTAAAAAAATATACATGCCCGTAGGTCTAGATACAAGTGCTTTGAGCACTAGCTCAGCTCATAAACGTGCTCGATTCCTTTACATCTCAAATTTATATAATAAGATTACTTCTATGATTATATATAAGTCCACTAAAAATCTATTTCCTATTCTTGATTTCATTTAAATGAAAAAGAAAAAACTCTATGGCAAGGTCGATTGAAGAATCAAATATTAGTGTACTCAAAAGTGAAAATCTATGTTGATAGACGAAAATCACTCAAAAAAAATAAAAATAAAATAAAAATGTTGAAAAGGATTCATTATCATCTCAATGTCATATTATAAAAAAGTTGGATTAGGTAAGCTGGGGACTTTCTGTCACCAGCGCTGTCAATGTTTGAGTGTTTGCAATAAATGATAATTAACAACCTAACCTAATTATTAAATTCTTTTCAATTAACCTGCAAATTTTCAACTTGTCACTGTATTTGATTTCTGACTTATTTAAATGCCTGCAGAGCTCCAATCCAACAAATTGCTTGTTTTCTTCATGCTTCATCATTTAATTCAATATTACTGTTGCTACTGGATTAATCGTGTCTTAAATCGAACTGAGGAGTAGTATAAGATTTGTATAAATGTCGATCATTTTTTTCTTCTCTTTTAAACAAGCAAAGACAATGTTTACGATAAGATTAAGTTTCCTATGACATAATATCAATTTGAACATATATTGAACTCTATAAAAAAAAATGATGATATGTATTGAAAAGAAGCCGGATCCTTTAGAATGGACCTCCACGTTACATTTCATTAAAAAAGAGGATCTGCATCTGCTATGCACCAAAGGCAGGTGACATACTCAAGCCAAGAACATACTATTTGGACAACCAAAAGTACTACACATTAAAGAAGCATTAATCAGAGTAGCCAACTTCCTTCTTGAATTGATATTACTGTTGCCTTAATCACAAGGTATGTTCTTGGAAGATAAATAACCAAATATCAACTTTAGAAGTTTAAGCGTGCACAGAAAAGACACACTTTAAATTAAACGTTGAATAACCTTAGCAATTACATCATATATTTTGACATTTTCAAATAAAACCCAACTTTTTTAAGTTGAAATGTGGATCTTCAATCAAAATAATCAATATCCTACATAGATTTTTTTCAAAATTTTAAAATTATTTTTCAGAACGTTATCCCCCGATTACACGATAGTATCCAACTAGCAAGTCCTTTAATATGCCCATAAAAGTTTTTATTTTCCTTTTTATTAGAAATACATTAGTGGAAGCACAATATTAGTAAAATAATTGTATTTGAAAATAAATGCATTAGTGTTTAGTCATTACTGATACACCATTACCCAAATAGTTAAAAGGATCCTATGACAAATAAGTTGTGGGTTTAATTCTCATCTACTTGTGTAGACCCCTTTTTCACTGCAAAAATAACTTTGTTTAATTAACTAACTGCATAATAGCTTTATTAGAGGATTTTTTTTAATTAATTAAATATTTATTTATTTAATTTATTGATATAAGGATTACAGAAATTAATCATTTCCCCGGAAAAAAGAAAGAAAAAAGAAAGAAAAAAGAAAAATGCATCACATAGTGAGTCATTCATCTCATTTGTTACCATATGTACGGCAGAGAGAGCAAGATCAAACCAGAAAGGAGAGCAGAAAAATAAATCCGAGGGTAAGACGCAAGACTCGCAGCTACAGCCAATTACACACTCAACTCATCTCCACGTGCTTAGCTTCCCCGGAGAACGAGAAGCTTTTCTTCTCCTCGTTACCAAACGTCAGTTGGAAATTTTGCCAATACTCAATATGAACAGTACTGAACCATCACTCAGATAGGGTTAAGAAAGTAGAGACCATTTACAATTGTACAGCGAGAATACGCACCATGTTGATTCTTACACTGCTGTACATGGTACCTTATCGATCCTCTTCTTTCTATGGCCTGGCAACCGGATTCTCGCTATCCAATATTTCGTCATCGTCATCATCAAGTTCATCTTCCAACTCATCTAGCATGGACTGGTTCACCTTCTTTCGGGATTGTCTCCTGTGCTTCTTTGGTTGCAACCTTGGTTCAGCTTGCTTGGCACCTAATTCTCCTACTTTGATCCTAAACAAAGTTTCATTCCAGAAATAACGATAACAAAAATGAGATAATTTAGGGAAATATCAAAGGTATCGCAACTTCAAATTATTCAATGGCAATAAAAATTAAAACAAAAACAATTCTCGTTTATTTTAGTAACTTGAATTAGTCAACAAAAGGTCTTGAACTTGTGAAAATAGAAGATCCCTGGACTTGATTCCTATTGACACTGGTGACAGAAAGGAATACTCCAGGCGTCAAATGGAGCATGCATGGGAAACCAGAGGAAAACGGACTCCAAGTCAAGAGAGAAAAGTAAAATAACCAGGTTGAAGATCCATTACTCTTGGGGGAAATATGATTTATGGGCTGACACATTAATGTTCTTCAGAACTTGATAAAAGCTTTAACATCAGAGAAGAATTATACAGGTTTGAATAAGCATGCATACAACTATTTCAACTTCAGTACTATTCTGAACTTCAAACTCAATAAAGCTTGGGATTGCAGTGAAAAATATTCGTAAGTGCACCGTGAGTTTTATCAAACTGAGAATACCTGACATCACTCTCTCTTTTAGTTCCAATAGTCCTCAGTTGAAACTCCTCTCTAATCCTAACCTCATCAAGCAGTTGAAGATAATATGGATATCTTTCCCAGTCCCCTTTCACAAGGCACCCTGGTTCACCTAGATGCAAGCAATCACTGAATGTGCATTTTCCAGGTCCATTATCTTTCAGCATTTTCTGGATCTGAAAACACAAACATTATATTATTCAGTTCAAATTGAACATAGGTACAGCGATCAATTGATCAATAGCTCTAAAGAAATGAGACAACAAAAGACGAGTCATAGCAGAACCTCGGGGAAATATTGCGCAAGGGATTGTTTTGTTACTTTAATCAAACTAGGCTGGTTAAACCCTGGAGTGTCAGCAAGATAACCTCCTCCAGACAATGGAAGCAATGACACATTTCGAGTAGTATGCTTTCCTCTTCCACTCCTTGTTGACACTTCCCCAACACGCTGCTCTTCAAACCACTTGCTGCCTAGAATCTGACCAAGTTATTCGGGAAGGGAAAAAGTAATTCAAAAGTTAGTAGACAATAGCTATATAAAGCATAAGCAAAACTGAGTATAGATATAAGAAAGACCAACCTACAGGTTCAAACCAATTGTCATCTTCAGTAGCCCCAGGAATGCTTTTGTTGCTTCTTAAAGCATTGATCACACTTGATTTACCAACACCACTGGGACCAACGATTACAGAAGTCTGATCTCTCAGAATGAATTGCAGCGTATCCAGTCCTCGTTTAGTATCAACACTACAAAGAACTGCTTCATAGCCCCAACGGCGAAGCCGAGATTTCCACTCCGACAGTGTCTTCAGAAGTCAATTTTCACCAAAAATCAGTAATGTAATTTCGAGGAAACAGAAACAAGCTAGAAGCACTCAGACAACCACATATAAGAGCTTTGGCAGACTTAAAATCGTAGAACAAATCAGCATATACAGCATAATTAGGTTTCACGTAGACTGATAGCCAAAGTGCGGAAAAATGAAGCAGACCAGATGTGTAAATAAAACCAGTCAATGCGAAGAAGCTTTTCAACTATTTGAAAAGAAATATCATAAAATAAAGAAGGCACGCTCTCGTATTTCCTTCCACTAGCAAGTCAAATGGCGAATATTACAACTTAAATAGAAAGCCTTACACGATTAAAATTCAACTTCAAGCCTTCTAAGTGCTACCAATGCAACACTCTGGCAAGTAAAATAATATCAATAAATGCATTTGAACGATTACTTCATTAAATAAGAAATGTGCCCATGTTCAATCATAAACTCCAAACCAGTTTCCAAAGGATAAGCCTATATGTCTGAACTCTCAGGCAACGAGTAAGTGAAAAACACATAATAAACAACTGAAACTCTGGAATTGCAATTCATACCGCTTCATTAACAAGCTCTGCTTTGTTCAAAGCAAGAGTGAAAGGAATTCCAGTAGATTCAGCCTCAACAAGGAACCTGGTAAGCATAAATGGCTCAATTTTTGGCTGCTCCAGCGAAAAAAGCACCACCAGATGATCCACATTCGCAACTGGAGGATCCAAAATCTCACTCTTCCGCTGGAACACATTCTCAATCATTCCTCTCCTATCCACCCAATCAATCGACCCTACCAGAACCTTATCCCCCACAAGCACTCGCCTCCTTATTTTCTTCAGCACAGCCTTCACTACACACAGCAATTCCACTCCCAAGCTCCCAGAATCTTCCTGTTGCGAAGCTGAATTCACCACTACACGCATGAAATTAGCTTGCGATGAGGCTACCATACCGATTGCCTGATTTTCCGACAGCGGAGGCTTATCATCAGGCGATAGGACCGGAGCAAGAGAGGAGAACTCTTTCTTAAACGTTTCTCTAGCTCGGAGTAGGTTCTTGTGAGCCTCCTGCTGCTGCTGCCTCCTGACATTGATAGGGTTCTGCTGGTGGCGAGCAGCAGCGGAGATGAAGCGCTGTGAGCGGAGGAAAGCGGTGGAAACCAACGACGGCAGTTTCTGGCGGATGATTGAAATTGAAGCGATAGTCATCGTAAATGCATAGAGAAAACAGCCAAAAATTGACGAGTTCCTTTATCAGCAGAGAAAGCGTGACCGAGGTAAAACCTACTCAAGTAACAGTGAACAGAGCGTATGAACTGTTTGTATGTATATATACAGAGATAGATACACGTTGGTGTATGTATCGATCCAATCTGCTATGAGTAACCGCTAGAAAACAGATTCTCAACCAATCTAAGTTCTGTGATGCTCGGAGAGAGCCATTATCAAATTTATCACCATCGAAATTCCACCCCCTAAAATTCGACAAATTGTCGTGCATATAGGTGCTATAAAAACCGGAGAATACTCGGTTCTTTGGGCAAATCGGTCATTTTATGTAAATGGGCCTATTTATTAAAAAATGTAAGTGGGCCAATTCTTCAGTCCAAGCCAGGTCAAGGGCAGATTTTATTGTGGACGGACTGAACAAGGCTGGGCTACAGATCGGACTCTTCAATCCCTTAATTGGGTCAAGAAGAATACCCTTTTGGGCTCCAGCCGATCAATCCATTGGGCAGACGAATAAAGAGGAGAATGATTTTCTTCTTCCGAGAAAACAAAGTCTATTTAACCAAAAAAAACAAAAAAAAGGGAAAATAAACAACTCGAGCTTACATATATTTTTGTTGGAGATACCAGAGTAATTAAGATGGACGTCTACACTCACCTCGTAAAATCTTATTCATTATTTTACGTTGATAAACTTGTATAGATTCTTCAACTATCATCAAGTGGCGCTAGATGCATGTTCGAATCCCACTGATAACGTGCAGGTGTTTGTCTACCACTTATAGTATTTTATCTACTGAATAGTAATTTAGAATATTTGACTTGTGTTCAGTTCTTCATATATTTATTCTTTGTAATACATTCAAGTAATAATATTAATGTATAAATGAATGTAATTACTTCTCTATTAAAAAAAATTTAATGTCTTGTTTGTTGATAATGACTACTTAAATTTGAATCCACCCATTTAAGAGTTCCATAAGACGCTAGCCGACCGGGGACCAATTCGTATGTATATAATGAACCATAGGAAAACAAATGGTTAAGTACAATTTGTCTTTTTATTGGTGGTGTTAGTAAATTTACTGATTAGAAACTTATTTATTTATTCTATCTAATAAATAATTGATACCCCACTTTTAACTCACCATTATTTATAATCATCATTATCTTGATTGGTATTATTTATTTTTTTTACTATATCGTTATCCAATGACATCTATTAAAATGGAGGCATGACGCCAACCACATGCTTGAATCATCTCAATATGGGTTCACCAACTTGACTTTGATATCCAAATTAGTGACATTAATTACCAATCACTACAATAATAATAATAGAAGTAGTAAAAATTAAGTGATAATATCGATATTGTCACTAATAATATATATATATATATAATATATATAGTGACAATGCTTTAATTTTGTTACTAATGTTATTTTAGAAGTGGTAATAAATTTCATTTTGTCATAATATAGTTTAATAAAAATAAAAATTAGTATTTTAAGTTGTCGCTATTGAAATTAGTGACACATAAGAAACGACAATCTAATAACAATTTTTGTCACTATTATTTGTGACCATTTTCATATGTCATTAGGTTGTTACCGTACACGTGTCATGAATTGTTAAAAGTGACAATTCAAACATAATTTTTGTCACAAATGAAGTTAAAATCAGTATAATAACAAAATATAATTTTTATCACTTTATATACAATTAATGATAATTCTATATTATCACCCAATATATTATTACTGATACTATTTTTTCTTACAGCAAATATTTCTAATTTAGATTCATTTCCAAGAAAACATAATTAATATAAATTTGTTCAACGGGACCTAGTGAAAAAGTTTAAGTAATCATTGGGTTACGGATGTTCGTCTAACCAATATTTAAAATTTCTTTTCATTTTGATAAGTTTTTTAAATAATTTTTTATCATATTTAATAATTTATTAATAACTTTATGTAATGATATATTTAATGATTTTCAGAAAAGGTAATTGAGCTTTCATAATGGATCTTATTATTCAACTCTTTTTCTCATTTAAGAATTTGTTTGTGGGTATGAAACATTACAACTTTACAAGCATGCATCAAGTTAAATATTTCTGGATAGTTCTCTAATTCTTCTTTTGTTTTCTTTTTTATTTTTTTAATAAAGTACTTTTAAATGAGATGCAATATTTAATATTGGGCCGCTAATAATTAAAAAAATATTCTAGTCTCCAATTATGATCAAGCAAACACATCTTTTCTTATTTCTAGTTGAGGAGCTTTTGGCGGCTCTATTGTTTGCTACTTAGGCATATTTTAGTAGCAAATTTAGATTATTTATTCTAATTAATGCTTTAATATTTTATTTTATTGATAAGTGTTAAGTGTATTTTTTCACCAATAAATATTTAATGTAAATTATATATGCTAATGTATACACATAATGAAATATAAGATCAGGAAGTGGCTTCAGAAACAAGAGTTGTAATTTAAGCTAATTAATACACGAGAGTAATTGGCAATGTTCTTTTAACTTTGAGTCAATCAAAGGCGCTTTGCAAAATGTTTGATAAAGTGACATACACTTTTACGAGAGAAAATTTGAACTAAAATTTACTAGATCTCAAAGGACCTCTTGATGAGCTAAGTTTGAAATTCTTCTCCAATTTTTCCGTTAAAAGAGTTAGCTAAAAACATAATAATATCATTATTGTGTCACTTATAAAAATATTAACTTTGAGAGCAAGATACTTATTAAAAAAAATTTAAAATTCTCCAAAAGCACTTAGTATTAGAGAACAACTACTATCAACTTTTTCATCATTATATGGCTTGTAATTACAAATACTTTCAACTTTTACTGCTTATTTTTGCCATTAACTTCTCAACTATAAAGTTGAGCAACTCTTTTTTTTTTTT
>JACFYI010003658.1:2451687-2462768 GCA_014898755.1 Handroanthus guayacan
GCGTCAATAGTCAGTACTCCTATTTACTGAAGTAGGGAATAATTAACTTTGTATCATCTGAAATTTGGCAGCAATGGAAGATATTGCACAGTGAACACAGTTCTTTGGAACACTATCCAGCTGCTGTTTCCCCAAGAAGTAGAAGCAAGGAAGGCGGCGGCTGCTTCTTCGCCCTCAGAAAATCAAGAACCTAAACTAGGAAAAACTCTAGCAAGAACTACAGGTCACAACACGCAGAATCGAGCTGTTATTCAGGCCTTGTTAACTAGTCCAGAATCTGAAAGCACGAGTTCAGACAGAAGAAACAGAAATCATCATCATCGTCGTATAAGAAGAGGAGGAGATGTTAGGACAAGGACAGAATTGCCAAGCCAGAATGAGGATGCTGCATTGGCTTTAAGATTGCAGAGAGAAGAATTTATGGAGGCCTATACAGTAACCAATGGGAACTCATTTGCTGTTGCTAGAGCTAACTTGAGGGCCATGGCTTCTAGGGCTATTAACATTCGGATTAGGGGCAGAACATCAGCAGACTAGAGGAAATTGGTCCAATATGATGTTTGTCTTGTTGGTATATTACTGAAACAGCCAAATGTGCTAGTCAACATCAGTTGATTCTCTTCATAATGGCAATTTTGAAGCTTATTTTATCGTATCTCCAACATATTCGTCAATATAAAAAAGTGACTGATGCCGGATACAACAAATTAACAAGGTGTAAATCTCAATTAGTCAAGGAGAGGGGATTCTTGGACTAACTTATATGCGATGATATATTACATCCCTTACTTAAATTTTACTCGTGACAAAATGGTATCAAACTCAATAGGATGGTAACTAAGAAACGTTGTATTCAGATGGGATTCATGTGCGAGCATTGAGTGTGGTCGGCTAGATGGGGATGACAGACCACACAAGGGCATAGCGTTAGGCTGAGGAGGGGGTTTCTTACATAGTGGGATATCATTACCCCTTAGTATTCTTAAGCGGTGAATTTGAGCCCGTGATAGGCAGATTTCTTCTCCAAGGACTGTGGTAGTTGTGAGGGGGTTAGAACCTGCCTATCCAATTGATTTCTTGCGTGTTTAAATTTCTTCATCAAACAATTCACAATATATGTCTAGCTTATTCATGCGTTACATAAAACGTTACTTGAACACCCATTTCCCTCTTTTTACTGACAAAAACCTGCTCAATATATTTATATTTTGACTGTAAGCACAAAACATTAAAATCAGCAATCATATCATATGTTTAGCAAATATCAGGTGCAAAAGAATGGCGCCGAAGCATATTTCATATCATCAAAATTTCAAAGAAAGTCGAAGAAATACAGGATTTTACAAGAACTCGAGTCAGTTGTGTACAACTGCTAAGAAAAATTTCAGGGCAAAAATGTCAATGTCGGTGAGAATGCTTTCTGCTCCTGTGATATGTCTCACCCTTCTTTCTTTTATTTAGCTGGATGATCCTAAAAGTGAAGGAAACTATTCCAATTGCAGCCATTGCATAAAATGCCCTATATGGTGCTAATGCCAGAGCAGACAGATAGGAAAAATATCCAGCAAGGAGATAAGCAAAACTTAGTCTGATTTCCCATAGTGGGATGCCCAGGATTGGGAACAGGAAGAAGTTGAATTCAGGCTTTGAATCGCATAAACCATGCAGGATGACACCAACACAGAGTACTGAATCCCAGAACCATGGAAAGCTTTGACCAATGCCGATTCGCTGCAAGAAGAAAGCACTATGTCAGCGCAGGCAGGAAACTAGAATATGTTTTGAAAGAGGAAATTATGTCAAAAGCTCAGGGAAAACAAGGAAGATGGTCACCACCAGTCAAAAGCATGTTATTTTTCTCTTTTCACAAACATTAGAGTAATGTGGAACTTTAAATATTACAGCATTTTCCAATATTTTAAATTGGTAGTCTATCAAAAAACAAACACATACCTGAAGCCATGCCACAAGTGAAGGGACAAACATTAATGCTGCGAACATATGTAAAACAAGAAGACCATGCCGGTGGTGGAAGATCTCTAACTGTGTGTCACCGTAGCTTCTTGTAGATTCTGGGCTACCAGTACAGGTCTCGTTTACAGGAAACAGCTTGCTAATTTCACCATCATACTTAGAGTATAGCTTTGAGCTACTGACACCATAATTTCCAGATTCATAGAACTCCTTGTTACGAACATGGCTGTAAAATGAAGCCATCAAAAAACTGTTTACAAAAACAAAATGCCTTTTAGATCGTATTAATACATGGATAAATACTGAAATACCGGGAGAAATCAAATGTTAAACAAACAACAACAAACATACACAACAAAACTGGTAGAAAAAGCAATACATATTAGAAAAAGAAAATTACAGCATACTGCATCTTTCCAGACTAAGGAAAAGTCGTATCTATCAGACAACCATAAGTGGAGGTTACGGCCTCAAAAATTGTCATCTGGCCTTTGCGGGCCTATCAGTTCCTGAGTGAAGGTCAAAACCCAATTGTTCCCGCACTAAAGGCAACATCTTATACTCTTTGACATTTCGCAGGGCAAGATTAGCAGGCATAAATTAAAAAGCCTCACTCTCCCCCCTCAACACAACATTTTAAGGTTTATATCATGTCTGGATTCAATCACGGGCATTTTACTAGTTCTAACTCCAAATATGAAGACACTAAAACATAATTCTCAAAGTCCTGCGTATGGCAGAAGGCTATTGCAGGTAATTTCAAGATTTCTACTGATCCTATTGCCTACTGCAATAGGAAATGGGAAATGAATTTTGTAGGTCATCAAAATGAAAAGAAAGCACTTCAACAGCCAGTGCCAGTCAAATTTTCAGCACTTGGTTGGCCAAACTAAGTTACACATCAATAAACAAAACTTCAGTATGAAGAAGTTCTTCGCTATGTATTACTACATGGCCGCATATAAATACTAGCACGTAAGAATTAAAGAATCTTTATAAACATCAAACTTTAGAGGCAATTCAAGGTCCTAGTCAAAGCAATTATTGAGAAAGGAAAGTTTCTTTACAGGTACCTGGATAGAGCGCTGTGGCAGCATAAAGCATGTGATACAAGCAACACAAAGAGACCCAATGCTGGGTGCACAAGACACACCAAAGCGATGGCAGCCAACAATGTAATAAGCAGAGGATTTACCCTTAAAATCCTTATCACCTGCTCCATGATATATTAGACAAAGAATATTAAATCACTTGCAGATAATTATACATACCAAACCAAAATGCTGTAAGAAATGGGTTGTTAGTATTAATCATTACAAATGAAGGAACCGGGAAGACATTTTACTTGGTTCATTACTTAGCTTTTTTTCCATTTGCAGAAATGTATAAACAAAAGAACCACAGCAACCCAACATTCATTTTCATGATTCAGATTACAGTTATATGTTGTCACCAGAAGTGAAGAACTCACCTTAATAGATGCCAAGCGGGAGAATATATTGATGAACCATTGGACACAAGAAAAGCAGAAATTCCCTTCCCATCCTTGCCACCTGCAAAATTGAACTTGTTTTAGTTTATAAAAGTGTGAAAAACAATCCCCAACTCAAATAGCCATTGGAACACAGGGTCTCAGAACAAATTACCAGACTGATTTACAGGTGAGTATCAATGATTAGAAATATAATTGACACGAAAAGACTTCCAATTAAGAATGTGATTATGACTACACTGGCATGCATTTGCATGCAACCAAGCAAGAACACACATGCACGCTAAACTCACACACACGGACACACAAATAGTGGTTCTGACCTTTTCTTGATGAACACATGGACAGTGCCAGCCACATAGAAAAGCAATTGGGAAGATAGTATCAGCACAACTACAGCCCCATTTGCAAAAATGTAGCAAAGTATCGAGACAATAGAGAAACTTATAGTCGGAGGAAGGGACTGAGAGCTTAGGCAAGAAAACAGCACTGCAAAAAGAATTGGCAAGGCAGCAAGGAAGAAAAAAGGCCTCGGCATTCTCAAATTTGATTCAACGGCAGACAGCACTGATGGTATGGCCTGATCAAGTTCCCATGCATCTGCCTGCCGCATCAGAGCAAAAAACACAACAGCAAAGCAAAGACCACTGATCTGCATGGAGTTTGTTGCATTAGCTTTAGAAAGCAACATGATGAGTAAGTTATCTACTGAAAATTTTCAAACGAAAAGGATTGGAATCCGCTTTTAGAAATTGAAATATAGCTAAAACTTTATTAGCATATCACATCCAACTGAAAACTTCAGTTAGGTGATAATAAAGAATTACCTGAGAGAAATATAAAAGCAAGAATCTACCAGCAGCAGCAGTAAAAGAAACACTAAAAGTACTTTTATAGGAGCAATGTGGATCTACCTGCAGAGAATTGCGGAGACAAAAATGAACAACTAACATTTATGAAGATAATTAATACCAAAATCTTCTCTCCGCAAGTGCTACTGTGAGACAAATTTCATTTCAAAATTAAAGAAACTATACCAGTAACAAAACAGTTGTCTTGTCGGACTCTTGAGAAGAAGTCCAGAGTGCTGGAGAGGAATCCACAACAATTGTTTCAGAATACAAATTTGGATATACATGCAGACCAGATGTCGCATCCCAAGCAAGTGCCACAGGTGGGAAACAGCGAAGCCTACAAAGTCCTGCATTCCAGGAATCAGTCACTACATGCAAAACTTAGAACAGAGAAAGGGACAATTCCAGAATTTTTGCAGTTGCCTATAAAGGTTTTTTGATAGTTTTAAATTTAATTAGTAAGCGCATGAACTGTCTATTTACAATCACATTAAGAAAAATCAGAATTCATTAGCGACTCAACTTTCGTACTGGGTTTGGAAACAGCCCAGAAACATCCAAATGAAAAATTGAACCAATATATGAGCCAGAGGTAGAGAGTTTGACCATCAATCTGAAAGGAATCCCAAAACCTAAACATTAAGGCTGTCATACATGTGATCAGTGATAAAGCTTCAAACAGGCAAAGAAGCGCGCAAGGGCATGTGTAGTGAAGGCCCACCCGCTCTCTCAGAATATAGAATCGCATTTCGTTATATCTGATATCGTTACCGTGCTTTTTGGGCTGATTAAAAAATTGGTTCCAGATGGCTAATTTAGGAGAGGTATTGCATATAACCATATGCAACTGGCACCACCTGATTAGTTTTTGAATTAGATGGGAAGCTTCATTTTGTAAGGAATTACAAGGGAGATCAATCACATATAGAGTTTTAATCAATCTGGATCCAGATTTTTGAGAAGATAAAACTGGCATTCAATTTTATGTGCCATTAGCTATTTTTCCTGTAATGTAAAAGCACAGATCTTCAGCAGACAGTCATAGGCGCTACTGAAAGGAAGTCCTTTTCTCCCAGCAGTTGGCGTCGCATAGTGACAACTACCAATGTGTAAGAAGAGACTAAGACACCAGAGAGTTCAAACATTACGCAAAACAGTTCCCAAGATAATCATTGAAACTTGCTATATAGGATGGACAGAAAGAGAGCACTTACTACTAGTTTCCTCATCTCCTGACTCTTCAACAGGAAATTCTGACTTCTTAATTCCACAGCCAGTTGTTGTCAGGGATAATGAAACAGGAAGAAGGCCTAAGCTAACGGAGAACGTAAGATTGAATGTAAGAGGATGATCTTCCTTCAAATTCACATCCTGCTAAATAAGCAAGCCAAGACTGAATTACTGCTACTCAAACAGTCTGCAAGTTTCTTAACTTATGCTCAGTAAGCTATATCTCGAGAATCTTAACCTTTGCTGAATATAATGAATGAATCAACTGGTAAGGAGAGAATACTCTCTCTCCATCTTTTGGATTGAAAAATTGTCCAACTCCCATAGATGCCGCTGGTGGAGGTCTACCTGAAATAGTCTGAGAACAGGAAGCCACTTAATATATATATATATATATGTATAAGAAGTTAATTGCTTATCATATTCATGAGAGTGTCAAAACCATGTAGAAAAAGGTGGAGAAGCGGTCTTTCCAAGTGTGGGACCCTTGTCCTATTAGTTGACTCTTTCATAAAGCTGGCAAACTAAAACTAGTCTGACTGTTAATCTTCATGAGCGTCAGTGGAGTAATTTTAATTGAGGATATCAATTAAACAAAGGAACTTCTGTGACAAAATTTGCACCATCATAGAATCGGACATCAAACTCGCACATAACTATTTCATGTTCAGTGACGCAGGCATGAATGTAACTCTAGAGATTCCCCATGTACTAAGTAATCCCTCGAGCTCCATTCCAAAATTAAAATCATTATAATAACTAAGACACATATAGTCCACAAAATGTTAATAGTTAACTCTTTTCCATATTTTCTGTAAGAAAATTCAAAAACAAAGGTCCTTTGTATATTACGAAACAAGCGGAATTGCACAAGAATTCTTTAAATAAAATGCTCAAAATACAAATATAAAACAAAAATAATCATAAGCCGTAAGAAAAATTACCGGGCGAGGTGCCACAGAGATTGTCAGGAACCTGAAGCCAAGCATATCCTGAGGACCCAACCAAAATACGGCAGATGGAGGAGCTTGCTCAGTTTGACTACCTGGCTCAATCTTACAAAACAAATGGCCACATTCAGAGAAAATATAAATCTTGGCATTATCACTCTGCCAATAACAAGATATATTATATACCTGCCTTGGAGCTGGTCCAGATGGAATGTGCACCATTTTTGATGTGACCTCCACAACCCGTTTGTTCGCTGACAATTCTGAACCTGAAGTCCCCTTCTCTCGCCAAAGATGAAGCCTCACACCAGAACAAGGTGAAAGATTCGTGACAAAAACAAAGTGATTTTTCCCATCCTGACCCTGAATGTTGAAAGAGCTCTATGAATCCGGCTGGATACTTAGAGGATATCATTTTATCCATAGAGCATACAGAAGCTAATAAGCATTCTATTACTGAGAAAAAGACAATTTTGTTTCAATTTTATGTTCGGGGCATCATAACAAACCGGATTATATTGATTATAAATGTGGCTACATTTTACCAAATGGGAAACTTGACAACATTGTGAATTGTCTAAATATGTGAAAACACAGAAAAACCATACAAGCTATATTAGATCAAGTAATCTCAGATTCAGAATAGAGAGGGTGGGAATAGTGACTGTAGAGTATAAGCTTTTGAACGCCAAAAGTATTAAGTTTCTGAACCCTCTAAGTGAAGCTAACCAGTTTCTGAATGTCTAACCACCGTCTTCTCCCATCCATAGCCAGAACAGTGACAGTATTGGTTTGGATGTAAAGGTCTCTTTCAAGTCCATCCTCACTCCACTGGCTATTACTTGGGCAATCAGTTATGCCACTGACTCGCGATCCTGGTTCATTGTAGCAACATGTCAGAATACTTAAAAGATTATTTTCACCAGAAGATTAAAAATAAGACCACCAACAGCATGAATCCAAGCACTAGTAAAGTATCATATAAAAATGAGAGCTAAACATAACATAGTATTGAATAGGTCTCCATTCCGAAGAGACCAAAATTTTGTCTTCATCTTACTAATATCCTCATCCCCAGAATATTCGAGCAAATTTAGCCACCTCAAATAATTCAGTCAGCTTGCGTATGAAAATAATAAGATTCAGATCAAGAATACCAGAATTGGATTTTCCACTGTTAGTAGCAAAATGGTCCGACTTTTGAGGTAGTTTTAATTGCCTTGATGAGATGAAGTTCTGAGGAATTCCGCTGTGAAGCATTTTCATAAATATTCCAAGTCTATGCCGTACATCACCAAAAGGTTGGCCTGTCTTTGAGTCTATCAAACTGAGGAGAGTGTGGGACACCTACAGATTGAGCACGATTTTCAGCACTAAATAAACTGTAACATTGGTAGTTCCAGTAAAGCAATATGACTTACTTGCACAACTAGTTGATTACACCATAAGATAACCTGGTGCTCCATTGACAACCACACATTTTTCATGCCGGTGCTACTTATCATAAAGCCATGTGTAGAAGGAACAATACCGTCAAGGGACTCTAACTTTGAGCGCACCTTAAATTGAAAATAGGAATAAGAAAAACAACAAAACATCATCATCCATCAATGTTGGCTCAAAGAAAGATTTGTAACTGGAGCCATAAACATTTGTCTACCTGGTAATCATTATAACCACCAGAAATGGAGACGATGACGACATGAGAAAGCAAAGGATCAGACAAGTAGTGTCCAGCTCGAGAGGTTTGGACCTCATATCCTTTCCTCCATTCCTGATTCACACGTGCATAATAGTGGCCCAAGGATGGCTGCAATGCCACAGGCGGAGACCTGGACAAAAGGACAAAGTTACTAACAAGTGCACAGCATTAGGAAAACACTAAAGACATTTCAAAGAAACTATAGATTTACTGATGTGGGGTGGAAAGAGTCAGAACAGTTTCAACGGCAAACTTTCTCAAATGAGGGTGCACTACAGCAGCTCTGGCAACAAAGCCACCCATAGAGTGACCAACCAATATCACACTTTTAGGCAGACTACCAGACATAGAAGCCCCTTCTTTTGCTCGAGCATCACGAGATTCCTTATACTGATCCAAAATCTACAATCATGAACACCGCAACCATTAACGTAAATCTAAGAGAACTTTATGTTGCATAAGTTTTTTCCATAAAGAAACAGAATGAAAGCAGTAATGGAAAAAAGAAAGTTAAAAATTGATGAGATCGGCTCCAACTTACAAGCCATGAGGAAAACCAATCAATTAAAGGTCAAGCTACCATGAATCTTTTCAAGAGGTAAAGCTACAGTGCTGGAAACATACTGAATGAATTGATGTGTGAACAAATACCCACCACACAGATAAATTACATGTATGAAGAAAATCTCACAATATATTACATGTATGAAGAAAATCTCACAAAGTGGCTAACTTTTCCAGTGTCAGAAGTAATCAATGAAGGTTGGGCTCAGACTTAGATAAGATCCTGCCTTTTTTGTCCATCTACTACAACACAATTATCCAACAGAAAGAAATTTATATGGAAAATAAGATTTGTGACGTGAAGAAACAAATTTTTACAAACCCCAAATGGGGAACTGAAGACATGGTGATAGGATGCCCCTCAATATAAGCCTACACAAACAGTGTTAGCAAAGAAGGTATAGCACAAGAATTTATTTTCTTTTCCAATAAGTTTTGCTTCAGATATTGTAGGTGATGGGTTAAGTTTAGCATGTTTGCATGCCATGCATTCAGAATGGCAGTTATAGTCTATCATCAACACACATTGCCATGATTTCATGCAAAAGTGACAAAAGTGATACCCTGTGAATGGCATATACTACATATTCTGTGTGTTCTTGAAGTATCTGACCATCCATTGCAGAATGTTCACCTTCAAGATCCACCGCGAACCAATCAAGCATGGAAGTATATTGACTGGGTAACAAAATGTCGGTCAAGTCAATATCCAATCCCTCTCCCAAACTTGGGGAATCTTGGTAAAAGTTCCATTCAAGTGGACCCCCTTGATAAGCCCTATCAGATTCTGCACCAATGGATCGGACCTGTATAAAGCATGCAAGCATACCTATGTAAGTAATCAATTAGGGAAACAAAATGTAAGATTTCAAGCCTTTACAATGATAACTCAATACACCACTCTAAATGCATATATATATATATATATTTTATAGTACAAATTGAAATATATCTGACCTATGGACAAAAAGCTTCAGCATGGAAGCCTCTTTACAAATGTAAATGAAAAATGCAAATCACAATATAGGTTACTAAAGGAAGATATGCAGGATCACACAGCCACCGAATGACAAAATCCACCCAATTAAAACAAGATTCTTGCCTGTTTGTAGCTTCCACCATTGCCAGGGATGAAAAGAACAGGAACTCCATTAAGCTTTTTAAGGTGATCATTAAAATCAATCTTTCTCCAGCCTTCATGGTACAAATACAACCCATATTTCGCAGACGACACATTTTCTGGTGTGGAGATGGGAATATATGTGGGGTACATATATGTCATGACACAACCATTTGATACTGGTTTCAACAAACCAAAAAGACCGGCAAGGCCAATCCATATAGAAATGATAACTGCAACTGCTACTCCAAATTTCGCCTTGAGACCTTTCATGTCCGTGCCACCTGTAAGTCCCATCCTCCAAATCATTTTTCCGATCATCAGCTACAAACAGAAGCGTCCATCCTAAATTAACAACCAAAATCGAACAAAGCATTATGCCACTGGAAATCCACAGAGAGAGAGAGGAAATAAAACTCATATCCCAAATAGCTGAATCAATCAAATTATAACCCCAACGAACTCTCTAACAAATAATTGTCGCTCCACTTAACTAAACAATCAAATGCCAACCAGCCCAGATACACTTAATTAAACATCCTAAAAATTTACATCTCTAATATTGCAAATCTTTCCCAACATAATATACAAAAGACAACTATAATGCTTTTGCACACAGATCAAAAATTCTAAAATCAAGTAAAACTAATACAATGCAGACAATTCGCAGCTGAAACTATACTTCATAAATTAAAAGCAAGAAAATGAAGTTGAAAAACAAACGTATAAGAGGAGAAGAGATTTACCTCAAAGATTGCGAGATCCAGCTGAAAAACAGTGGAAAAGAGCAGAGTAGGCGAGGGTAGGGAGAGATAAATCTAATCAGATGCAGAGATTTTCGCTTAATTGAAGAACGATGATTAATTATTAATAATAAGAAATAAATAAACAATTGAATTTAAATTAACTAAAAGTTGAAATGGTATTTCAAACAGTATTTTGACTCGTGTTCTTACTTTCGAGCAAGGCGAGACGTCCTATGAATAAAAATTATATTCTTGCACACTAGAATCGGACTCGGGTTGGGCCTAGATTTGAATTGTTGAAATTAAGTTTAATATTTTTGGATAGTAATTAATTAAGTTGCATTAAATTTTCATAATTTTGGATGGTGATTAATTATTTCAAAGTCACATAAATTGGAAGGAAACTAGTGTATGAAACTCATTAATATAGAGAATTTTTTTTTTTTTTT
>JACFYI010003658.1:2462837-2494035 GCA_014898755.1 Handroanthus guayacan
TAATTTTTGTTATTTTCTGAAATGTTTTTACTATTACATGTATTAAAACTTTATCACTGCAACTTACTTAGAAGCAACTATTGATCATAAGTAATTTTACACTTACACTACCTTATACAGAAAATAACAACTAAATCATAAATCAAAATACATTGACCAGCAGTTTATATCTCATAATCATGCATCTAACATATTATATATACACTATCTATATTCTTTTTTTTATAAAAAAGAGACATATTCTAATTATTATGCAAATGTATAAAGTGTGCATGCTAATATTTAACACAGCTCCGATTCTTTGGATAATTTCATATAATCTTTTAAAATTGCTATTACCTATCTAATTATCCGTAATTGTAGGATTGCCATTAATGTAAGAAATATTTAACTCATAATTCACTCACAATTCACTATTATTACTTTTTAATTTTACAGTCGTACGTGTATTGATGGTATCACATCGTACTTCAACTATTAAATGCACAAGTTTACATCAGAATCTAATTTCCACTAAATAATAGCAGTACTAATTTTGGAGTTAGGGCAACACATGACGCGTCCAATTGTGGTAGGCAGCTTTCCAAGCAAAAGCAATTTAAGATTCAATGCACTCCAACTTAAAAAGGTGAAACGTCCTCTTTACTACCTTTGTCAAAAAAGACTAGTGAGAGACCATCACACCAAGATTTGAGGATGTTAAGTTTTTTTCTGAAGAATAATTTTCTAAACACTTTGAGATTTAATATAATTATCAAAATGTAACATGAAGTTTGAATAATTATTCTTTCACCCCACCATTAATTCAGTTCACACATGATTATAGTTATACCATTGGAGCTGAGTATAATTACAATTACAGTCTTTTATCCAAGAGATCTACATGTAATGCTTCAATACTTTCAAAAAGCATAATTTTAGTTATTCATTAGCTAAACTAATAATATGGGTATAACAATAATTATCTAAATTTTAGGGGATGTTTTGATTATTAAACCAGACCTTAGGAAGTATTGAGGTAACTATCCCGATGGTCCTAGAATGACACCAATCCCCTTTGTAACCTTGAGAAACGAAGCCGAGAAAATTGAGATTGACAAACCTTCTGCTTTCCTGTTACTCTCCTTGTTCATTCTTAACACAGATTTCATTTCAATTGTAGATTACCGCGACAATATTACGTCTTAATATATTCAAAAATGTTGACAATGTGTGTCCAGTTTTACATGCCAAACTCAAATATACTATGGCTCAATCTCATTCAAACTCCTAATCTCACAAAAGTTGCTATCTTACAAGAAGAGACAAAAGGACATGAGGAAAAGATATACCACACCCCCATCAACTTCTAGAGCCATATACAACACATAAATCCAACCAGATATCGTGTCGTGATCCACGATCAGCTCGAAGTCAATATGAGAACTCGTGGCCTCGAAGTGAGATATATTTCTTGACCCATATGGCAATGTCCTCGGAGCATGCCTGGGCTTGAGGGGTCTTTAGAAGCATGTCGAGAGTGGCAAATTCGTGTACTGCATCTTTGTATTCAAGAACGGGAGCGTCCACATTTACCTTCCGGAGCTCTTCTGAGTAAGCGATTGCTCGATCTCTCATCCAATCATGTTCAGCCACGACTGTTAGTGTTGGAGGCATTTGCTTCAAAGGAGGTCCCCCTCTGTCAGAAATGAGTGGGTTGGCAGCAGGGTGATCGAGGCTGAACTCTTCCTCGGGTAAGAAAAGTTTCCATGCGAGAATGCATATGGGCTTGTCGTAGAAGTAGGAGTTTGCCAGTTTTATTTCAGAATGTGTTGGTACACTTCCAATGAAGAAAGGATACATTAAAACCTGGGCAACCACCCTTACAGGGTCCAAAAGTTTACCAGCCTCAACGGCTTTCCTTGCCACACAATCAGCGATATTTCCTCCACAACTTGCCCCAAGAAGTACACACCTGTGGAAATGAAAGGTCGAAACAGGAAGCAACTCAGGAAGGTTCTTTTGCCCACATACATAAAGGTAACACAAATGCCAGCAATATAGTAAACTCTGTGGATAAAGATGTAACAAGGCATAATCTTACCGATGTGTACATATATATATATAAACAGTATTAATTAAGGGTACATGTACTCCTTTTGCCCACAAGAGTAATGCAGGCATAAACTATTTGCACGTTTTCTTTGAGGGAAACTGTGCTGTCCCTTAAAACGGCAGTTCAAAGATATTTGGATTTGAAAAGGAAGCCAGTGAAATATCACAGCAAATACATGAAGGAGTAAAAGGCCTAATAGATTACTTTGCCTGTCACTAAAAATAGCCCATGAGAAACGTTAATGCCACGACAAGACACTACACCTCGATTGTCACCATAATACTGAATTTGACAATTATCACTTAACAAGTTTTGAATGGACAACGCTATATATAACAGAACAATCCAGTAAAACAAAAATGCAATTTCGCCATCTTTTGAACTTTACAGAAGGACAATGTCGAATTAAAGCTTAACCCTTAGTTATCCACCAATCCTCAAAGTGGAAGAGAAAACACTACTAATTCAAAGGTGACAATTGGTCCAAATCGCATTATCATATTGATTAGCTTCTGCTTACACAGAAACGAAGTAGAGACTAGGTTTCATTTCCAAAGAGAGCAACACTACTATATCCACCTCCACCGTAACAATGTACTCAATAAGTAAATATATGTTTCTACATTAGATAATAATCAACAAAAATATCATCCCACATCACAATAGCACTAGCAACATATATCAACAAAATAAGCAAGATTGAAACCAACCTTGACGGATCTCCATGAGCAGCCAACCAAGGCTCCACCATTGATGCTCCAAACGCGTCGGCAACATGCCCATTACCCTCCGACCTCCTCAAATCTTCCCTTCCTCCCCTCCCCAACGACTTGCTACATTCAGCCAAGTTCGCCTGCTTGGCTAGCCAATGCAGCACCTTCAAGCCATCCTCAAATGCTGCCGGGTACTTATTCTCTGGTGCCAATCTGTATCCCACCGCCAGCACAATTACATCACATAATTTCGCAATTCGCCTACAGAAAAAGTCATTTGCCACCGAATCATTGCTCCCGCTAACAAATCCTCCACCGTGAAATTGCAACATCACAGGCAATCTACGGCAGTTGCTCCCACTCGGATTATACCCGCTGTAACTTCCACTTCCAGATTTTAAATTTGCATCATCAATACTACCTCCATAACTACTTCTTCTATGATTATCATCAATATTTTGAGCACGCTTAATAACTATCCCACCATTGCTATTAGAAACAACCCCATTGTTGGACGTTCCATAGCTGTTCCGGCGATTTAATGCTTGATTTTGACCAGATCCGGGATTCAACGTCCCAACCCGGGATTTACTCTTAGCATCGGGGAAATGAAGGCAAGTATCGGGCAGAAAGATACGGATTGAGAGAGATGTTAAAGGATCAATATGTATATCTTTGGTTGCGACGCCGTCGGTGAAGGAAGGATTAGAAGCCGCAGCCGTCTCCTCATCCGGCCGTGACGTCACCCCAAAAGTACCTCCACTGCCAACGGCGTCATTTTCCGGCCCCTGTAATCGGCTCTGTAACCGATGCTTTAACATAAACTTGAAAAAAACGCTATATAACTTCACGCCAATGCTTGGCATTTCCCCGAAATGATAAAACTACTGAGCCCACAAAATATATGCGTCTATACAACACCCAATTCTACGATTCTTCGTTTGCACAGCACGTTCGATGATTAAAAGAAAAGGGTCAATACAATAGCGATTAAATTCAAACCTGGCGGTATTAATAATCGGATTTCACATTAGGGCTTTTCTTGTTTCCGAAAATTTGGAACGAAAATCCAATGTCTCCAATAGTTCGGAAAGATAGAGGGAGAGGTAAAAGGAGAGGTAGGATTCTACTACTCCTTGTGCGTAGAAAGGGCGATAGATATTGAAATTAAATAACAAAAAATAAAATGATAATCTTGAAATTGGATCATCAAAATATAGATAGATTGACATGAAACATGATGCAGCCTTGCGCTGTTTTTTGTTTTCTTGTGTTTTAATTTGGTTTCGTGTCATACTGTCATGTGAGGGCCGTAAGTGAGAGGCACGGATCGTGTGTAGTCGCTTTGTGTGTGCGCGCGATCAAGTTGGCTTGCGCGTGATTGTACTACAGGAAATGATGTAGAAAAGTCGCAATGTACAACCCAGCGAAAGGTGAAAGGTTGGTAATATCTTGAAATGGAAAGTTTAGCGTTATCATGATTGATTTTATTTTTAAAATATATTTACACAAATATTATTATGTTAATATAATAATGAGATTACTAAACACAACTGAAAATATAGGTGATATATTTTTCATTGATGAAGTGACATATGATGTATTTTAAGAAAATTATTATTTTCACATCAAATGATATGGGGTTGATAAACGAAACTAACCGAATTTGTTTTTGTATATTTTAGAAACAGTCAATCAGATATAAAATTGAGCCAAAATTAATGTTGCAAGGATTTACGTTAGGTCCTAATCTGAAAACATGGGAAGCGCATAGTAATTACTTGAGGTAGTTCTTGTAAATATCACTCTATACTTAAGTCACAATAAGTCAAAGATAATTGATAAGTATAACTTATGTTGCAAATTATTAAAAATGCATACATTTATCTATTTGGTGTTGAAACTATTTACTCGACGTGGCTTATATTTTTTATCTTACATGGCAAGTTAGGATCATGACACATGACTTACATCAACAATTATAATATTGGATCGTTCATGATCGAATCAGATACGATCTATTGAAAAACAAGTAAATCTCGCAATGTAATTATGTAATGCAAATGTAATTATGCCACAAAGCTTTATGCAATTCTGAATAATTTTCAATATTATCATGAAAAATGAAAACATTTCTTTAACGTATACAAGTAACATTTGTTTACGGGCAAGCTTGCATGACTCCACAAAATTAATAATTATGAACTTCAAACTTTCATTATTATTATTATTATTATTATTATTATTATTTACAAATGACCTAATTCAATAATTCTTCTCATATTACAAATCATATAACCCAACGATGTTGATAATATTCCTCAATTTTTAATGAAATAACCCTATTTAATATTTTAGAAAAAGAAAAAGAAATCATGGCGGCCCTTCAAAAAGAAAAAGAAAGAAGGAAGAAAAAACAAAATAAATACACAAATACATAACTCAAATCATGGCGGCTCTTCTTTTAGGCTACTTATGAGAAATCTTAAGTCTTAATTAATTAAGATTTGGCTCCTTGTGTAATGTGAGAAATGTTCTAGAGGGCCCAATATTCCATTATATTCTTACTATTTCAAATTATTTCTCGGAAAAAGTGATAACAAAAAGTGACTATGAAATTATGCATGCAATTCCTTACCAACATGTGCAAACATGAATAGTAATTTTGTTTAATTTTTTATTGTATGGTAACTTTATAAGAGCATTTTTCTTTTAGTTTTTTAATATTTCAAACTGATGTATTCATGTAAGAATTGAATTATTAATTATCTCTCTAAAAAAAATTAACAAAAAGAATTATAGACTCGCATAAATGAGAATAATATCCTCAAGCATGATTCACATGAACACTCGTGCACCGAAATGATATTCTCATTTTCAATTCCATTACGAAATAACATGGTTAAAACAATATCATGGTTAAAACAATATCGTATGATCGTTACCGAAGCTTTTGCCTCGACTCAATATGTAATAATAAAAGCTAACTTTAGATGGTTAATCCGATCAGTTCATTACGGGCCCGCAAGTACGATGATCCTAGCGATGATTCTACATGTTTTTCACGTCTATATCCCACGATGAATTTGAAAAATCTTGCAAATTAATTGTATTAGAGGTGTGATTCTAGTATTACAAACACTGTAGCAAGCATTTTATAAACACGACTACTTCACCAAACGTAGAAAAAAACAGAGAGAACAAAGCACCAAAAGAGGCATTTCATGCCAGGAGACTCATAGACCCTATAATTATACATACACATATATAAATTGCAGATCATAAAAGGCAACAGCAAGTTCAAGAATCTCTAGAAAGACCAGCAAACACAACTCTTAGATTTTAACATCATTCTAAGAGCTAAAGATGCAAACAAATCGAATCGACTGCTCGATTCTGTATATACAGTCTGCATTTGTAAATCAAAAGAGGGCCGATTGTACCTCAAGACGATGAGTTTCCATCAACCTGCATGACCCGATGGGACGAAAATGGGGAAGCCTGAGAATGTAACAAATCAAATATTTTCTTTCATTTCATAGTTTCATCTCCAAGCCCGTGATCCCATCGATGGTCAAGAATACAAGTAAGAAAGTCGAGCAACGAAAGCTTCAAAAGAAAGTCAACTCTCGATTCAGCCTGACGAAGGATTCGTTGTTGTCTTGCGAGGAACGAGCACTGCTTCATTACTCGTGGCTTTCAAAGCGGCTATTTCCTCTAAGCGTTTCCACGTTGCTTCACGTTTCATCTTAGCTTCTTCTTCTCGCGCTTCGTCTTCTTGGAATTTGAGCAAACACTCCTCGAACAGCTCAGGATCGACATCTGAGAAGATTTTGCGGACATTCAGCGTCAAGCTTTGGACGGCTGGATTCCAGTGGTGTCTTGCATTCTTCTCCAATGCAGGGAAGATAATTGGTAGTATAACTTTACGGTTTTGTTTGATCAGGCTCTCGATATGATCATTGTTCCATAAAAACAGAGCTCTTTCGGCCACCTGTCGAAATGAGAAATAAAGAATGTGATCACTGATTATGTCCCTCAACTTCAGAATTTCAGGCATGGGGAGGCTGGAGGAGGGGGTTGATGTGAAGTAGTAACAAAACAAAACAAAACGAGTTCCACACTTATTTTTATGATTTTAACATGCTCCTTTAATTTTAACCATATTAATCACAAATTATCATAATTAACATCATACGACCTCAAAGATTTTTACTTTATCCAAAAGTTCAGCAACTTATTTTTATGATTTTAACATGCTCCTTTAATTTTAACCATATTAATCACAAATTATCATAATTAACATCGTACGAACTCAAAGATTTTTACTTTATCTAAAAGTTCAGCAATTTATCTTTAAAATAAGACCTAACATAACCTTCACCATTGAGATTCCAAAAAAAGGGTATTCATAAGGCTAAAGGGAGCAGTTACTAATAATGACGAGAAGGAACGCGTCCATGAACTTATGCAAAGTATAAACAGTTATCGACTATTTGTAGTAAGTGATGATGTACATATAGCAGGTTTGATTTTTAGTAAAGCAATCTCTTTAATATTTGGTAAGGGTTGTGTTAATCATCCAGCCATGAGTTGCTGGCCAAGCGTTTGTTAGATTGGTTAGACAATGCAATCATATTAGTCGCTGTTGAAATCATGTTTGTCGACCAATCATATGCTTCTCACCTGTTCGTTTCCTAGAAATAGAAATATTTCTGGCCGTTCATTAAAAAGGCCATACTGATTTAAATAATTACTTCTTTCTATCCATCTCCTTCACACTCTGTCCTTTTTTTCTATTATTTTTTATTTTCCGCTGCTATAGACACACATAGATATATATATATAGAGAGAGAGAGAGAATCCAATCCACAATCTAACAGACATTTCAGCAACATCAGACTTTAACCATGATATTGAGACGTAGTAAACCTCCTGTTCGAGTCCATCTAAAAAGGCTAAGAATGCCTCCAGGAAAGAAATCAAAGCAGAAGAAAAGAAACGGGAGGAAGAATATATGCAAAAATAATATTCCATCACAAAATAAATTGCTGAGGAGTTAAGCATGCTCACTATCAGAAATGGAGTCATAAAACATCAAATGAAAGGACTTAGTCAAAGTGAAATGATAATTCGCCACAAACTGACAAGATCTTGTAAGATTTTGAAAGAACTCAGACACGAACAAAAAGGTAAGCTGATAGTTTATCACTGAACAAACCTGAAAATGTGAACTGCTCATGCAACGCCCAATCTGGCGGAACAAAGGAACCATACACCGTTGGAACTCAGGAGGCTGAGTTGCTTCCAACACCTCCTCTAGCTCGCCTAAGAACATACCCTCCTTTGAGCTATTTGTGATCGGCCAATATTTGAGTAAGCCCCTTATGACGGTATCCGCAAGCTTGCAATCCTTCTCAACAAATTGTGTAATGCAATAAGATAGCTGCTGATGATACATGGTTATGCACTTCGGTTTGTGAAGTGGAATGAGAGCCCGAACGAGGAAAAGTTTGTGCTCCTCTTTCAAGGGCAACGCAAATCCGTTTATAATGCTTCCCAAAATTTCTAATAGCTCCGCGATCCCGTTATGCTTCTCCGTTTCAAAAATAAAACGGTAGAATATATTGTTGATTGCTTTTCTAATGAAGGGGCGATGGACCATGAACTTCCCATAGATGCGATGCAGGACGGTTTTCAAGTACTCCCTTTCTCGAGGATCTTCAGAATCAAAGAGATCTAATAACCTTAGAACAAAAGAGTGATCGATGTAGCGTTTTGCCAACTTTGCATCTGTCTCTGGAGAAGCTACAAACCTGAGAAGGAATTCATAGACGATTTGCAAATGGGGCCATGCAGGATCCATTAAGGGCTCCTCTTCTTCCAAATCAAAACCTTCTATGACTTTGTTTTCACGAGGCTGAGCAGAGAGTGTTCGGAACAAATTTATGGATACCATTTTCACGATCTCTTGCATCACAGTCTCGTTGAATTTCCCATTTGCTGAGGAGACATAATCTACAAGCTCCACCAACGTCTGCCGTTTAACATCTTTTTCTTTCAAATTCTTTGTGGGGTCATTGAAGTCGAATATCACACAACACATACTCAACTTCTTGATAAACAAGTTTTGCTTCTCGGCATTTGGAACATCTCTAAAACTAGGAAGTACCTCATAAGATGCAGATCCTGCACCGCCATTTACCTTTGTATCAAGATGTTTGTTTCCATAGTTTAGACCCGAGTTAGAAGTTGCACTGAACCCGGGATTAAATGTAGCATTCGAATTGCCCGACCGGGAAGCAGTAGCGATATTGCTTCTTGAAGTAGCTGAAGCATTCGAAGGGATAGTAGAGGATCCTCCATCACGATTTTCTTTCGCCTGTTTACGCGGGATCTTATTGAGAATGTTTTTAATCATCGCCAGAAATCACACAATCTTCTTCAAGTGAACTCGACTGAACTTACAAATCAAATCACTAGAAACCAGAAGATGGTGCTAATGGTTCTATATCAAAATGACGCACGCGAATCGTTACACTAATTCCCACACCATGTGTGATCAGTGAGGATCTAGTCACCTTTACACAGACTATCTTCTCCACCTCCAAAAGCAAACATGCACGATTGATGTACTTCAGCTAAGGATTTATCATCTGTTTAGAGAAGAAAAAATGGAAAAAATAAACTGAATTAACATGAACAAATCCCCACACCACAATTACAAAAGCCAGATTTAGCTTCATCAAATTTCCTAAATAAGAATAAATTCACCAATCCTCGACAAAAAGGGCAATATCCACTCTCAATCCTCATAAACAATCAAGATCCCACTTTCTTCTAAACATAATTTTGCATCAACTTCAAAGACGATATTAAGATAGCCATAAATTTGACATAAACATGCTCCAATAACCTCAAGAAAGAAAAGGGATTGAGGAAAGTAACAAACCAACAAGAAACGAACAAAAAAAACAAGCAAAATATGCAAGATTTGGAGTCACCTCAAGTTTTTGTCCGAATTTTACAAAGATTTCCAGCTTTTCAGCAGATCAGGAAGTGTGAAGATCTGGGCGCGATCCGGAAAACCCAATTAGCATTCTTTGTCAGGAATCACCTAGAAAAAGCATCAACGGAGCAATACCCAGCACCCAACGCCACTACACTGTGATTGTACGAGTATGCATACATACAAAAAGTTTGAAACTTTACATGAATGAGTGCAGATACATGGAGAAGAAGATAGTGCAAAATGTGGGTTATTGATGCAAGATACAGCTTGGTTTTTATTTTATTTTCTGATGAAAAAATAAAAGAGAGCTAAAAAAGATCGAGTCTTTGTGTGCTGGGTCAGTGACTGAAATCTTAAAATAGGCCCTTAAAAAAATTAAAAATGAAAAAGATAAAATATGTGATTAGTGATGGGATTAAGAGAGAATACTTTTCATTTTTTTTAAAAAAATATGATTTTTGTATTGTTATGATTTTAAACATGATGATTAGAAATAACGAAGGCCTAGATTACATTTTAATGCTAAAAGGTTAACGGGATTAAATATTAGCATTGAAAATAGATACCATAATTAAGCTAAGATAGTATTGTACTATGTCAAGAATTTTAATGCTGCAATAAACTGGTTAGATATTCATAAATTCATATGGGAAGAAATGACATTAGACTAGAATAATTCCACTAAACGTTAACGGCTATTTGATGATTAATAAACTTGTAATGTGGTTCTGATATTTTATGGCTTAAATAATATAAAGTTTTGCTTTGACCATTTGTATTCATATTTGAAACAGTTGCTAAACATCATAAATGTGGATACTATGACATCTGTATTTGAAATATCCTTACTAAAAAACAAAAGAAATTGTCCATTAACATATATTTATTCAAGAAAAACCATCCACATCTGCACATAATTTTAAATCAATATCTAAATATTATATCATATTCTAACTATTAACGTGAATACTGAATGTATCAAATAGCATTCAATGAATGCGAATATTGATATTCAATTTTAATATTCAGCAAAATTTAGATATAGATATTCGCATCCAGATTATAACTGGACACAATTACCAACGTATTAATATCCATATCTGAATCTCAGAATTTAAAGCTTTCCTACATTTATAATGTTCATTTCTCACTTTCCTCGTGTATCCAAAAGCTGCTCACAGAAAATGAAAACGAGCAAGTGGAAGTAGCAGAAAGGCCAAGATAAGCTGCTTCAACTTTACCTTCCGCTTCAGCTTTCTAACCTCTAGAGAGCAGGGGGGTGGAAAAAAAGAAAGAAAAAAAAGGGGGAACAACTATGATAATAATAGAGCTTCAAGTTAAACTAGAGTGCTATTTTCAAGCCATATACATATAACTTGCAGAGTAGAGTACATATGCAGAAACCCAGTTCAAAAATATCTAGAAAAACCAGCAAAACTATAAGTCTAATTTTCAAAACATCACTCTAAGTGCTAAAGATGAAAGAACTTTCTTGCTAATAAATTTCCTCCTTTAACAAACAGTGAAGGATCTATGATCTCCTGTAGTTGGCTTCCCAATTCCGTATATACAGTCCCCGTTTACACCGTCGACAATACCACTGATCAGATTTCAAAAAGAATTGGAATGTAAGCAATCAAGAAATCATGCCACTTCCATTTCATCATTCCGTCTCCAAACCCATGGTTCTTGTTTGATGATCAGCGATACGAGTCAGCAAGTCAACACACAGTGGCTCAAACAAAAGTCCCATTACTTTAGCCAGATGGGTTGTTAGTGCTTACCCTGCGAGGAACAAGAACTGCTTCATTGCTTGTGGCTTTCATTGTGGCTATTTCCTCTAGTCGTCTCCATGTTGCTTCACGTTTTATCTTGGTTTCCTCTTCTCGTGCTTCGTCTTCTTGGAATTTGAGCAAACACTCCTCGAATAGCTCAGGATCGACATCTGAAAAGATTTTGCGGACATTAAGGGTCAAGCTCTGGACGGCTGGATTCCAGTGGCTTCTTGCGTTTTTCTCTAGTGCAGGGAAGATAACTGGTAGTATAATTTTACGGTTTTCTTTTATCAGGTTCTCAATATGATTGTTGTTCCATAAAAAGAGAGCCCTTTCTGCCACCTGCAAAAGCAAGAACCCAATAACATGATTATCTGAAAATGGTCGAAGTTCACAGCATATGAGCAAGCTTTGTTCTTCGATAATAGAAGTAAAAAAGTTAAAGACAGACTTGCAGATATAAAACCAGTCTTAGCCAGGTTGAATTCCACAATGAAAGAGAAGCCAAAACAGAACGACAAATTTTACTTCTTCTTCTTCTTCCTTTTTCTTTTTCTATTTTTCCCCCCTTTCCCCTTTTCCTGATTGGGTTTAACATCAGATTGAATCTTGATGCCAATCTCCAAAATTACAGGGGATCTTAGATATGAAAGCCATAGTCTGTGAAATCAGTCTCCACTAGAAATTAACTCCAATGTAACTACGCAAGAAATTAGGGCAATCTAGATTGATAAAGTCCCTAGCCATAGCCATGAGATCCTAAAAAAAGGTCATCATAGAGCTAAAGCTAGCAGTAACTAACAATGCTACAATAGAATCGGGTCCGTTGACTTAGCCACATGCCAAGTTCCAGAAAATATAATAAACTTTTGTTTAAGTAGTAACAATGTATAGAGACAAAGAACCAGGAAAGCAATCTCTTTCATACTTGGTAAAAAGTGCAGCATATGTACATGTTAGATTGATTAGGTAATGCAATTTTTCTACTGGCTGTTAAAATCATATTTCTTGTCTAAACATGCTTTATATTTTTTTCATTGCCAAGAGAGATCGCATTTCAAACTTAATATATAGTTTAGAATCTCCAACATGTGTAGTCATAAAATAAATGTGATGTCAGGCAGTAGAAGAATGAAGAAGCCCAGTTCACACACGTGCCCACACACACAAAAGGAAAAAATCTAAACTAAGGATGGCCAGTTTTGAAATTTCAAATTAATCAGGGACAAGCATGTTATTAATCTAATAAACGTCCAGTTTCAAATAATAAACTCACAAACAACACAGAAATACTGCAAAGCTAAAGAATTCCCAACTTTCTCACGTTGCACATATAGCTTTACAAGAGGACTTAATGCAACTAACAATGATGTTACAAGAGATTATGCAAGTTTGCCTGATCAGACTTTTCAGTATCATCAGATTTTATTCTGTAATATTGTTAAAATATAAGCCCGTCGATTCTCTTCATAAACAGGCTAGGGATAACCCCCATACAAAGGTAAATAGCAACAAATAGAGAGAGCAAAGGAAAATATGCATCAAACCTGCCATAAACTGCTAACTAATTAAACTAACATGAACTAGAAATGATTAATGTTAAAAAAAAGGCTGCAGGGGTAAGAAATGGGCGCAAATCGACAACATCTACTAACAAGTTTTAAGGAAATCAAATGATTATAAAAGGATAAGCCGATAACCAACCTGAAAATGTGAACTGCTCAGGCAATGACCAATCTGACGGAACAAAGGGACCATACAACGCTGGAATTCCGGGGCCTGAGTTGCTTCCAGAACTTCCTCTAGCTCACCTAAGAACATAACCTCTTTTGAACTGTTTGTGATTGGCCAATATTTAAGCAAGCCCCGTATTACTGTATCAGCAAGCTTGCAGTCCTTCTCCACGAATTGTGTGATGCAATAAGTTAGCTGCTGATGGTACATGGCTATGCACTTAGGTTTGTGAAGTGGAATGAGTGCCCGGACAAGGAAAAGTTTGTGCTCTTCTTTCAAAGGAAGTGCAAATCCATTTATAATACTTCCCAAAATTTCTAACAGCTCTGCAATCCCATTATGCTTCTCCGTTTCAAAAATAAAACGGTAGAATATATTGTTTATCGATTTTCTAATGAACGGACGATGGACCATGAACTTTCCATATATGCGGTGGAGGACAGTCTTTAAGTACTCCCTTTCTCGAGGATCTTCCGAATCAAAGAGGTCTAACAACCTCAGAACAAAAGAGTGATCGATGTAGCGCTTCGCCAGCTTTGCATCTGTCTCTGGGGAAGTTACAAACCTGAGAAGAAATTCATAAACAATTTGCAAATGTGGCCATGCAGGGTCCATTGCGGGCTCCTCTTCTTCCAAATCGAAGCCTTCTACAACTTTGTTTTCACGAGGCTGAGTATAGAGTGTGCGGAACAAATTTATGGATACCATTCTTACAATCTCTTGCAGAACTGTTTCACTGAATTTCCCATTTGCTGAAGAGACATAGTCAACAAGTTCAACCAATGTTTGTCGTTTGATGTCTTTTTCTTTCAAATTCTTCGTGGGGTCAGTGAAGTCAAATACCACACAACACAAGCTCAGCTTTCTGATGAACAAATTTTGCTTCTCAGCATTGGGGACATCTTTAAAACTAGGTAGAGCCTCATATGGCATCGGCCCTACACTCCCATTTACCTTTAATGGTTCATGAAGCTTGTTTCCGGGATTTAGAACAGAATTCGAAGATGAATTGATCCCAGGAACAACTGTAGCATTTGAATTGCTAGAACGGGATCCTGCGGCAAAATTGCTTCTCGAAGTAGTCGATGCATTTGAAGAGAAAGTAGAGGATCCTCCATCCCGATTTTCTGCTAACTTCGCCTGTTTCCGCGGAAGCCTATTGAGAATATTTTTAATCATCACTTAGAGCCACCAATAACAATCCTTTTCAAGTGAGATCAAGAGCAGTTACCAACCAATATTAGAAACCAGAAACACACCCTCAACGAGGATTGGCAAATGGATTATAATACCAATTCTGACCACTGTGTAATTCACCGAGGATCTAGACCCCCTTGCAATCCCTATCTACTCCACCACAAAAACTAAACATGTATGGTCGATGTACTTCTGCTAATGGCAGCTAAGGAATTCTCATCTGGAGAAAGAAAAAGAGAAAACAAGGAAAATATACTGAATTAACACCAACAAAATCACACACCACAAAATATCAGAAGCCACATTTAGTTTCATCACTATAAAACAAGAACTTCATCAATGTATAAATTCCACCTCTCCTAAAGAAACAATACCGCATTTTCAACATAATTTGCAGCTGTGCTGTTTACGAAAGTCCCATTTGATTTCAAATTCTGACTAGAGTAAGGTCCATTCAGGAAGCTACCTAAAGAAATTTGAGTTAAGTGCAAAATTCAATTTACCCTTGTTACTTCTTCACTGCATTAAATGCCAAGGGAAGTACATGATAAACTTGTTTGTGTTGCTTTTTATTATATTCTACTCTTGTTTTTATTTTTTGACACATACTTGCTTTTTATTATTTTTGGTAGATATTCATAACTAAGGTTATACCTAATCATAAACAATTATAATGATTTTCATGAACAATTATACCTAATCTACCAAAAAATTTAATCATCAACAACTAGTTGATTTTCATGAATAAGAATTCCATTTTGATACAAGCAATTTATTTTAACAGTTACTTTGATTACAATATGCATTTACTGGATGAATTATAAAAATCTGTATCCAAACACATAATCACTTCTTGCAAAATCAATAATTCTAGAATCAATTCTAGAATAACCAACTATTCCATAAAATTCTACCAAATTCACACTAAGATAAACTAAAGAACATCAGGATTCAGGCTATCCCACCAATTTGAATTTCACAAGCTCTGATCACGTCCAAGGAAAACAAAAATAGATAAGGAAAAAAGTGCAAATTTGAACCCACCTCAAGTTTCCATTTCATACCAAATTCGCAAAGATTCCAATCTAGTCAGCCAGACCAAAAGAGCATCAAGATCCGGGCACAATCCAGAAAATCCAGCAACCATTCTTTACCAACAATCACCTACATAAAGGTATCGAAACAGCGACACCCAAACCCAACATAAGCACCTATACTTTAAAATTCTCCGCTCACGAGTGCAGATAAATAGAGGGAAATAGTACAAAAATTGTGGGTCATTGATGCATAAAATCGTGTATATAACTGGGTTTAGTTTCCATGAAAAGTCTCTGTGGGTTGGGTCAGTGATTAAAACCTGAAAATCGGCCCTAGTGAGAAGAAGAAGAAAGAGAGAGAAAGAGCAAAAAGTTTGGAATGGGCTTAAGGGAAAAATAATGAAATCAATTTCTGGTGGGTAGCTCTTGATGATGTCCTCTTTGTTATTTATTGTATTTTATTTTGTGTTTTCATTTTTCTTGTCTCTTTTGGTTTTTCAATTTTTTCCCCCTATTTTAAGAGCTCTCTCTCTCTCTTTTTTTTTTTTTTTTCTCCCCTTTTCTTTTCTCTTTCTCCCCCTTCTCACTTTTGATTTTCCTTTTACGATGCATTTCTCCCTCTCTTAGGATCCTTTATTATGCTAACTTTAGTGGGTTTTTTTTTTTTTTCCCTTCCTTTAATTTCAAATGATGATGAATAAGGATTTTTTTGTTATTGTCTTAATAAAATTACCATTTGCATGAATAATAATTTATGTTAATTACCTCAATATTTTCTTAAGCCTGACTTAATTATAGAACACCTCATATGGTTCGAAAATTAAAAAAGGATATAGGAATATGTTAAACTTTCAGAAAGTCTAATTATAGTGTTACACATTTGAACTTTTAATTAACTGAATTACCGACGTGAGTCTTATTATAATATCTCAAATCTAGTTATTTCCGTAGCTAGTCCAATTTCAAAGGGTGGTAGAGTAACTATCTCAATCATTTGTTGGAGGTGCTAAGATGTAATTACTAAAATTTAATTTAATTGTACTTATGCATAAATAGTAAAATTTAATTTAAGGGTGAATTACAAGAACCACCTTTGAGGTTTGGTGTAATTACAAGAACCACCCCTTAAGTTTGGCAAATTATAAAAATTACCTTTGACGAAGTGATATTTTTAAAATTTAGCGAAAGTTGATGATGTTACCGTATAGATAAAGAGTAAATTTTAAAAGTAGAGTTGAAATTTATCTTTTGTACACACAGTAATATCGTCAATTTCCATTAAATCCTAATGATATTATTTCATTGGGGGTGATTTTTGTAATTTGTCAAACCTCAGAGATGGTTCTTGTAATTACACCAAACCTCAAGGGTGGCTTTTCAATTCACCCTTAATTTAATTGTTTATATAAACTAATTTTAAGTACTTTTTAATTAAGCCAAAGGAGCAAAAGTCAATAAGTTTTACATTAATATACATTTTATCATTATTTGACCGCCCTTTAAAGCTGAACTCTATAAATTAAAAAATAAAGATAAAAATAAAAATTGATGCATATGATTGCAACCCACCCGTGCGGTTCATTAGTCACGATTAGCCGCAAATATTGTTTGACATGTTCTAATTTTGTATTAAAGGATAATTAACAATTTGATCCTGATATAATACTTATTCAATGCATTGGTCATTCATTCGTTTTCATTTGTTTTTGGTTTAAAGAAAATCTAAATATTTTACTAGCATTACAATGTAGACTATTTAGTATTCCCCATTAGCAGATTTCTACCGTCAGCCATATAAAATAATGATGATCCACATCAGATCTTTCATAAAGCAACTAATAAATATACTAATTCAAAGTCATGAAACATTCTATGGTACCATGGCTATCTTTTTTTATAAAATATATATATATATATATTCTTGAAATTTATAAGAAGGTAAATATTATTTTAAAAATAAATTTTAAGACAGTTAAATAACATAAAATCATAAAACTCATCAAACGTTAAAGATCAGAATCTAACTAATATTATCAATATTCATTAAAAAAAAAAACTAATATTATCAAAATTAAAGGAGCATATTATCACTTCATAATAAATTAAGAATTTCATATTTAAAAAAGATCCAAATATTTCATTTTACCAAGAGGACACAAATGCTGAAAAAGACAATTGTTGTTTGACATTTAAGGAAGTCAGAGCAAAACTCATTTTCTACTTATCAATATAAAAGCCAGGAAGTAGAAACACTTTTGTATTGCAAGTAAAGCGATAAACACAATTGGAGGAATGCCTTCCTTTTTGGATAGTAGTAAGTTCATTAAACAAAGCAACAACGAACAGAGGTACAAGAAGGAAAAACCAGAACAACTTCCATTTCAACAATGTAAATCAATCAATTCTTACACAACGTAGAGAATAATCAACTGATATACTCTCCAAGAATATGTAGGCTAACAACCATGATTAAACATAAAACATGTTTAACAAATTAAATCTTATCAAGTGGTTTTCTTAACCAATAATTTCATCATTAGAAGCAATTTGCTTGTTTGGAAAGGTAAATGACAAGAGAAGAGATGCTTTCTCAACAATTTTCTCAATCATTGCTTCTAATTGTGGAGTCTTTAAACTGCAGCAACACAGTTGATTTGTGCCCAAACAGACACAAGACAGAATAATCAAGCTAAATACAATGGATGGTTGAAATGTTAATCATAGAAAAGCACAAAGCAAACATATGACACAATTTTAGGATTGTCAAACAATAAAAACAAATCAGAATATGCTTGAAAATGAAGTGAATTTTCAAGAACAAAAGCTTCTACCATTGCTCACTCAAGAACCCAATCCAGATTTGTACTGACTATCCACTGTTTGTACGAATTGGTCAGCATGAATCTCTACAACCTTAAACAAGTACATGACTCATGAAAAGGCCGATTTCCTGCCATACAATTTTAGATCATTATGAGGCCAAATGTTGATGACATAACAAGGCTTCTGAAGCAATAAATTTTGTGGAAAGCACATTTCAGCAACCAGGACCATTTTAACGTTGCCGTAACAGTTACACTCCAGCATGAGTCAAGCCAAATCAGCAATCCTACTCCAGTCGAAGAAAGTACATAGATGTAACACAAGTAGGAGTAGATAGAACCATACAAGTACCACGTTAGGGTAGAATCTCTCAGTTGAAGGATAAAAGGCGAAGGTATTCCACTAGAGATAAATATTTCGTGAAGCTAAAGCTGCAAGCGCACGATGTTTGATATCAATGCTCCATTAAAGCTGCTTCAGTCTCTGATAAGGGTGCTGGAATAGAATGACAAACTTTTGATCAAATGATGGTGGAAAAGGTGAAGTATTCATTTATGGAAAAATATAATAGAAAATAAAATGTGAAAGAACAATCTTGTGCAGGTGAAAAATCATTGATGATTAGCAGTGGTATCAAGAAAATGAAAAGTTAAGAACCAGATTAATATGTGCAATATCACCGTACCAAGCAAATCCTCATAAGAATCCATTAAAAGTGCTGTATCCATTAATAAAGGAGGTGAGAAAACTTGATCCTGAGCCTCATCCATATCATAGAATGACCTGCGTGCATCAGAAACTGACGAATTTGAACCAACTGCAGAGAGGAAACCATTTACACCATCAAATTCGTCAAGGGACTCCAAATCATTTAACATGTCTGCCACTCCACTATACTTGCTTCCAAGATCGTTGTCCTTATCATGGATCTGAAGCAATGAAGAATCTGTTTGTGATGTGAATAACTGTCGACTCTTTAGAGAATTAAGTTTCTTATCTTGCCCATGACGGGAAAACCCAGTTCCAGAAAGTGGTACAAAGTAGTGCTCAGAGCTATCATTAGAACGACTGTCTTGGGATGATTCCAAGTTGCACGGCTGAGATGCAAGAGCAGCTTCTCTAACAGATCTCTTCAGGTTTTGTAGAAAATGAATATCTTCATCTGCATATATAATTAGAAATGTGAAAAATAAACGATAACTAACATGCAAATAAAAAGGAATGCCAATAAGCACAAACCACGTGTTGGATTATCCACATGACCATTTGATGGAGGTTGCTCTACAAACTTTTTCTCTGTAGTGGTTTCCATTGGGTTGTTCACAGTCTGTCGCTTTTGCATGTTTCCACCTTTCCCCGAAGAACTTGGTGTCGAACTAAATAGTGGCGGCAGTTTCAAAGTAGGGGGGCTAGCCGATACCTTGTCAAGCTGAATAGATGACAGTCTAGAGGCTACTTCGACAACCTCATCAGCACCACCTTCCTGCGCGAGCAGTTTTAGAAGCAATGTCAAATCGTGACATCAAGATCTCCAGAAAACTTTTCAGAGGGGAGAGAGGAGAAAAATAATAATAATAATAAATAAATAAATTAAATTACCAACATCCTTCCGCTGCTTTGTGCCTGGATGGGTGAGCTTGATCTATGCTTCATGAGAGGAGGGAGATTAGATGATATGCTATTGACTTCTTCTGTAAGCTCTGAAATTGAGTTTTGTATGGTGGGAGCAACGTCCTTTAGTTGATTAATGAGCACCTGCACAAACCCCTAACTCTCATCACAAAACTTTTCAACACATGACCCCTGTTTAGCCACTCCATAATGTCTAATGATAGAATAAATACGGAAAATTATCAGAATTTAATTTAGTTCACAGCATATGCTGTAAGTTTAAAGGAACAACCATCAAGAGTCTGAAGAAACCTTATTTGCTGCGTCAAAAGCAGCCATATATTGTATCAATAATATCAGGTTTACCTGTATGCTATCTAGGTGCTGCCGGTGTTCGGCAAGGGTTGCAGCCAAAGACTCAGCATGACTGCTGGTTCCACCATTGTTGGCACTTCGTAGGAGCTCTGGACCCTCTCCATCATTGGCTTTTGCCTGTGATACAACAAGTGTCACGATATCGCTACATCGGAAGAGATAAAGCAGCAGCGTGTACTGCTTGATGAACAAGTGGATTTATTCTACACTTCGCCTTTTGAACTCAACCAAACATAGTTTAGCACACAAAAATAGAAAGCTCACTATTTCGATAGCCAATTTTCAAATGCATCATTTCTCCAGCAAAACCTCATTTCCGCCACATTTTACATCCACTCATATGGATGCAACGCAAATTCAAGATAGTAGAGGATGAGGGAACGAAAATAATCTTAACATAAAAATTAATGAATACATCTGATAAAAGAAGGGGCTTATAACTAATCCAGAAAAGGGTCATATCCAGAATGATTAATCATGCATCAGAGCTCATAATATATTCAAACATCCTGAGGAGAAATAATGATTCACAAAAAGGTAAAGAAATTGGCTTTGCATAGAAGAGCACACCAGTTGGAGTGATTGCTTATGAATGCGCTGTAATGCATGAGTCCAACGTCGCAAGACTTCAGCAATATCAACAGTGGGCTGGCCTCTTGTGTTTCTTTCATCAGCCCGAGAAAAAATTTCATCGTTTCCATGAGAAATAGAAAAATCCGATTTACTTTTATCCTCTTTGTTAATATCTGCTTGTGAACTCTCAGTTTCCTCATTATCCAAGTGTTGGGGAGTCAGATTTGTAGATGAAACTAAAGAACTTTGATCCATCGCTGCTAGCAAAGATGAACCAGAGATGCGATACCTGGAAAAGAATGTCAACCATAAATACAAGTGAGCTAATGCCTATCAGTATGACCCACAATCACTTTAGGGATGCCATGGTTACCTATGCTCCCGATGAGCTATAAGATCCTCAATTGGGCCTGATGCAAGGACCTCATGTTGACCTATGCAAACCACACAAACATAGGACTCTACTCAGTATTGCATTAGATAATATAAATAAATCGTTGTTGATCACTCACTGCATTCAAACAAATTTAAAACTAAGTGGGTTGATTGCTTTATGAATGACAGAAGACCATATTACAAACTACATGTAGTATTTTGGGTTAGTTTTCGACAAATAATGTACAATACTGAAGCACGAAAACAAAAACAAAATAATCAAAATGATTCTCAAAATAGACAAAGCAGAAATAATTGTGTCTGTCAAAGGACTCATATGACGGCAACCTATATTTGTACAATTAAAGAAGTATGAAGTTTCCAGATAGAGATCAAAGCTAAAGCTTAAACATATCGAGTTAAGCAAATCGACAGAACTGCAGATTAATTATACTTACTCTTGCGAGATAACAAAGAGTCCCACAGGCGAGTAGCTCTTTGAACCATATGAGAATTCTGGCTAGAGCTAGATACAAGCTCATCCCAGAGTTCACCTTCCATTTTCACTTTGTTTCTCAAATCATGGAGTTTTTCAAGCTCTTGTTGTAGATATGCCTAACAAGAAATCCACAAAGAAGTGTATGACGAGCTTTGCCTTCCATAAACAATGTCATATATATGATGTTATACTAAAATTAAGCTTTATCAGATATCTTTTACCTCTTCAGCACATAGACCACGAAACTCTGCTGTCATTTCATGAGCCAAATCGGACCACATCGCTTGCCTTTGAACTGCAGTCTCTGCATTTTTCAGAAACCTTCTTCTTTCAAGAGCTATTCTGGCCTGTTCATAAACAAATAAAGTTAAAGAGGTTCAGATAGCTTAAAGGGTTTTGAAAACTTTTCTGAACACTTTATCAAGCTATACTGCTATAGTAGAATATATTGCAAAAAGGTAAAGGTAATCTTTTGCACTGATTCATTATGGTTACCAAACATCAAGGACATGCATAATTTTGATAAATTTCTAAATCTGCAACCCAAATAAAAAGAACTAAATACCCACCATAATTTCCCAGACCTCAAAAAAAGTAGGTATAGAGGGAAGAGAACTTTGCATATGAAATAAAGATAGTTCAACTAACATGGTACGCAATAACATCACATTTACAACTCAATTTCACATGATAGATAAAGAAGTTAAAACAATGATTGTGATGTAGATATATTTGTCAATGGCTCAATGCCGAAAATCTTTTGTTTAGAATTAGGGAATAAACAATTCCACAAATAGAAAAATGAGATGTAAAACCAAAAATTTCTTAATGAAGACTAACTTCAAGAAATCAGAATGGATATTGGAGTCAGAAAATAAACTAAATGAGCATATACTGTTGCTACAGAAACTATAGTTAACTCAGTGTCCCCTGACCATCAAACGCCACAACCGCAGAGGATTGTAGGTCATATTAATCACAGGATTATGTCATGCTGTCATGTCCTTGTCCTGTTGGTGGAAAAGATCAAGAAAAGAATTACCTTAGTTACTGGAAGTAGTGTAGCTGCATGCGAGAAGGCTACATCAGTTAATGGAGCGGGTAGTGGATTTGATGCTACATCAGCTGCAAATGTTCGCCTATGAACTTCCCTCAAAGCATGAAGGGAAAGCTGCCATAGGAGTTCAACAAATCTGCAACATGTAAAAGTATAGTTGATTTTTGCACAGAGCAGCCATCATTCTGTAAGTGCTTCAACAAAGCTCTAGACCATAAAGATGAAACACCATGACACATAATTGGTATACGATCTTAAAATCTAAGTTTTCATTGGTTTAAGGAGTCACTGGAACTGCTGGGAAAAAAAATAGCAGTCCTGCTGAGTCTGAATACTTGCCAAACACATTCTCCACGACCTTATTACCATGTAAAAACCCAAAATCAGCGGATGTCCCCTCAAGTGATTTGGACTTGATTCTTACCATATTTGGACTAGGATCCACTGTTGCAATCTCTTTAGTAACCAAGTCTAAAACAACTAGGAAAAGGTTTGGTAATTATCCAAAAGTCACACCAAAGTGCTCTCTTACTAAAGTGAACCTCAACCAGCTTCCAACTGCTATTTGACGTTTTCAGTAAACTAGAACAATTCACACACCTCATCCCATAGTGAATTAATCATGCCAAATTTCTGGAGTTTTATTGAAACATTATTGTCTCCAAGTAAACCTCGATTAAAGCAAGTTTCATTAAACTAAATCTCAACTATAAAGGAAAATTAATCAAAATAAACACCAACTGGATCTAAACTAACCGTGGTCCACAGCAAGTTGCAAGCGACGAAACCCTGGAATTGCTCCTGGGCAATGCTCCTTGCGATTCCAGCTCACTTATGATGCCTTGCACGACCTAAAAGTTTTCCCCAAAAGGAAAAAGACACAATTATAGCCCAAGCCAAATCACACAAATGCATGTATATACATAAATCCAAGAAATTCAACAGTTTTTACCTTCCGAAAATCCCTAGACTGAGCCGAATCGAAAATCGGCCACACCTTATCAAAGTCCTGTAGAAAGATCCAAACTCAAAAACAATTTTAAGCAACACTACAGGAAAATATATATATATATATATATTCACAAAACAAAAAGTATGAGTAAGAGAAATTGCCTTGGCGGACTGAATTGGACCACGGAGAGAGGAGAGGATGAAGTACAAAAGCTGTTCACCCAATTTCGGGTTGGAATGGCGAAATAGCCCGACCCGAGGTGTGCCATTGTTAGACCCGACTCCGATTATATTCGGATCCAACCCAAGCAACAAACAATTTGTGTACATTGCACTCTCCAGCTCTATCTCTCTCTCCTTCTCTCTGTCCATCGTCATTCCACTCGCCTCAAAACCTCACTTTCTGTGATTTTTGGGGTGGTTTGATTTTCCGATTAGATTTCCTTTCCCGTTTGCTTTATATTTTCTCCAGTCCTAATTTTGAAAAGACAAGCCCTCGGACTACTTTAAATTGCGAGAAGGCCCTTAATTATGGGAAGATTAGCCAGTTCTTTTTTTGAAAAGACGAACCCTTTGAATACCTTAAATTTCGAAAATGCCCATAAGCATGGGAAAATAAGCTTTTCCACTTTTTTTTTAATTAAATTTGTGTGCTTCTAATTTCTATTGTTTTAAATCTTAACAGAATTAATGTATATGGAATAATAATTAAATACTCCACATAATTTGGTTCCGAGTTACTTATAATTTTCCAGATATGTGTACATTTCATTTAGAAAAGCTTATTGCAACTTTCAAATATCAAAATTCACTAATTGGAAGTCTAACTATATGATCAAGAATAACATTTATAGCTATTAGGATTTCATTTTAATTAAAAAATTTGAATAGTTTACATCCAGTCTATATTAAAATATTTTGAATATAAGACAAAATAGAAAATCTTAATTAAACAAATACAAACAATTTTAAATTATAAGGAAAAAACCAATAATGGTACTTATATGAAGGCATCATTTGATAGAAGAGAATACGGTTGATTATAGTGTTTAAACCATTTTTTTTGTTGGTAAAGATTATAGTGTTTAAACTACCATAAGCCAATCTTTGATAAATGTATAATGATCGAGGAAGAGGAGATTAGGTTTGGACCAACACTGTAAATTGAATTAGATTGGACTATCATCTGGGTTGAAGAAATAAGGTTGCTAATCTCTAAACCAAAATTAGTTTACTATTTGAGTAATTTAAAATTTTTATCCCTCATTTTTTACAAGGAAAAAAAAAGTCCAACCAAAAAGTTACACAAGATTGCCAAAAAGGTATATTAGTAAAATCAGCATTTAATCTCTCATAATCTGTACATCAAACAAGAGGTAGATTAGAGTATGTTGCAATTTTGGACCAAAATTCTCCTGACAAGTAGAAGATATCACTGATTAATCTATTATACGCATGTCAATGCTAGATTATAAAATATCACCTACATTCTATATCAAAACTGCTATATTTCCTATAAATTGTATGTTATCCTATAAATTGCTTAATGATTTTTCCTTGGTTGTGTATTTTTGCTTTTGCCACAAGATATGAATGCTATATTTCCACTTTTGGAATAATAAGAGCCCTGGAAATTAATTTGAATTGATTTAGGGGTCTGGAGTGAAATTTGATTTTGAAATATTGGGGGGTCTTTTGAGATTTTCCAAAAGTTATGCGGAAAGTGTGGGGTGGGACCGGGTTGGATGAAGGATTCACGTTTGGGGAAAAATTTGAAATGTTGGGGAGGGCCCTAACGTGCGCCCGATGCACTCATTTGCCGGCCAAGTACGGCCACCTTTGTTGTCGAAACCTGGTGGTTATGGTTGTTAGTGCTTTGTTTTGTTTTTCACCCTTTTTTCACAAATTCTGTGCTAATAGTGTCATTTGAATTCAATAAAATGACTATTTTACAGTATATTTAAGAATATTTTTATTTTGAATTCAAAGATTAAAAAGGGGAAGTTTAATTTAAAAATGATGAAAAAAATACACCTTGTCATTTCAAATATAAGATCATTTTTACCCTTCCTATTTAAATTCCTTTTCTTTTCTTTTTTTTCCTTTTTTTTTGTTTCACGCTTCTTCATCAAGACATTTACACTATGTTTGGTTTAAGAATTTTGATGGAAAAAAATGTTGAGAAAAATGAATGAAAGTAAAGGAATAAAATATGAATTTTCAAGTTTGTTTATGATATGAAGTTATCAGCATATAGCCCGCACACCTATTATGAACTGGGCCTATCTACAAGACCAATCTATTCACCCATATAAAGCCATTCAACCTAGATAGGCATCATCATCTTAAAATCTTTCAAATTTATACGTGTCATATATTGAGATTCATAAAAATATATGTACGATTTTATATCAATCGTAAAGAGTCACGTCACATGGCACAATCACACTAATTCTCATACATTTGTATGACCAGTGATATGACGAGCCTGTACAACCATGCTTCTTCGTGGTATTGACTGACATTCTGGATACAAAAAATAATTACACGCTCAATATCACCATTCTCGAATAGATAGTATATATAGGAGAAATACCCCATGGATTTAGGGTTATGCAATCCTCAAATGCTATTTAGCCTTACTGTTTCATGTATTCATATTCGACTAGTTCACAATACTCATATTAGACCTTCTTGGAATCAGTTTTTAGAGTAGAACTCTTACAAATAGACTATTATTGAATTATTTATATATTAATCAATATCAATTTGGTTATTCAAAGAAAATAATGAGGAAAAGAACAAGGAGAATAAAATTCATGAAGTACTAAAAAATAAGAGAGGCTTAAATAATATTTTCTTTCATTTTTCTCACCATTTGTGAGAAAAGTGATTTTTCCTAACTAAGCTATATTTTTTTCCTCCAATTTTCCTTTCTTTAATATTTTCTTCACTAATTAAACAAATAAAAATACTTTCCTTAGTATTTTCTTTTCCTCGCCAAATTCCATGTATTAAACAAAATATTGGGGAAATTTCACTTTCCCATCTACGTGGAATATTTTGTCAAGATGCTTCTACTTATTTAATGGGTATATGTACCTTTAAAATAAATATTTGTGTGAGAACCTTCAACGAAATGTTGTGCAATATTTCACTCGAATTGAACATTCACAAATAGATGACATTTCTCACAAATTCTTGGTAGTGAAGTATGACGAGTTTTTCCTCTTATATTCGCGATTCTTTTACATCTTCAACAACATGCAAAAATCATCATATATATGACTAATACAAGAAAAAAAATCCTTAACAACGATTGTACAATGAAGAAATTCTCAAAATTATTATATGGTGATAACAGTCCATGCACTGATAAGAATTAGACTCACATCCTTTTAATCGTGAGACCTCCATCTTACTTTAAAACCAAAAGGCTCATGATCTCTAAATTTTATTTGTTCGAACTCATGAGGTTGGAGCTTATTTGAATATATCTAATTGAGCAAAAAGCTAACTTATTCATTTAATTTGTATCTATATTTTGTTCCAAGTATTATTAAAAAATAAAAAAAGAAAGCTGGAACATATGATATTTATTTTTATGGGTCTTGTAAAGTTGTATCTAATATGAAATTAAATAATTTGACTTGTAAAAACCGTTTCGTTTTTTTTATTAATTTTTTATTAAAATAACAATCTTATATATAACATTGATAAAAACTTTAAAACAAGATGTCACATATATAGCAATGCATATAGAAATTTATATTTTTTTAAGGTATTTTATTTATTGAAATAATGTTAAGCAAAATTTTTGCATTGTTATTTGACTCGAATTTTTAATCAAATTTTAAATTTTATTAAATTTAAATCTATTATCAACGATATACATCATATACGATTTCGGATCAGATTTAATTATAAAAATCAATAATTGATTCAAATTCAAATTATTCTGCTTTGACCCTAATTCATCCTAACAGAAAATAATAAAGAATCGCAGTGGATGGATTATGAAAAGGAAGGTCTATGAGTTAAGTTTCAAGCCCAACCCAGACCCATATAACTCCGAGAGAATGAAAAGGACGGTGGGGTCAGGTGCTGCACAGTGACCGACCCAGTTCAAGGAAGGACGCAAGCCCCAATAGTCCATAGCCCTTTTCGAAAATACATCCAGAGTGGACTAAGAAAAAATCTCGAAAAGGAATAAGGGTCCGGGATTGCTTTATTCGGTGATGACAATTGATTCTTCACCGGTTTGGAAACGGAGAGCTGTTTCTTCAATGGACTCTGAATCGGCCAAGGTAAAAGTTTATCGGATTTTTTCTTCTGAGTATTGGCTGTGTGTGCGTTTTATGATTTGGTTTCACGGTTCTTAGATCACGTTGTAATTTAGTTTGTGGGTCTTCTTTTTTGTTGAATTTCTTGTTGCAAATTTGTGGGTTGCACATGTATGCTTTTGTAAATATCTGATGTTTATAAGGGTAAGGAACTTCTTTTATGGTGAGTAAAGGACTTGATTTTATCGAATAAAAGATGAAGAATAAAGATAACTCGTTCTGCTTAATATGATGATTATAATTTATTGAATTTAGTATGTCACTTTTGGTTGCCTGGCTTTGGATCTTTGGTGGGTAGAATGTTAAAGCTGAATATAATCTTTCTTTATGCTTAGGTTTATGATCAGTGATGTGGGAGTTTAATAAATTGGCCTTAGGAGGTCTTGAATCATGAACTTATTTGTATGCTTCCAAGAATGAGCAAACATTGTTCTTGGATTGTCCTGACTGATACAGTTTCTCGAGTTACTGTTTAAGAAAATTTGCAAAAACTTGGCGTTGTCTTAATTATATCATTAGACGCAATATTGTCATGCTAGTCTTCGGAAAAGGTCTCACCCTATCGAACTAGTTGCAGCAAAATTGTTCGAATTGTTACACAGTTATGTGGAGTGTTCTAGGTCTATCCGAAGCTTCATGTTATCTGGCGTCTTAGGTTCTCTGGGATTAAGTTGTTTCTACTTTGCGATTTTAGGCAAGGCTTGCAACTGCAAAAAAAAAATGTGGACGAGAGATCCGAGTGTTCGAAACATCTCCAGCTTCTGCAACATCTGGCAATGCTTCTGATATTGGTAACTCAAAATTATGTTAGATCTATTTCGCACGATTGTTAGCTGATGAAATATTCAATGGTTTTTGTTTGTAACTTTTTTCCAGAGGAGTCGGATGACTTCTATGAGTTTACAGCAGAGGATTACTACCGGCTTTTGGCAACTAAAAAGGAAGGTAATGCATGTAGACTTAGTATTGATACGGTTGATTAGATTTTCTGATTGGTGATGATCTCAAAACGATTCCCAAATTCAACTTGAGCAGATGAGTAGGCAGTTTTCAGTTAATGAATATACAACTTCTAACATTTTTATATATTGGAATGTGTAGATAAATATTTGAAGACGAAAAAAATTCGGGATGCAGAAGAGGCTGCTCGCAGGTCAAGGATGACAAAGGTGAGCTGAATTTGGTTCTTTTGTGGCAACTGTTTTTTTCTTCTATATTTGATCTTTCTGGGTAATTAGTTGTTAACTATCACTCAATTTATTTCGTTCTCTTTGAGCAGGCTGTGATTAGAGTACGCTTTCCTGATAATCATACACTGGAGGTCTCATTTCATCCATCTGAGACAATTCAGAGCTTAGTTGATGTTCTGAATAAAGTGCTTGCTCACCCGGAATTGCCCTTCCATCTATGTGAGGATACATTTCGGTGCACGTGTTTCTTTCTTTGCACAACCCCTTTTTCTCTTGCCCAAATAAGCTTATAAAATATGCTTTTATTCCAGACACTACCCCTCCCAAAAAGCAAATAAAGGATTTGTCCCAGGATTTTTATTCTGCTGGCTTTGTACCGGGTGCAATTGTGTATTTTGCACACGATGTCCGGGAAGGTTAGTACATTCTCTGCCCCGCTAGCTTCATACTTCTCGTCTGCTGTCACGATCCCACTAATTCTACCAAGTTTTCCAGAACCTTCAAGAATGATCATTAAATCCCTCCGTTTTTACAGAGTACAGACACAAGGGCTTGTCTACTTTGCTTGATATGATGAGTGGGTTATAGATGACATGTATAATTAAATATAGGATTAGGATGTGATTATCATTTGATATGTTGAAGGATATCCAAACATCCTTTTCATATCCTGATGGTTGAATGGCTCATCCCACATTTGACATATTTTTTCACCTGATCTTAGTTTAAATCATGGACTTTCATGCATCAAAATAAACACTAGATCAAGTTGGACAACTCATCTTTTCCAACCTAGTCCAATGAAATGAACTCCCCTAAATGCCCTGCCATGATAAGAAAATTATGAAAGCTCTTCAATGATTTACCAACTAGTTAGTGTTGGTCAAAGCGAGTTAAAAATTTTGAGTATTTTCCGTTAAGGCATTATTCTATATTGACAAGTAGTACTATTTCTTGACCATCTTAAGTTCATTCAGGCGAAAATGGCTCTCCATTTTCCGGCCCGTTCCTTCAGGAGGACGTCATGTCTTTGAAAGATCTGGAACTCTTGGCTCAACAGGAAGAGGCTACTGCCCCGGCCCCCCAGCCCACCCCAGAACCTGCAATAGCGAGCCCCTCTGTTGTCGTTCCCGAGCAAAAGCCAAGTGAAAAAAAGATGACAAAGCCAAAGTGGTTGAAAATGTGAACACTGTAGAAATCATGCTATTAAATTCTGTTTGTGTTCTTTGTAATTTGTGAGATCTTTAGGTATGTCATATGTGGATGATCACTTTGAAGATGGCTGATAATCTTGAAAGGAAATGTCAGCACAGAAATGACTTGTGAATATTTGTGTTGTTCGATGCTAAAATTTGCTAATCCATGGATTGTCATCCACTTGTGTTGTCCTGAATTGATTATTGCAAATTACAGGGGTAATATTTTATTTTTGCATATTTGTCTTTTAAAGATTAATGTTTTTATTTTATTTTTTATTTTTTGGGATTGATTATGGAGATTAATGTTAAAAATAGTTCATTGCAAAATGAAATTTTGATATTGATGCCTTTCTTTAGTCAAAATGAAGTAGTGTGATGATAACAAAGTCATTGGCTAGTTTGAATGTTGTGATATAAAAAACTAATATTAATCATTTTCATATTGAAAAACTTGATTTAATATTTTGGACGTGTATATGCAATATTAAATAGGTAATGAAACATTTGTTGGAACAGAGAATTGAATATGCAGATATCAACTAACCTTTTGCTTTGTTATGCAACGCAGGGCATTGCTATTTGTAACCTAAAAAATTTAAGAGAATGTGCCATATATATATATATATATACTAGTTAGGG